>JACAXG010000248.1:394973-712248 GCA_018881555.1 Amblyornis subalaris | reverse complement strand
CCCTGTGCCCTTGGTGGGAAGGAGGGAGGGGTTGGGGGGAGGCAAGGGTGTTCTTAAGGGCTTATTTTACTGCTCATTCTCCTACTCTGATCTTGTTAGTAATGAATTCACTTTATATCATTAAGCTGAGCCTGTTTTGCCCTTGGGGTGTTTTCTCCCGGTCCTTATCTCAACTCATTAACCCTTAGTTAAATTTGCTGTCCTCTGTCCAGCTGCGGAGCAGGAGAGAGTAAGTGAGGGCATTTTCCTGGGTGCCTGGCATCTGGCCAGTGTCAAACGATGACAGTATGGTAGGATCCTAGTATCGGTAAGGAACCCAGGCCATCTGAAGCTGTTGATTGCCATGTAAGCATGTTTTGAGAATTAGTCGGTGGAACACAGGTGCTTTGCGACAATAAATAGGGTAGAGTATGTGAGTAACTTTTCACACTCCCTTTTGAGGTTGGTTTTGCATGGTAAAATAAAACAGAAGTAGAAGGCAAAATTGCTGTGGTTCCCCCTGCCTTTACTGCCTCAGACAGTATCTGTGGGAGCTGGCATTGACCCGTTCTCTTGGAATTTAAAGTTCTTTTGCATGTCTAGCGTATCAGAAAATGTCACTAGTGCAATTAACAGCCATTAATATCATTATCCTTACAAAGGGCTCCACAAAATAATTAGAAAACACTATAATATGTTGGTATGAAACATTAGGTATGTACGTGCATAAACTCTAAATCTCTGTCTGGTAACTGCAGCAGAAGCTTATAAACAAGATTTTGGATTCTCAAGGTATTACCTGCTTGAACGACATCATCACTGGATATGTAAGGTTTGCATTTTAGTTTGCAAGTTTACCAATCAGAACCACATTCATCTACATTATCTTTTCTTTAAGCAAGAATGGTATACAGTGAGTGCAGTCTAAATAAGCTTACAGACTATTACAGAGTGGCCTCATGTTATTGCTGTGATTGCTATAAGGGCAGATCAGGTTGACAACCAGTTATGTCAGTACTCACGCATCAGAAATGAAAGAAGTATCCTAAAGATAGGAAAAAGAGGGCCTTAGCACTACTTATGGATCCAAGCATGCGGGGGAAAGTACCTGTGGAGAGGGACTGATGGGAAGATGACTGGAAGGAGAGAATGGCTCTTGGAATAAAAAAGAAAATCATCCTCAGATGGTTAATATTCTACACCATATTTTTTGCTTTGCTTACAAACATGGATCTGTTGGACCAAGTCCAGATGGATGGACCCCATCTCCTATGCAGACAAGCTGAAAGAGTTGGGGTTGTTAAGCCTCAAGAAGAGAGGGCTCTAGGGAGACCTTAGAACACGTGCCAGTACCTAAAGGGGCTACAAGAGAGTTGGAGAGGGACTTTTCATGAGGGCATAGGACAAGGGGGAATGGCTTCAAACTGAAAGAAAAAAGGTTTAGACTGGAGATAAGAAATCTTCTCTGTAAGGGTGATGAGGCCCTGGCACACATTGCCTGTAAAAGTTGTGGATGCCCCATCCCTGGAAGTGTTCAAGGCCAGGCTAGACAGGGCTTAGAGCAACCTGGTCTAGTGGAAAGTGTCCCTGCCCATGGCAGGGGGCGTTGGAACTAGATGGCCTTTAAGATCTCTTCCAACCCAAACTATTCTATAATTCTATGATTAATTTTGAAGGTGTGGAGATAACTAATATGTATCCTTTTAAAGTATAACATATGGTCCAGATCTGTAAGTTGTCTTAAAAAGACGGAACAGTGACATGAAAATAAGATGACTGAATCTTTTGGGACTCAAATCACCAAATGTTCCCTGCAGCAGTCAAGAAATACAAAAATTCAGAAGGAATACATGCATTTCGTCACTCTGACACAAGATCTCATATGCCTTTTTGAGGCACTATGTGAAAAATAACACAAAATATTAGGTCATACTTGGTTTTAGTGAAGAAGCAGCTATATACAGAGAATTGAGGCGTCCCTGTTACTGCCTATACACAGGATCTAGAGGGCACCAGAAGCTTCTTGCTGTCTCAGAAGGCTTAACCACAGTGGCTACTGAATGTTGCTCCTCTCTGGATTTCCCAGGACTTTTGAATATCACTAGGAAAAAGAGTCAAGAGGAAAAAGACCAGTGCGGGTTCACCCCATCCTACTACAAACTGGAGTGACTGGCTCAGCTTAGACTTGCAGCCACACAAAGACAATGGGATGGAGGCTCAGGCATTTTCCCAGTTTGAAAACATACATTCCAATTTAAATGAGGAGAGAGCCTTGCAGAATTGCCAGTGTGCACCTTTCTATCCTGGTATATCAGTCTTGCATTTTCATGTAGAAGTAATAAATATATCAATCTACTCTAGTACTTACTCATGTATGTTCTCAATTACTATTTGAATAAAACCAGGAAGACCCACATGACTACACAGTCATAATTCGCCAAGGAAAATATGAATTAATATGATTTTGTGAATAGGGTGTTGACTCAAATATCTATTCTTTTTAGCCTTGCCAGTGGCCTGTCTTTAGATAATTTACTTCCTCTCAGCCTCAGTTTTCTCTGAACAATAGAAAACTAATTTTGACTCTTTTTGTAAAATATTCCAAAATCTRTATATGAAAAAGGTTTTCTAAAATCTAAGTTCTCATTTTAATGAATTTAAGTTATATTTAGTGTCTTTTCTACACTATTTCAGAGGATATTTTTAAATGTGAATTAATGTCAATGCTTAATTATTTATTTTAGCCAGCTTAAGTTCTCAAATGGATTTCTTTTTTCTTTCTATAGTAAAGAAAATTTCTTGTCTGCATCTGTTAGGTGCATAGAAAAAAGTTMTATCATTTTAATTTTCAGGAAAATTAAATTAGACAATCATTAACTAATGGATAAACTTTTGGGGATTGAAAACCCTGGAGTATTTTCTTTGTAACAGTAGGCTAAATAGAGCCATGATCTTAACTGGGAGCTTTGTTCACATTATTAAATAGTAATTAATTACATACATAGCAGTTAATTTAATATTCTATATGGTTGTTAGTGAAAGAATATCTTAGTTTTGATCATCTACTTTGTGCACTCTGTTCTTGTCTACGAAATTTTAGCATAAGTATAATGATGCTATATTGGGAAGAAAATGTGGGGTTTATCCCCTTGAATTAAAATTCAGTATTGCTTGACCAATATAATCCAACAGGATTAAAACAAACAAACAAACAAAAAAAAACAGGTAAAAAAAGAGCAAAGAAAATGGCATACAAAACTAGGTAAGTCCTGAAACAAATTACATGGTTTCAGCTAATTACAAACCTTATACAGCAGAGTTATTAAAAACTCCAATCCTGTAAATGCTTGTTTATGTGTAAAACTTCGAATATATGAGTAGTTCCATTCCTTTAAGACCACAGAAAAAAAAATGAGGGTTGAAATTACATACCTGTGAGTGAAATCCCGGCTCTCCCCTGAATGCTCAGTGCATTGCCATTCTGAAACCCACCATTACAACCAAGAGCACGGGCAGTGCTTGCAAAACTGGTGCTTTCAGGTGTTTGGCTTACTGTCGACCTTTGCCACAGAAACTACAAAATTGTTAAATTCTCTGTCTTAATTTAGACAGGGTAAGATATACCTGAACTCTTAAGTATACCATGGAACTGTTGAAGAACTCTAAAATGCAGTTATATTTTCACATCAAACAAGTGGAGATAGAAGATGAAAATCATTCATGACATAGCTACATGTATTCTGATTTATGTGAAATGACTGCTRTGCTGCTCAAAAATTTAACAAATGCTGCAAAACAATGAAATCCTGATTCATAAATTCTCATTCTGAATCTTACTAGGTAATATTCCGCAGATCATTATTCATTGTTCATAATTGCTTGGAACTGATGGGCTGGCTAATCAAGAGCCAGTTTACGATGCATGAAAGGTAAATGTATTTTTACTATTCTAATTTTCATCTACTCCTTCACTCACTCCTCCAATAATGGGATAGATGTTCATTATTTGGTATTGTCTGTTATTTCTCCATTTTTGAAGAAGATGGTCATTTGAAGGAAAAAAATAATTTCTTAAATTAGCACTTCCATACCACTAATAACAGGTGACCAAATAGCACATTCTTATATGCTGTAAATCAAATTTATTCTATGTATAGAATAATGTGCACAATGAGAATAATTTACAAACAATAAACTAAACAACTCTTGTAGGTAACATCTATATCTGCTGAGTACTAGAAGGAGATAGTTCAAAGGAACTGAAATCAATTTAGAAAATATATATTTAAAAAATAACAGGCTAAGATGAAAATTAATAATTCAAACAGATGTACTTGAAACTAACATTCAGAACAAGAAAACCAGGCCAATTGCTGCAATGATTCCCTTAAATGCTCTTTCCAAGGGCAAAACCTGCTGCGAGTGATGGTCAGTTGAAGAGATGTAAGGAGTGTATAAACCCAAAATATACAGCAAAAATGCTTTCAGGAACTTTTCAARGAATGCAGAGGAACACTGCTGAACTGCTGTGATGGTATGTTATTAATCACTTAAGCTTAGGACCTGGATCAGCCTGAAACAATCAGCTGTCAAAAGTGGAGAAATGCAGCAGTGTTCTGCTGTTCATATTTCTCTCCCAAATTGCATCAAGTTTTCTCTGTTTAATAACAAACAAAAGACCCATGCCAAAATGTGTTTTGCTAAGGAACAAGGAAATAATACAGCTTCAAAAGTTCTTGTAGTTCTTTGACAAAGAATGGAAAACATGTTTTTCCGTCTTCATTTAAACACGTTCCAACAGAGAAGGTGCTCACTCAAAATGTCATGTGTATGGTGCTATCAAGCCCTTTGTGAACTTTATAACAATGTGAGGGAATGTACACTTTTTGGTTATTGCACCAGCATTCAGGACATTGGATCATGGAGAACGTGAGCACAGTAGCAACAACATGTTGAATCTTGGAAAGCACAGAACTGGGGGAAACAGTTGTACAGCCACTGCCCAGAGCAATGGCACACAGGAGGAAGAGATGCCTCTGTTTTCTGCAGAGGCAGCACGGAAAGCAGAGCAGCCATGGCTGCTCACAAGCAGCAGCCTGGTGTGTTCATGGCATTCTGTTATTTGGGTCATCTGCCAAGAGAATGAATAACTTTTAAGGCCAACACCATTGAAACATTTCTTGGAAAGAGGTACTGTGGTTTGCTGCAGTAAGCCAAGTTTAGACTGTGCTGTGTTTGAGAGCACATGTGTTGTAGTAATCTTTCAGGGTAATGCATTGGCAGCACTGGGAGACATTTTATTTTTACAATCGCTTGCGCAGTAGAAGCATATTCATCTGCACTTAAATACGCTTTATGGTTATTCACATTAGGGGCAAATTTTCAAAGAGCTGCTAAGGTTTTTGGCCAGGTACACCACTGCTTTTATTAAGAACTGCATATGTTAAACTGAGCAATGTGCTTTGAAAAACAAACATGTGCTTTCTTCCTCTGAACGTTCAGGAACGTATGATTTCTTTTTCCCCTAAATTGTTAAGGCAGTTAGTATGACTGACAGTTTGAAAGATGTGCTGGGAGAACTTTGATTCTCTGGTACAGCTGAGGAAAGCTCAGTGCCACCCGAGGATCCTCTCCAGCCAGGGAAATGCTCCTTTGGTAAGATGTGGAGGCATTTGGCATCACTGAACAAGTGCAAAAAGCAGAAGGGTCCAATTGTAATGGTCAAAGATATGTTTAAGACTAATGTGATATCCTTCCCCCTTCTCCCCTCAAAGTATGCTCTCTCCCTTAAAAAAAAGGTCATATTTTTGTTTCAGAGCATTTTCATTTATAATTTGTATGCCTGAGAAGAGGTCTAAGCTGATATTACAATGTCCTTTTCCAAGCTGGATGGCCCACCACCAACAAAACAAGAGTATATATTTCATGTAGGCCCTTTGGAGATCCCATTGGCTTCAGTCCTGCAGAAACCCTGTCAATTCCAATATCTCCTCATCTCGCAAAGGGAGAGCTAGCCAGAGAGGCAGAAGGACTGGAGCAGGGACCACATCGTCTTCAAACCACATATAGCAAAACAGCAGCCACCACAAGCTCAGAATCACTATTGTGCTGCCCAACACCCACAGATTCCCCTGATTACAAGTATGTTTTGTGACTGATCTTGTGACTGATCCTATAAAAGTGATCAAAAAATATTTTTTAATCTACAACGATTATAAAAGCAAAAAAAGCATCATGAATGGTATTATTTCAGTCTATAATTAAATGCATATTTTGCAATTTGGAATTAAAATTGGCCTTCTTAAGATGTAGAAGTCTACTTTAGACATAAAAAGTGCTGGGTAGAAGATGTTTGAAATATATGTCTATACTTTTTTGAAACCAAATGTGCTCATTACTTAAAACACTAAGACAACAGTTGTGTTTGCAGAAAAAGGGAGGTGCTCACTCTGCATTGCCCAAGGTGCTAATTCAATGTGTTAATTACTGTTGACATGGATAATGATGCTGCTCTAGGCAGTTTTCACTCAGCATTTGGAGCAAAAATTCAGTTTTAATAATAATCAAATAAAGCGTTATGTAAAACTGCTCTACAGCAACTGCATACTTCACTCAGTACACATGCTGGTGTTGGTTTTAAAAATAGATTAGGATATGTGTAAGAATCTACTAGGCTTAGGAAATGGTTTTTCTTACCAAAACATAATAGAGCAGCAGATGGTGAACTGGCTCTAAAGAAGCCACAGAATATTCAGTACCCTTTATTCCAGCTTTGCCTTTCGATATGAATCAAGACTTTACCATGGAAGAAGAGGGTGGAGCAAAATCTGTTTTCTCAACAAGCCTTTGGATTAATTGAAAGATGGAAGAAATTAATGATATTGTCCTTCATCTCAGAAAATATGCCAACCTGAGGAGATTCTGAACACTCTCTAGTAAGGCAGAATAAACCACTTTTTCTTCTCTGAAAAGAAAGGGAAAAGCAAATGCTACTAGGGCAGTCACCTGCAAAGGCACAGGTTCAATACTGAAAGACAAAAGTAGTTGAACTTAGCGCTCCACGAACCGTTTCAAAGATTTTTTCTCTGTAGTGACTCCTGGTTTAAATGCATATAACTTAGCTCAAAGCAGGGCAAACAGACAGATGAGGCACATCAAGATTTTTTAAGTCTGCATTTGTAATACAATCACACAATGCTAGTATTTTGCATATTTTCACTCATCCTGTAAAACTATCATCAATGTAACTGTTAAGCCATATGATACAAAGTAACCATATGTACTCCTCTGAAAGATTAGGCAATTTGTTTCTATGTTCTTGGCATATTTTAAATTAACACAATGATTAAGAACTAAAAATACGGTAATATGAGCATCGTAAGCTCATCGTGATGCTGAAGTAATGGATTTTGACAAATCTGCTGTTATCCACTTATGACTCTAAAACAAAAGGTAGCACTTTCCTATAACTTCAGAACATAAATTCTCTAGTGTTATATGGAAGGTTTGCAGCTGGAAAGCCAAATGATAAGGCTGAAAATATCAATAGCTGGTAATTCTATATAGCTGGAGTATTGCAAAAAAAATAAATGGACATAATCATATTACGAAAAAATTGTTGCTGTAAAGAAATATCACCATAAATCTGGATTTCAGGAAAAAAGACACCACCTTTCTCAAACACCAGAAGTTTGCTGTTGCTAGATGTGATCTATGCTCTAGTCTTGAGAAGGCAGCAGCAGTACAAAAATAGATACCACGATCTAGAAGAAATCGTTCTTCCTCCTCTCATACCAGCATATCTTTTCTGAGTTCATAACAGCAGAAAACTGTCAGCTGCTGCTGTCAGTACCCAGGCTTTATACATCTCTCTCCTTTCAATTCAGCACAGAATGAACAATACAGTTCGTTATACAGAATAATAAAACTTGCACCATGTCATACATGTTTCTGAGCAATGTAAACCACTACCTTCTGCAGCAGGTTGAATTCAGTTAGGAACTTTCTTTATGGTTTATAGTCTCTGGACATACAATGATGTGTCATGGTAAAGCTGTTTCTGATGGAATTTTGAAGGCTGGAACAGTGACTGATAGAGTTGAATGCCTTCCAGGAATTTTGGAAATATTTAAAGAATTACATTATTCTGAGATAAATATCAGAATCTGGTAATGTAGGAGATTCACAGACATGGTCTTCACTAGGTATTATTTCAAGGCAAACCTTTTTGTSCCCCTGAACTGTTCTTTTCTTTCATATGTTTCATTTGTAATACTTTTGGATTTAACTGGAGTGCTGTCTCCATCATTTCTACATAGCACTGATTATTTGTGAATTCAAGATCTGTTTCTCTGTTGTCTTCTCTCATTCCCAATTGCTTATTCATGTTGGCAGTGCTTTCTCCAACCTGAGTGGCAGTATCCCATCACTTCCCTGTGACATCTGCTTGCGTGCCCCAGCAACAAAAAGTGGTGCCTCCTTCTTCACCTTGATCTCTTGTACAGTGAGTCAGAGGGGCTTGAGCTCTGCTCTGTGCATGCAGCACGGAAACAAAGTCTGTGTGCCTCCAAGAATAGATTATTGGTRAGATGAAGAGGTGAAGATACCTTTTATTTGCTGCAAAGTATTGTTGATTATTTCAAAACACATAAGGGCTTTTCTAAGGCAGCTGTGGTTGAAGTATGCTAGCCAGGACGTTCAATACTGAAATTGTCTAGCAGGGTACGGAATTACCAGAATTGTCAGAGTGTGTGACAAATAGAAAAACATTTTCTTTTGTTTTTTTGTTGCTTGGAGGTTTTTTTTTGACAAAGATTCTTTTTGTGCCTACAAGAGCATATGATGTATAAAGAAAACCATCTCCTCGCTAAGGTAATGTATTTGTTTCTCATGCCATTTCACAATAGCTGAAGTGGTTTGATTTAAACTTCCAGATATACTCTGCACCCAAACAGTGACTCAAACAGCCTATAGTTATGACATACCTGCAATAATAAAGGAACTGGATGTAAATAAATAAAATGGAGACTATAAACACAGCGTCAGTCTGAATGGTCTTGTCATATTTCATCCCCTCATTTTAATGCCATACTAAGCAAAGCATGGAAATGTTTACCTTTGTCTGATCTTTAATTCACTAAATTTATGTGGAATCATGCACAGATGCTCTGGAAACCAGCATGGAAAAGCCTGGCATTTTAATTGATCCCAGAGCCTCATTCCTCACATCCCCTGCTGCTACAAAGTCTGCTTCTTGCTCCAAAGGGTTGTCTAGTCACGGCAAGCAGCCAGGCAAGGTGCAGAAATCCGGGGAAGGAAGAAACCAATCAATTTTTTAATTTCCTTATGTAAACAGCAGCAAATCGGGATGGATTTTGAAATCTCATTAGTGGAATGTGAGATGCATTGTGCACATTTTAACATATGTATTAACTGTATGCAGTGGCTTACAGACAGAAATTATAAGTCATTGGGTTTGTTTCACAAAGCTTTTTTTCAGAGAACAAACTGACTATGTCATTTAATACTCTGAATGCTTTTTGGCAGGTGGGCGAGAAAATAATATTTACTCCTGTGTCACTACTGTCCTATTAATTTTAATGTTTTCTTATAGTTAGTTAATTATATTGTGAGTAATATAATTTTTTACACTTGAAAGGCTAAATATTGGCAGATTATTAGGAGGATGATATGCAGAACAAAATCCTGATTTCAGGAAGATTTATTACAAAAGGAAGAATTATATGTTTGTCCTTAAAGATTTTCAATTAGTGTTGTCATGGCATATGAGTAAAAGCGAGTGCAAATGTGTCATTGTCATATTTGCAAGTCAGAGAGTTGTATGATCCCTCCGCACCTTCTGCATAACAGGCTGGTTTGGGATTGTTTTTAGGTGTTTAACAGAGGTTGCTTTGCAGGTTTGCCTTTCTGTGACATTATCAATAAGTGGTTTTTCAAGGTATTCCATGCTTCCTGCTATGTCACCTTAGTAACTCCCATGGAGAAAGGATCAATGGTCATTTGAAAACACTAACTCATTAAAAACATACATTCTACTGTGCCACTAGTAGTATGCCACATCTGCCTTTGAGATCCCTGCTGCCTTAATGTAGCTCAAAGTTGAATCCAGGTAATGAAGAGTCTTACATACGCTATACAAAATATCTGGCTTTATCATAAGATAATACAAGAATTTGTTGTTACAAAATGTATATTGTTCCGAATACGTGCGGAATTTGAAAACTCTGATGCATGCCACAAACTATTTACTCCATAAAAATGATTTAAAGTAAATAGTGTGTATACATATACAGTAACTTTGTATGAAAAAGGATTTTGAAATTTTAATGGGAAAATATAAATTTGCTTCACTGGTTCCCAAGAGAAACCCTTTTGGCACAGTGAAAGGATTAAACATGGACATTAAAGATTTCAAAGACCAATTAATTTTTTCAATAGTCTTGAAAAGAGAGAGAAATCTTTGACATACTCAGGTACACATAAGCCCTGCCGTGGAGCTCTGCCACTGAGTTAAAGTCAATACTTCTTCCAATAAACTTCCTGTGGAAGGAAAAAGAAATAATATTATTAAACATCAGCTGTAAGCAACAAAATCCTTTTGTTTACATTATTTAGCTTTGATTCACCCTACACAGATACTAATTGGATTATGAGGGTCAATGGAACCTTTATTTATCAGGCATAATATAAAAACAGTACTTCTATAAACACATTTTCCTGTCATGCTACCTCAGTCATTGGAGAGAATAGGGAACATGTGCAAAAGGACCCTAAAGGATGCTTCATTCTCAACAGGCTATGGTGTCCTTGACTGCTTTGTTCCAGCCTCCATTCAAATTGACAACCTAGAGATAAAATGTAGTAGTTTTTGCTTGTAGATGAAAATCCAATAGGGAAAAATAGACTTCCTTGTCTATTGTTTAGGAGACCTATGACTTCTTGAGTCTTCAATCACTATCAACTCAAACTAATTTTCAATTCATAAGTCAGATGAGAACAGTG
This sequence comes from Amblyornis subalaris, assembly GCA_018881555.1. NCBI lineage: Eukaryota > Metazoa > Chordata > Aves > Passeriformes > Ptilonorhynchidae > Amblyornis > Amblyornis subalaris. Next base: position 701,247 of record JACAXG010000248.1, on the reverse strand, counting down.
TCACAAGGACACCGGAAAAAATATTTGCTCTTTGTCAAATAGATTTGCAGAACAATGGAGGTTTGTCTTAAAAATAAAATCAAAACTTTTACATTAAAAATTCTTTCGAATAAAAGAAGTTTCCACACTAGCATTTTTTTGCTTGAAAGTATTCCTTTACAACAAAAGAAAGAGGAGATAAAAATATCTTTTACTCAGAGATCATACAGATGTCACAGTTCAGACATTTATTTTATTGTCTGTCAAATAGCACAAAAAACTCTGATATCTTTGATCAGTTCTAAAGCTTGCAGTCCAACAATTGGTAAGGATCTTAAGCCAGACATTTCATTTTAAAAGATTTGAGGTTTTTGCAAATACATTGCATTAAGTCTGAGGTCCTCTAGTGAGGAGTAAAACCAAAAATAATTCTCGTAGAAATCAAAGCTTCTGCAGCAGTTTGAGGACCTGCATTTTAGAGTTGTTCTCTTTGCTATTACAAGTCCAACCATCAAATATTTCTTCTCTCTCCAAATCTTCACACCAGTTTCCCAAATGGATTTTCCACTTCTCTGCCTTTTTGTCCCTACTTAAACATTAATTTTCCTCCCATTTCATTCTGTGCAACCAGAGAGGTGAAATAATTGCAGATGTTCCCCTTTTTTTCATTGTGGTAAATAGGAGGACTCTTTTCATGCTGACAACATACTCACAAAAAGCTGGACTTTACTTGTTTTAGCAGACATTTGCTTTTTAAAACTCTCAAAGGGCCTGACCATATGTTCAGCTTACATTTATACAGCCTGGTTAATTTAACCCATTACAGTCTCATAGCTGGCTTGAGAAAAGACAATTCATAAGTATGCCAGGCCTGTAAATGTAGTTCTATAAAACACAAATAAATTTGCAGTGTTACAACACTCAATCTAGGTTTTCTGTTTAAAATACCTTTTATTTTATGGAAATCACATAAAGTCATAGGCCAGAAACAAAGAAGAAATCAATTTAAATCACCTTGCAAGCAGTGGAGGTCCTTTGTAGCTTTGACATGGTGATGGTGGAAAAGGGATTCTCAAAGTATTTTTATTGATCGTATGAGAAATGCTGCTTTTCTCACAATGATATATTCGATTAATATTTGCAGATGTCCAAAACAGTAGCATTTCTTGTGTCACCACCATATCATTTACATGTTCTGGAGCAGGTAGATTCCCCAGAGACAGCAAAGGAAGGTGTTGATTCCTCCCTAGCACTGTCAAAAACATTTCTTCAGAGTATGGGAAATGATGGTACTAAAGTTGTCCTTATTATTATGGTTTTGAGATGAGGCAAGAACTTTGCCAACAAAGGATTCAGAAACATTTAGTGATTCCTGATTTTCTGTTTTCTGTATGTGAAACCTTTCGCGCTCAATTTAATCAGTGGACATATGCAAGTATCTGGGCTGGGGAAGGATCTCAGTCTGCTCCGAAGTAGACTGAATTAAACACACAATTACTACATGGCTGCCATGATCCCAAAGTAGGACTTTCCACTTGTGGTCTTATGTTGAGGGAGGCAGGCTTAATACTATGCTGGATTAGGGCTATCATACCAAGGCTGAGATTTCCCAAAATATGTAGTCCTGGCCTTTGTTTCTTTCCATATACTAAGTGGAAAGAGAATAAGCTAACACCAAATGCTTTAACAATCCTGTCCTTCTGTTAGTTTACTTATTAATGAGAATATGACTTTGTCATGTGAAACTAAAGATAGTGATTACTTGTTACTAGTTTCAGTAACATCTGCAAATAGTGCAGGCTCCACAAGATGTAGGCAAAGAACCATTCTTCCCTGGAAGGGACACAGGGAAGAGGGCAAGCAGGTAGAAGAGAGGAGGTAGCATCTCTGACAAGAAAGTTGCTCAGACAGTAAGAGACTTGACTTAAACAATCCCAGTCCTGATAAAAAGCATACTGAAGCCAGTTAAAAACCTTGCTTTTAGGATTAGGCTCAGAATGAATAAATTATAGGGGGATAGAATGAAATACATCACAATTTATTTTTAAAAGTGTTTTAAATTATAATACAGTGCCAATTACTTTCCTCAGCTGAAAGGGACAGTTGGAATATGCTGCTGTACTTCATTTTGGACAATGGCTTTGCAGGCTACTTTGTTAGATATTTCTTTTATAAACAAATGAGACAATAGTAACTGAAAAGTATTTTTAACCTTCACAATTTAAGAAGAGGAAAACAGAAAATCTATTTCATAGGAATGTCTTCTTGTGGAACTTCATCTGCAGCACTCATTTTCAGGGCTAATGTTTCATTTTTCAGCTATGCCAGCAACTAGGTAACAAATTTTAGATACACGTTCAGGTTACATTTCTCTGTTTCTTGCACATTTCTTATTCACTGACTTAATCCTCAAAGTAGTTATGCCAGCAGGAAAGCATGCTATATTTCCAACTTATTTTCTCAGTGACAGTAGATAGGCATGACAGGGATCTGATCCCAGCCACTCATACATTGAAGTCAAAATGTTTTAATTACAGGACTCTTTGGGGCTTTTTTTCTAGCCACAGGAGAAATTAGATGAGCCATGTCATTTAAATAGCATTAACACCATCTAATTTTGAAGAATCGATTCCTTCTACTCCTATATATGAGTATATACACTCATTTTGGAAATGAATCAACTCAGAAGTTCTCATTTCCTCACTGGTAGTATAAAGGGTGATGTGAGATGTGGTTCCAACCTATGACAGCTGCCTACCACTTCCTAAAATTTGGTAGCAGGGATATTAATTACCCCAGATTTTTCTTGGGGCCAGCAACTGCCTGAAGCACTTTGCTCGCAACCACAGGCTGGAAGCCTGACACATAAGGTGCTCAGCAAAAAGGCAAAGCATGGGAAGACAAAGTAAAAGAAAATTATTCCCCACACACAACATTTCTGTATAAATTTCTTGATATGTGAAAATTATGGAATATAGATGCTGCCTCTGATTTGGTCACAACAGCTACTAGGGACAGGGATTTTTTCAGAAATCTTTCAGAATCCAAAAGTAATTCAGCTGTTTTCATTATCACTTGTTTCAATAGATCATTATATTTGAAGGGAAAAACTCTTACCCTTGCTGGTCTTTCTGCTCACTGTGATTATCCGTGAATCCCGTAATAGAGAGCAGCATGACACTTCACAGTAAGAGCTACGACCTGTAGTTATAAAGTCTGCTTCAGTGCAGTGGGTAATCTCATTACTGAGTTTTGTACCATAGTATCCCACAGTACTTAAACCTTACTGTATGGCCCAAATGTAATAGAAGTGAGTCAATGCTGCTCCACATCTGGCTTTCTAAATGCAGATCTTGGTTGAAATTCAGTTCTACAAATGCATGCATGAAAAATTGCATGCAAACCTTGACAGCTGCAATTTCAAATATTGCTTAGAAAATTGAAATTTTAAAGTCTGATTCTATCACCTCCCACTGACTTCAGCAAAGCAGGATCAGAAAAAAAATTACAAATTATTTTTGATTAGTAAATCTCAATCTGAATTCCTACTCTTATTACCACTAATCTCTAGTTTACATTTTGTGGCTTCTAAATCAGATTATTTTTGTCAAGCCTTTCAGAAAACGCTTTTGTAATCACCTTTCACTGTCATACAAAAGACTGGAGGTGACTCCCATGCCTGGAGCAAAACCGTGGCAAATAGATTTGCTGATAAAACATTTCCATGAGATTAGACTGCAAATCAGCACCAGGGTCTATGAATCTACCACTTAGAGTGAGAAATAACGTAAAAACTTCTACCAAAAGTCACCAGTTTAGAAAATGGAAATACAGGAATGTTTCATGCCACAGTACCAGAAAAGCTTTGTACCCTTTACAGGTGAATTTTGCTCACTGGTAAAACAATGAATTTGGTGCAAGTCATAGGATGCTATTTTTAAAGTCACTGGGTGATTTCTATTAGAAATGAAGTTTAGGAATTTTCTATTAATTCATCAGAGCTTTTTTTAAGACAAGCCTTTATAACATTTATAATCTACCTGCTGAGTATTTTAAATCACTGGTGAAGAAGTGGGTACAGGCATGAAGCAGTTCCACAAAGTCATCTCTAATCTCATCAGTGAGTCAAGTGTTAAACAGAGGAACCTCAAAGCCAGTAGGACCATACAAAGGCTACTCCAAAGGAACTCATAACTGACCCACCAGTATAATTTCTAACTCTTCTAAAGTAAAAGCAGTGTGGCCCTGCATTTTGCAGTTCTTCAGATGTGCACTGGTTTTAGTTCGGCGAAATAGTTTCTCACGCACTTTTGTATAAACACAGATTGTTGACCTAGCCGGCACTCAATGTTATGAATTCCTAACCTATATGATAGACAATTCTATTGACCAGTGGACAGCAGGAAGTGGCATTCCTATCCTCCAATCCACGGTGGTTTCTGAAAACATATAAATAAAGTTAGGGCAGAGGCCGGCTCTCTCTGCTTCCTTCGTTTTAACCTCCGCCTGTTGGTGAACCCTGACAGCTGTCTCCGTGTGCTTATTCGAACCCGAGAACAACCCATTAGCTTATAACAACTTAGAGCAAAGAACTGTTAGAAGAATATATGTCTTTAAACTTACTTTTTCTGTTTGGAAACTTAGTTTACAATACTGACTAGTATTTGCAAAAGGAGAGCTCACCTTAACTGGGTAGTATTTTTGATCGAAGATTSATAAAATAGAATGAGAAAATGTGGACTTCGACATCAATTTTGATGGTGGTGGTGGTAGTAGTGGTTTCATTTGTTTGGTGGTTTTTACAATTTCTAGAGAAAATTTTGCATTCATTTGAAGTAGATATTGGGTAACTTGGATCTCTATGGATACCTAAAATGAACACCACTGTATTTACCAGAAGGGGTGGAAAGACTGAGCACTGCAACAGGTTGGCTGGAGTGGTCATGGAGGTCTCCCACCTTGGACACATTCAAATGCCTTGTGGACAAAATCCTGGACAGTTTGCTCTAGGTGACCCTGCTTGAGAAGTTAGAGTGAACCATATGTCCTCCAGAGGTCCCTTCGAAACTAAACTTTTCTGTGATTCTGTGATTCAAGTTAGTAGAATGGGAGCAAATCCTGGTAAGGATGCTTGCTCAGTATGCTTGTGTTATGGTACCATTGCAGGTGGGTACTGGGGACACTTACAGTGCTATTGCCTGCAAGTAAGAAGAATGTAATAAAAATTAATTCGTTCTCAAGCAGCATCAAAAATGCAATGTTCTCAGAATAAAGCATGTTTGGTTCTTCACTTTAAAAGGGGTTCTACTTCACCTTAACCATGAGCTCCTTTTCAGCTAACAGCAGGACTTTATTGGAAGCTCTTTGAATACTCAGCGGATCTTCTGCACTATGTATGAACAGAGCTTGTGAACAAAAACTGTGTAAAACAAGTTACTGGTTTTTTTATTAAGATAAAACTTGAATTTCTGAAACTGTTACATGTTTTATGGAATCAAGACCCTTGGCATAGGGTTAGTGCATCTATGCTTTAATCTTTGCCCTTTACTTTGCATTTCTTCTGATAGTTAAGGATGAGATATTGGATTCTTGCTGAAGGAAAATTCATTCTTTTAGATTAGTAAAAATTGAATCTGAAATACAAGTCTGAAATAGAATGAAAATATTATCAGTATTACAATATTATCATATTTAATAATTATGGAGCCATGGTTGCAATTTCTACATTTGCCATTGCCTAGCAAAAACTTCATATAATATTACAGGCAAAATCTAAATGTTCCATGCTTCATTTTTCTTTTTACAACTCCCCTAACACTTCTTCCTCTTCTGCAACTGAGTCAACATATAAGTTAAATTCTGATCATAAAGTCACATTTTAGTTTTATTCTGCAAAACTAAACAGCAACAAAAGCTTCTAATGCAGACTGAGTTTGGTGCATATATTAATGTGGATGGATACAAATTGTTGTCACAAAATGTCCTCGAAAGACCAGTGTTTCTGCATGTTCATGAGATTGTAAAACTATGGCATCATTAACATTGTGTAGTGTCCAATAATTCTGTTGTCCCTATGGACAAAGACTGTGCAGAAATAATTACTTGGCAATCACATGCACTTCATCACTTCCAAATTAGATTTTAGTGATCCACCGCTTTATTTCCAGAGTAATCTAATTACTACAATGGAGTTGCCTTCACCTTTTTTTTCTTTTCATTTGGTATTTATTGCCACAGATGCAATGTGAGTTAAGCATAGCCAAGAAAAATATGATTTGGGGAGAAGCAGTTGGATAACGTGTTTTGAAACACAAATGAAAATGATCCTTTAAATCTCTATTCCAATGTAAACACATGCAGTAAATCAATGGTATTAAAAAAAGGAACCAGAAAGTGTATCTAGAGAATTCCTTGAAGTAACAGATTTGGAAAAAAAAAAATGTTCTGATCACATAGAAATTCTTCTTTCATTTTTAACAGTACTGTTACAATGTAATGCCAAAAAAAATTTTATTTAGTCATCTTGGAAAACTTTGAGTGTTTAAAGAAGAGCAATGAAACTGGTGAGGGTTCTGAAGCACAAGTCTGATGAGGAGGGGCTGAGGGAGCTGGGAGGGCTCAGCCTGGACAAACAGAGGCTTGGGGGGGACCTTCTTTCTCAACAAACCCCTGAAAGCAGATTGTAGCAAGGTGGGAGTTGGCCTCTTCTCCCAGGTAACATATAACAGGACAAGAGGAAATGGCTTCAGGCTGCACCACAGAAGGCTTAGATTGGATATTAGGAAGAATTTTTTCACCCAAAGGGTTGTCAAGGCTTTGAAACAGGCTGCCAAGGGCAGTGGTGGAATCCCTGGAGGTATTTAAGACATTGGCCTTGGGGACATGGTTTAGCAGTGGAATTAGCAGTGCTTGGTTAAAGGTTGGACTTGATGACCCGAAAGTTCTTTTCCAACTTAAACTATTCTCTGATTTTATGATTTTGCTTCTGTCATATTACCAGAAGAATAGTCAAAACTTCTTTTTCCTGCTAATAAATAATTGGCATGTGAGAATTTAAGCTTTTTCTGAACTCTGGATTACTCTGGATGAGGCAATTGGCCCACATTTATCAGGTTGTGACTATTCACCACAGTATTTCATCAAGCACTTAAATTTAGGCACACAGGTCTTCTGCTATTGAATGAGACCAAAGAAGATACTTATATAAAAAGTTGTATTTAAGGGGTTAGATAAAGCAGATGTATTTGACTACATTTTTTATGCTTAGCTCTTTTGGTATATTTTGTTCTTGATTTTCTGGACTGTGGACTTGGTTGAATCAAACCTATTGAAATTAATACCAAGTCTTGCAGATTCTCATGATTCGTGCAACAAGCTGGTGATTATTATTGTATTTTTTTGTTATGTTTTTTTAATGGGCTTTAAGACAAATATTTATTTTTTCAATAGCAAGGCTTGGAAGTTCTAAAATTCAATGGAATCATCTGTTGGGTATTTGTGCAATCACAACTGATTATATCAGACCTTTAGGCATTTAGGAAACTTGATTTTACTAAAGTCTTAMTATGTCTTTTACAGATAAATTAAGTTGTGTAATGCTAAAATGAATGTTTTTAGCACAGGATTGATCAGTGTTTACTGAGTCAGGACTTTTTTTCAGGAAAAAGAATAAACAGTGCTTTTGCAATTAGAAAGAAAGGTAGCTTTAATTTGAAAAAGCAGTTGGAATCTAATGATGTGTTGTCTAGAAGCAGACTTCTCTGTTGCTTAGACCTGTGACATTAATGCACTGAAATATTATTGCTTTTATTTATTTGTGAATGTACAGTTAAAACTACCAAGGTGAAATGAAATTCCAGAAATCAGTATTCTTGGTAGACTAATAAGCCTGRGTCTTTATTTCTACAATAATCAAAACCTAATGTTTCAAACTACACATACAGGTTACCGGCTATGATAGCAGAACCCATATATCTCTCTTTCACCACTCTAAAAGTCCAGAATATTTCATATGTCTATTTCTTCAGAGACTCAGTATTGCTACAGTTTCACAGTTCAGGATTGAGAGAACAACCACATTCCATATTATTGTCACACATTTTTAATTGGATTTTCAATCTACTCTCTTGTACAACCTTTACTACACAAAGGCATTCTCTGAGATCCTTTCATCTAGGTTACTTACTTTCAGGCACCCTCAGGGGCTTGGCTTACTCTAGTTCTTGTATGTCATGAGGTGAGAATGGAGATTGGAGATTGCAATGCTGTGGCCATCACGGTGAACCTTGCAAATCAGGGAACAGAGTACCAGATCCCCATGTGATGAGGGCCTGGAGAATCTTTCTGAATAGTAAAGAAAAGCTAGAACTCCTTTTGAACAGTAAATATGTTCCCCACAGCTAAAGATATTTCTTCTCCCCAACACTGAGGATAAAAGTCCTGGCTTTACCATAATCAATATAAACTTTGCTATTCCTAAAAGTGGGGCCAAAATTTCATTCTGTTACATGTTCTCTTATTTTCAAGTATAGCTAAGTCAGCATTTGCACTCAGGTTTAGGTTGCAGTATTACCACTGCAACACCGAGAAGCAAGCAGAGCAGTCCCTATCTGAAATCTGCCCCAACCTTCCTGTCTTTTTAATGAGCGTCTCTCATTTTTGGCAGCAATAGTTGGGATCAGATTTTCGTCTCTCAACTAAAATGCTGATACAATCACATTGACTGCAATTCCGTCTAGGAAAAACTGTCAGAATTTTGTCTCTAATCATAATTTGTGTTTTCCACTTCACACTTGTTCAATAAAATCTAGTGCCACAAACTCGAGTGCTCAAAATGTCTGTTGGCAGAATTAGCAAGTTCATTTGGCTTTTGTGGGAAGAACTGTGAAAGAAATGTTTTTTAACTACTGCAAGCCTAAACTTTAAGTTATACTTTCTGATATGATATACCTAGAAGCAGATATTTTCTCATTAGACATTTATATTAAATCTGGGTTAAAATCCTGCAGACATTTTAGAAGAGACTTGAAAAGAACGCTATTTTAGGGCGAGGGAAGTTACTGCACTCAGTCCATTACAACCAAACATTCTGGTGCACTCTAGTGGCAGAACATCGAGATGTACAATAGCTTTGCTATTTATTTGCTTTGCTAAATCCTGGAAAAAAAACAGAATTATCTTATTTTTTCTGGATGTACAGATAAGTAAAGGATCCTATACTGTATGTATCTAATGTTCTCACGTGGGGGGGAAGTGAGGCATTTGTGTCAATAAAAGACAAAGAACCCCTGATTAGTGATCTCCTGTAGTCAACAGACTTCAGATTTAAGGCTTCATCCCAACACAGGCAAGGAACCACTTACATTTAATCACACTGATTTGTACTCCAGAACTCCCTCCCCTTGGAGTTTGTGGCCTTTCACTCTCAAGGTTTTATGACTGGTGACTACTAGTACATAGTTGATGTAACACACATATACAGACAAGTGCATAATTGTATGTACACTTGCATTTACCACTGCACATGCACATGGATGTAAAAATATTATACCAGCCAAAGGACTGTAACATGGGAAGGGAAAAGAAAGTATGAGTGCATATTGACCAACAATTACCCAAACATCCATAAATTAAACCAGAGAAAAACTGATGAAAGAGAGAAAGCAAAAAGGTACAGTCATTCTATATCTGCTCAAAAAGCAAAAAAAACCATAAGCCATTATGATATCCTGAAGCTTTAAAATTAAAAAGTAGTGACAAAATTGCACTAAAATTCTGTATGTGCAAGACTGCCATTGTTAACAGAATAAAATGGTTTTTACTAAAAAGTCACTTATTTTTCTTTAATGGCTAAATGTGGAGTTATTAGGAAGAAATCTCAAATATTCTGAGAAGACAGAGAGGGGATGTTTTACCCCTACAAGGGAAATGGAACAGAATTTCTTACCTAAAAGTGCCTCACATGGATAGCACTAGACCCCTAGTTCATACACACAGAAATTAAGACACAGGAAGATGAAGCGACTTGACCAAATTCTTTTCACTGATTCACTACTGGCAAAGTTGGATTAGATCTGAGTTCTCTTGAACTCCTCTCCAGTGCTTATCCAATAAAGAATACTTCTTAGTGAAAGCACACATCTTGTTCTGGGAACTTATGGAAAGGTGCTTCCTTTTGTGGAAAGTATATTTATGGTAATCACTCCAGTCCAGGCGATTTTTCTAAAGGGTTCTGAGATGAACTGTTCTTTAGAAACTGCTATATGGCTGGTGATTGAGAATATTGGATGAATGCATATTAATGTATTTCCTTGGGAGAGTAGTTGCATTAAGACAAAATAAACTGTTGCCCAACCTGAGACATTACTTGACTTGTCTCTTTTTCTTGAATACACAGACTTGATGTTCTTTTCACTTGCTAACCTCTGAACTTCTGGGTACTGTTTATTTTGAAGTATACAGGTTTCTCTCTGTTACTTACCTAAGACAAGAAAAAACATAATCGAGCTTCCAGACCTCTTTAAATATCCTAGAAGTGAGGCTATAAGTCTGGAAGACTAAACTTCACTAAGTCTGTGAAAATTCTGAAAATCACAGAAATGTATAAACTTAGAGATTACAATAAATCAGTCAGAATATAGGACAAGAGCTAAACAAAGATTCCCTGATTGAAGGACAGAAGAAAAATTAAAAATTACTTGCATGCACAAAAGTCCTATGATAGCAATTGATTTGCCAGGAGTGAATATAAAGATCGCCACTTTGAGACCATTGCTTCTAAAGATTATGTCTACTTTGTAGCATAAAACCATTATCAGAACTTCTGTTGATATGTGTAGACTGGCTTTAAACCAGCTAATTTATATGGATAATAAGAATAATACCATTTACTCCTGCCTGGTTCCTGAGGTCTGTATCCTGTAATGAAAGCCCATGACACAGCATCTGCAGTGTTATCAGTAGCCAGATAACACTGTGGAGGTCTATACAAGGTACAGTGAAAACTTTGGACTAAAATATATGTATTATCTTCACCCAGTTTCAGATCCTTCCAATTTTAAAATAATTACTTGCACGTGCCCAGCAGAGGTTAATTTCTGGTACTCCTAAAGGTCATGAATGCATCCACTGAAATCAAAGGAATTCTTCAAGAACAAGAAAGAGGAACGTATACCTTGTTTAATTGTAGGTCAACCAAAGGAATTCAATTTCTTTGTCCAGATAATTAAAGATACAAGTAAAGTTTGCTGTCATGGTGCTCCTTCACAGCATCATTGCTGATACTTTCACCAAGACACAAGTTTGAAAAGGCAAAACTCTTCAGCAATGAAGTTGGTTAACATTTTGCTGGTCGGATAAAAGTTGCACTCTTGTGTTATTCTACTAAATTGATGTTGTTTGCAATTGCTTGCCTGTCCCAAGTTCTCAGACTGTATGAAGAGACAAAAAATTTCAAGACTCTTTTGAGAGAACACTCAAATATTTAAAAAATTTGTAATCAGCAACTTAAAACCCTCTAAATCTAAACCGCTATTCATGTAATTCCTGACCATGAAACCTATTGCGTCTCTTGCTGTATAAAGAGAGCAAAAAGAAGCAGAATTCATTTAGGACTTTCCCTTTTTCCCGCACTTCCCTATTGTTCCCCATCTTCCACATAGTTTTTAACTGGGGAGCAGAACGAGCTGTCTGTTGAACTTGCTTCACACACCAATTCCAAAAAAGTATTTCATGCCATCTGGACGTTGCCTACAGGTTGGTAGCTATCCAGACTGGTGGGAGGAACTCAAGGGCTGGTGCTCTACTGGTGGTGATATGAGACAACCAACAAGTGCTTTACGCACAGAGAATGAATATATCAATTATATCTAAAATCTGCTGCTTTTAGAAAATGCATTTCTAAGCTACATTGCAGCCTCTGGGAACACTGTGAGAACCTGCCAGCCACAAGGACACGGGAACATGTCCTGCTCAGAAGGAATGTATGACTTCACCCTAGGGTATTGAAAAGCAATCAGTTCACAGAATGGATCTGGAAAGTTTAAAACAGCGAAGAATGAAGAGGCTTTGCAGTTGTACATGAAAAAATGAAGAATATCACTTTTCTTATTCAACAGAGCATTTGTGTTCATGGTAATAGTTCTTTCAAAACATTTAAGCACATTTGGCCTTCTCTTGAGGTTCGATAGAAGAAAGAAGTTAAAGCAGTCAGCCCAAGGTCTATTACTGTAATTGGTTTTAACATAATTTCAGGCTAGGGGATGCCCACAGGATGACTGAGTGTTCTCGTGCTTCTGCTATGCAAGCAACATTTTTCATAGCTTGATGATTGAACAGCACTGGAGAGAAATAGTAAACTGCATGGACAGCCTGTGGATATCTGCCCTACCYAAAAAACTCAATGAATGCCTTGAGTTTCTTCTGTGTGGAAAACGTCTCACCATCCAGACATGACACTAGACACAAGTGAAAACTAACAAAAAGATTCTCTTTGCTTGACTTCTGTAAGGCTTTGAGGCAGGAGTGGGAAAATCTGAATACCATTGATTCCAATTTTTACTCTCTATGTGATTACGTAAAAGGAAATAGATGCCAAAAGTCACTATATTTACTACACTGAGGAGTAAACAAAACCTTTTTTTCCCCTCTGCTAAAGCAGAGGAATGTTTTCATTAAAATATACTTTGAATATGAGCGTCAGGCCTAGTGACAGATTCAGATGTACACATATTGATTAAATGTGAAAATACAATTCAGGAAAAACAGAGATGCAAACATTTAATGAGCAATCACATCCCTAAACAAAAAGCCCCACTTGTCTTGGAATACTGAAGCAGAATGAAGAAAAAAAATTGTTCCCTTTTTTTGGTAACAAGAACTAAAATAAGCTTTTAGGGACAGTCTTCCCCCAGAACACAACTTCAAATTAAATAAATGCACATTCTACGGATATTCACTCTATTAGTTGGTATTTTATCACATGAGTTGGAACATGCCTATTACATCATAATGTTAGGAAAAGTTTTTCTTCCCTTTTTACACATGCATTCAGTGGAGGTGTGACTGTGTTCGGCTAAGGTAATGTAGCCTAGCATGAGTTTTGGTTTAATAACCATTGCTTCATTTTACACTTGGAAAATTTCCAGGTGGCATTATTTTCCATTTCATAATGCTGCACTACTGTCTTTTAAGTGGTCGCTTTTTCATTCCCAAAATGTTTTGCTTTTGGAGTTCTAAGTCACAAATTGATGACCTGTCCCATTTGCTTCTGCAGGTGTTTGTAATAGAATGCTACAGACTTTGTACAGCATAAATTAATTGTGCTGGACAGATAACCCAGGAGTGGCAGCTAGCTCTCGGGAGAAGAGAGTGACTGTGTTCTTGGGGAGCTGCAGGATAAGGAGTCCCTCAGACTGGGGAAGTCGACCCATGGAGCAACAGGAGGAAGCAGTCGTTCCCTTCTGGCAGCACCAGGCAGGCAAAGGATCAGATAAACTGAGCTTTCTTAAGGTTTTCTGCCTGTGTTTATTTTGTCATCTCCCAGAACAGGGAACAAAACACAAGAAAGAATATAGAACAATTTCTCATCAAATCTGAAGTAATTTTAGCTAAAGACAACAGAAACATATTGGATGAAAATTACATAAACATAACTTAGGATCAAATCCAATTCATTTAATAACAAAAAGACTTAGGGATGCACTTGTATCCCCCTATCACTTTGGTAAGAGTTGTAGAATCTAGAAATATTCAGGCAAAAAGAGAGAGTAACAAGAAGTATAAAACTTAATAGGAATATAAAAGTGCAAAGCCAAGCCCTCAGAAGTTTGGTGGCCATAGAATTGCTTCTTTCTCTCTCCTTTCTCCCATTCCACTCATTTTTTGCAGGAACTTTTCAGAAATGTTTATCCTGGGGAATATACCCAGCAGAAACAGCTGAAATTTTTTACAGTTCAAAACACTTTAGATTATTTTTTTTAATGGAAAATGTAAGACAAGTGATATTTATAAAGAGCAATACAGGAGCTGATTGTGAACTAACACTGCCTGAGTGCAATTATCAACCTGATACAAAAAGCAGTGCATACTGTTGAGACCGGTATTGGTTTGACAAAAATATTCACAATAATTTCAAAATAAGGGAGCATGGACTGGGACTAGGGTGAGAAGGGAAGGCTCAACCAGGTCCAAAAAAAGCTTCATGAGCCAAACTTCATGGTCCAAGAACATTTATAATTGACTAGTCCAGAACTTCAGATCCAGACAGCCTTACAATCTTAGGAAATCTGCATTTAGATCTGGACTTTTACATGGGGAACACTTTCATGTTTATGAAAGGGCTTAGGAACCACAGTGAGAGGTATCAATAACAAAGTCCCATAAGCCCTTACAAAATCTTCCTCATAGCTGTGGTGGGGCTTCACATCCTCAGCCAAGAAAACTATGACTTCATTTTGTTGCTTTCCGAGTTTAACTATGGATTCTGGCACCTTCATCCATATGAGCTGGTGTTTTCCTCCTCTACTGCCTTTAATACATCCACCAAGTAGCCCTGCTCGGCTTCAGCAAGGGGAACTGCAAGAGAGATCCAGGGGTATGCAGAGAGAGTAGCAATCTATGTAAACCTTGTTCTGGAAGCATGACGTCCTTCACCAGAACATTTTGTTCTGATGAATAGCTAAGACTTAGAGATATAAAACCTACAGGGAATACTCTGAACACATTTATCTTCTCTCGACTTTCAGCCTACTCTCCTCTTCCCCCTCATTCTTCTCCTCCATCACAATTTCTCAACTTCCATGTAGTGTTTGTACCCTGGTTTTCTCTGATTCATGCTTGTTAGAAATTCCATTAATTCATGTATGTTGTGCTTATCATTGGCATTTTATGTGATAGATCTCATTTGTTTATTTCTCTGTTTATAGTTTGTTAAATATCTCTACTTTGGTTTTTCGCAGTCCTTTTTCACAGATCTTTGTCTCTCCCTTTTGGATCCTGTTCAACTATACAGCACATTTACCATTATCAGTCTGAAAATATTTTCAACTACTTCATTCAAAAGTTATTAGACCTTTTCACCAACTGAAGTACAGCTTGTTTGCTAACTTTTTCTTTCCCCTAGTGAATTATTCATTAAATTCTCCATTTTAACAAATATGTCTTTTGGGAAACTTATAGCTGCATCTTCTAAATGTATTTTAGACAATGAATTTATCATTAAGGATATCTGTTGAGACTTTTCTTACATTCAACAAAAATACGCTGAAATCTAAGGCAGTCAATAACTGAAGTGACATTTATTTTCAATGACATGATGATGATCATGTTCCTAAAACAAGTTCCCAGGAATTTCATATTCAAAATCCAAATCTCATATTCTGCAATATTCTCTTAAGGTTTCTCGTGTTAGTGAATGTTATTAGGTCATTAAATTTTCTACAACAATCACAGAAAAAGAGAGCAGATTTTAAATATAATGAGTTGATTTTGATAGCTGGAATAATAGATATTCACAGTTTCTGTTGTTTACTTATTTGGCTAAGTAAAAGCTTTTCTGCCCTAAGATATGAAAAATGCAAGTGTCATTAAGCAAACTAAAAACAAATGCAACATGCATTAGAAATATGATATTTTAAGTATTTATATCTGACATAGGTGTGGCTTTGATTTGTTCAGAAAAAAAAATGTGAACAGAGTTCAAGATGTCACCAGAACTTCTTTTTGAAACGTACACAGACCAGTGTTACCATTCTTCTAAAAACTGACTATCTAAAAACAAAGCCTTAATCATAGGAAAAAGTACAACTAATAACTAACCGTAAGAAGGAGAAGTTGTGATAAAATCTTCCAAATTCAAAATGTATTATACCTTAATCAAAGCCTTAGAGGATAAACCCATCTTGGTTTTGTGCTGTGTAGCTACTGAAAATTTTCACAGCTAAATGCAGAGCATGCTTTCATACCATTCTAAATGGTTTTACATGCAAATGTTTGCCAACAGCAGTAAAAATTCCTCCTAAACCAGCAATTTTCTTTGTAAATGACACCATTACACCTACCAGTTAATACACATATACTTCATTACTGCAAACCAGAATGCAAAACAATGCGACTAAAATATTTGAAGGGTATAACTTAAAAGCTTTAAAGTCAACGAATTTGAAATAGTTCCTGTTTTGCACTACAGTGGTCTATTCATATCTTATCACAACATCATGAAGCGATTACCACCTATACCACATCATCMAGACAATGAAATATTCTGGAACTAACACATATGTGTATGCTACAGCCAATTTTCAGATTGAAACATCTTAGCAGTTTCAAAGCTTTAAAGACTACCTTCTGAGAAGGGTGCTGCTCATAAAATTCTAAGGTAAGCAAGTTGATTTTGGCAAAGAGTCACACAGGACTGTCTTTAGATTATCTTTCTGCACTGCTCAGTAACTAGCACATAAGATATTAAAACAATTTGCGTTTTGACCTCATACAATCTGAAGCAGCTGGGGCAGGAACCTCGCAAAATCCATTTTCATAATGGGGGAAGCATCTCAGTTTCCATTACGAGTGGCACTTCTACAGAAACAATTGTTTTTCAAGGTGTCAGTGGTCTGATCGCATAAGTGACTTTTCTGATAGTCCTGGACAGTCTTTGAAGGACTTGAATTCATCTTGTCAATACAGACACACATCCCAGCTCTGATACTACTAAACAAAAGCCCTTGCTCATTATTTTCAAAAAAAATGTTGCTCCTAGGTCTGTCAGTCACATAAAACAGTACCCTAATACCTCTTTTTGAAATCATCTTAGATTCAGGCTGGAGAGTTGGGAAAAATACCTTTTTCCACACTCCTGGAGGACAAGATGTGCTGTGTATACAGGTTGCAGTGGAAGGGTGTCATCAGAAAAAGAAAGGTTCACTAACTTACATTAATATTCAGTTACACTGGACTCCCACTATTCTGAATGATCAGGAAACTGTAAAACTGTCAAGAAATGTTATGATGTCCTTGAGTCCTGAGGAGCTGCTTTATGACGGACGGGCATCTGGGAACAAGCCCACATCAGCTCCGAGTGCAGAGGCTGCTCAGTGCCACAGAGAGACACTCCTCCCTGCTAGTAAGCATCTATTGTGAAGTGGAACAAAGCTCCACTGCCCATTGATCTGTGTCCAAGAGATTTCTACAATGAGTGCAACATTTTTGTCAGTCAACAAGTGGTCACAGAAGTCATCAGAAAGCAGCTGTAAGTGAAGGAATAGCTTCCAGATATGCTGCATGAGTACAGACCACCATTATTCTGGATGATTCCTTTAAGCAGGCATTATGCACGGGTCTGAGGAAGTGTCCTGTCACCTGTAGCCAAAGTATGCATGTGCTGATAGATTCAACAGTGCTCGTAGCAGCTCCTGTGCCAATGACTGTTGTTGTAGGGGGCCCCAAATATTCCCTCACCTTTTATTTCACCCAATGCCTGTGCTCAGCAAAGCAGCAACTCTGTGTTCGGCACTTGCACTTTAACTTCCTGCCATTCATGTCACACCAGAAATCAGTGAATTTCTAAAGGCCCTAAGGCAAGGAGGTCCCACTGCTTTATAAGTATATATTGTGATAAAAGAACTGTGTCAAGACAGCAAAACCCAACATTACCCAGAGTACTAGTACAGAAATCTGTGAGTACGGAAGAATTGTGATTTCAAATCACCACCTCAAGAAATCACTGAGATTTAAAATCTTACAAAACATAGTAGCCAAAGTGCAATTAGCAGAAGGCAAGTTTATTTCTTAAGTGCTAACAATAAACTAGTGAACCGGTTCAAGCAACAATGCAGAATCATTAGTGAGCCTAAACCAGATGGTGTCTCATTTTTAGCTATAGGCAAAATGCCAAATGACATGACTAAATAGAAAAAAATCCCTATAGTATTGAATTTTTGTGCCTATTGAGCATGGAGACTGAAAGGCAGGAACATTTTTAATAACCTTTCTTTGACAAGCTTAAAGCCATTTACTGCTGAAGCCTGTCTTCGACATAAAGCCAAGAGAATAGGCCTCTAGAGAAAGCTCACTGCTGCACAGCTTCACCTTCCAGCAAAACACATTATGCAGCAAAGACACATAATACTTACTTTCCATTAAAAAACCAGATCCTGACTRGCTATCGCAGTAGTGACCTTTCAATCCAGGCTTCTATAGTATTTATTGGCTGAAAACTTGTTTCTATGAATAGCAATTGTCTGATTTAAAAACTGAAAATCTTTCTTCTRCTTCAGGGAACAGCATTTGCAAAGGCAATTGCATTCAATGAAAAAGGAAAGGTACCCAAAAGTAAGGAAACGCCATGTACCAAGTGGCATCTAAAACCAATTATTCATACTTGTAGTGGTTTTGCTGACACAGCAAATTTCATCAGAGAACCTTATTCAAATGCAAAGGTCCTCCACATGAAAGTATTCAAGACAGGGAGATTTCACAACACCTTTGTCAAATACTCATATGACAGATGAGTAAGTTAATTAAGTAGCAGGCCAGGTTCTGGACTTTGTTCTCAACCATTTTTTTTCCTTTGACAGTAGGAAGATGCCACAGAGCAGCTCACAATCTCTCCCTCTTGGGATTCATGTGGCACTGAGAAGTCTCCAGCTGGCACCTATCTAACACCYGGAGCAGCACACCAAGAGTTATGGGGACACTGAAGGAATACTACCTAATGGCAGCAATTTCCCAGTTGGTGGATGGCCCATTCCAGGCAGGAAGGAGGAAGACTGGATAAGAACAGCACCAAGACTGCCATGATATATGCTGTTTCTCAGACCAGGATACAATGTGCATTAGAACTTRAGAAATCCCATTTTTGTGACTTTTTGCTCTTAAAAGATCAGTTTGGCAAATGCAGGGATCAATTTAGAGATTTAGGGCAAAAAGATTATCTTTTTCTCCAGATATTTTCCTTCCAACTCAAACCACTCTATGATTCCATGACTATAGTACAGTGCTTCTTTGGTAGAGCTACAAGACCTCAGCAGAGTCTACAAAAAAATCTGACTCCTAAAAATGTAYGTAGTAAAATATAAACAAGAATCAACTGTATTTAGGGAATAAAAAGCTAAGAATATCATGATGAAAAAAGGTAATTTTGTAGACCAAAAGTCAGAATTACAAAAAAGATTTGGACAGGATGGAGAAGGTCCAGAGAAGGATCACAAAGGATCAAAGGACTGTGACTCTGCCATTTGAGGGAAAGCTGAGAGAACTGGGTTTGTTCAGCCTTGAGAAAAGAAGGCTTAGAGACCTATCACCATGTTCCAGTATTTCAAGTGTCGCTACAAAGAAGGTGTAGCCTCCCTCTGTACAAGGGGTAAKGGGTACAAGTTACTCCTGGGAGATTCTGATTAGACACTAGAGTACAATTTTCACAATGAGAAGAATCAGACACTGGAATAATCTCAGGGAAGTGATGAATTCCCCAACATCGGACACTTAAGATTCAGCTGGATAGGGTGATGGACCATCTTGTCTAGACAGTGTTTTTGCCGAAAAAGGTTGGACCAGATGATCCTCGAGGTCCCCTTCCAACCTGGTGTTGCATGAATTAAATTTTGAATAGTATATTAAGGTTTTTTTAATGTCATATAAAGAAGGATTAATTTAATGTTCACTGATTTAACTGGAAATCAGTGTTGCCAAATCTTGTGATTTTAATCACAAATCTTGAATTATTTGATGATTTATTGTTAATTTGCTCATATTTTTTTTTAAAAACCCCAGGTTCATGTAGTTATATTAGGTGAGAAAATTTCTTTATTTTTAGAGAACCTCAACCCTCTGAGAGTAGACAAATAAAATAAATCTAAAGAACAGAAGCCTTAAGGCTCTAGCACAGAAAGGGATGTTGAAAAAAAGAAAATGTATCAGTTTAAAATACTTAGGTGTTTAAGCCAAACTCATGGAGTTTAGATTAYAACCTGTAAATGCTAAAGCTGCAATTATTGAGCATTGTAATAAATATAATTGGAAAAGGATTTTTTCCTTATGCTGGGCATTTTATGAAATTTATGTATTATTAATCATTCTACAAACATGGAAGAGGGAATTCTAAAAAATAGCCTGCTAAAATTGGGGTTTTTTCCCAGTACAGGGTCTAGCACCACTCAAAACAGAATTAATATTCTAGCAATTTCTCTGCTCCTTTGATCTTCAGTTATTGACACAGGATTTGCCAGCAAATTGTGCTTGTTTTTCAAAGGTTTTAGTGAAGAAGGACATTTATACAGATATTGGGCATTTCCCTCTTGCATTAAGGATCCCAGCTTGCCTCAGCTGTTTCATTTTCTTTTCAGCAGGCTAGAGTGTCCCTGCTATAATAATGATGAGCTCCCAGGTCTTATGTTCCTTTTCATAAGGACACAAGGGCACTGAGGCTACTTCCATTCAGAGTGAGTGAGTGTTTCATTTAACCCTTACTAAATTAATAGCAAGTACAAACTCCTCCCCTGCCCCATCCCCCATCCACCTTCAAAGGAAGGAAAAACCTCTGGAAAAGTTATTAATAATTTTCTTTCGTAGGGTTGTTTGTTTCAGCTGTACACAATAAGCTCTCTTGGTTCTGCCASCCCGGATCAGAAAGGGCAACATGTTCTACTTTTCAACATGAATGAAAGGGATTTAAAATACTCTTAGACTTAGAAGCAGTAGACCTTGATATAGCCCCAATAAGGTGAGCATATGCACAAGAAGGATGGTGGAATCAATTCAAGTTTTTCCACTTTACTAAGTTATTGATCACCTGCTGTAGTGGAAACTGTAGTAGAAGATTTTCAGATTCAAATTACCACTTTATTTTATTACTACTAATTTGATTTTTGATTCATTAAATGATATAGGTATACTGAATTGCACAGGGTTATTTTCAGAAGAGCTCTGTAAAGAGTCTTCTGTATTAAAAAGTATTTTAATAATAAAAAGCATTTTATTTTTTCCAAAAATATATATTATACCATGCATGTTTATTACGTATTTAAATTTCTTATTATTATCCACAGTATCTGCTAGCTTATGTATTCATGGCTACATTGCCTTGGGATCAAGATTTTGCTGTACCTTAGCAGAATCACAAAATTATTTGGGTTAGAAGGAACTGTTACAAATCATCTAGTCCAGGCAGTCTGCCATGGGCAGGGACATCTTTCACTGTAGAGTCAGGATGCTCAGCAAACACAACAAAACCAGAAATCAATGACAAAATATAGCCTCCTTAACCTGATTTTGGATAAGCTAAGCTTCATAGGACACAGAATATTCTCAAACTGTGGAATGTCAGAATAAGTTGTGGCATTAGGTCTGAAAGCTCATCAGACAGTACCCTCAAYACTGCTCGTGGTATCCTACAATGCAGTAAACCAGGTGTCAGCAATGCCTTGTGGCAGACCAAATGCCCTCCCTACCCCAGCAAATGCCCTGCTCCAAAGAATATTCACTTGAAACTAGAATGGTGTTCCAGAAAGCTAGCTAGCTTTATATAACCTCTCTGGAGGCAGCAGTTGACTAGTTGAAACTAGTCTTTGTTTAAATACAATGGGAGGCTTTATCATAGGAAACTTGCGAAACAGGTGTCCCAATCAAAGGTTTTCATGGGTCCTTCCATGTCCTGATGGGTTCCAAATGCCAAGTACTTCTGAAGACTCTGCTGTTCTGCATCTTTGCTTTTTAAGCATGCTTCCCAACCTCCATCAGCATTACAGCAGAGTAACAAAACTTATCACTGCCTGCTTTACAATTATAAAGAGGTTATTGCTCTCCAGCATTACCAGTCTTTACAACCCTCTATGATGCAGTTGCAGAATACTCCCCATCACATTAAGAAAATTTAAGAAAAATCATGTAAATGGAAGCTTTAGAAAAACCCCCCAAAACAAACAACACAACAACAAAAAACCCCAACCAACCAACCAGCTAAAAATTTGGGTACCTAGTAGACCTGGAGAGAACTTCAAGGCAACATAGCCATTGCCAGTGACCTCATGAACCTTTAGAGTAGGTAGCCTTTAGTAGCCTTTAGTAGCCTTTAGAGAAAGAACGGGAAGAAATAGGATGAAAGATGGGCCAGGCTTACATCCATCCCAAATATCTGATTAAATTACTTGGCAAGTAAGAGGAAGCATGACACAAACTCTGCCAACACTTTAATGCTTTAATGCAGGAACTATAAGGAAGAATTTTGGTTCACAGGGACTCGCATTTCTTTGTGATTCCATCATCCTTCCTTCTAACATGGGAGAGCATAATACTACTTCTAATGATAGTAAAATTACAACAACAAAGAGATGAGCATAGGGTTTTATCTACTTTTCTGCATCTCAGGCAGTCAGCAGCATAGAGTTTTATCTACTTTTCTGCATCTCAGGCAGTCAGAGAAGGATTTCAAGTATTAAAGGTATTGCAAATATCTATTTTTTCTGGGATAATATTTTAACAGATTTATTTTTCCTGTTATTTAAATGCCTCCACTCTGATATACTGAACTCCTGAAATTATGAATGGAGCTTTTGCGGTAAATTTTATTTTCCCCCTTTGCTCTTCAAAATGTAAAGGATCATCAAGTTCTTTAACTCTTTGGKTTTTTTTTTCCCAAATATAAAAATCTGTTGGTACTGTATTGCATGGATAATGCTACAACAATGGGAAAGGCTGGAAGATAAAGGCTTTTAAGAACATGCTTCACTACCCTATTATTTTGGAGGCTCCAAAAATTCCTGCTGAAGAATTTAACAATATTAGAGTGTCTTCTGGAAGAGGAATTCAAGATAAATAACTTTGTATTGCTTAGGGATAATGAACCTTTTCTGTCTCCTGGGTTTCTGCATTAATTGTTTTCTTTCAAAAACAGAGTCTGCATGAATGTATACTGTCTAAGATACTTCTCAGTGGAAAAAACCTGAAATGACATGAGTTCTGTTCTCTACCTCCTGGAATATAAATCTGCATTAAAAGATCATTTAGTCTGTTCACTTAAAGTACAAGGTCTTGTCACGGTTTGGTCAAACTTAGTAGGAAGACTCGAAGAGCCTCCTCTGCAAAAGATAGGGTCCCCAAACTCCCTTCCCTTCCCCTTAGGAATTTCTCAGAGGAAAGTGAAAAAAACCTGTTTATTTAACAAAACCCAGCTGCTGGGGGCGTGCACGCAGGTGCCAGGGGAAGGGAAAGGAAAATAAAAAATGAGTAATGTTTGGTAATAAACCTCTTGTGATGGAGACAACCTGGATGAATTCAGAGTCCTTTGTTCCCTGGGTGTGGTCTTCTGCTCTGTCTCTAGCTAGCTGCTCGAGTATGGAGTAGGCCGCCTCCAGGCCCGGGGTGTAGGCCCCGGAGAGATGGTATGTAGAACAGAGCCCAGTTGTCAGTCGTACAGTTCTAAAGGAAGAAGGAAAAGAAAACATGACCCCAGGAAAAAAAAAACTGTCTTCTTTCCTTGCCTCAGGCAGAGGAGGGAAAAAGCCAAAAGCAAGTTTCAACTCCCTCCGATATCCTTCAGCTGAGCAAAAGCAAGGTGAAAACTCACGGAAAAAAAGGTAAAAAGTGTCCCCTTCACCTTCTGCCACACAGAAAAGCCAGAGAGAATTCACTCCTGAGAAGCAGAGTTTCTCCTGAGAATGGGAGTGATAAGTCAAGAATGCAAATATCTCTGAAGAAAATCAAAACACAGTGCCCAGCTTCTCGAGCCAGCTTAAAGACACAGAGTTAATAGTTTTTAATTAAGCAGGTGATTGGTGTATATATAGCATCATAAAGTCAACCTAGGACAGGTCTATGACAAAGGATTCAGCTATCTATCTGGTAACAGTATTAGATATCTTATATTCCCTCAAAACGGCCTATTTACCAATGAAGCTGGTTATGAATCTTAGAGTGATAACACAGATTCAATCCAAGTGTGAATATCATATTTATTTATTAATTCAATTACACATGGCACTAAAAATCTCAAAATGTTAAGAATCTTGAACCAAAATTTTAACTTCAGTTTTTCTTTACTGAAAAAGTACGTGGATCGGTGTATATATATACTCAACCTTTTCACAGATCAAGCTGAAGTTATGATCTACAGTTCCATTCTTAATATAAACTTGCTAGTCTTTCCTCTGAAAAAGTTGAATTACTGAATTTTTTGTCACCTGTATGTTTTACTATTGTGAAAGAATGAATTACGCCTTTAGTTTAACCAACACACAAGATAAATCAGAGTAGTAATACTGAAAACAAGAAATTTTTATGCTAAACAGATTTTAACTGGTAAGTTCAAAAAATTATAAACACAAATGCTAGGATATGTTTTTAGTGCATTTTCACACATTATTATGAATGTTTACTGAACCTGACAAGATATACCCAAACCCACTGTTTTCCCCAATATTTCAGCAAAAAGGATTGTTTCATTGATCAATAGTAGTTTTGTAACACTTGAGGAGTCCAAAGCACGTTGTAATAAATTAATTTGGAATAACAGCTCTCTAGGGAACACAGAACGTATTACCAACATTTTGTGGGTTAGGAAAATAACAAACCAACAGACATTAAATAGTGCGTTACAGCACACAATTGGTTCCTACAACAGCAGAAAACGCAAACTTCATGCGTATTTAAAACTCAGTTTTCAGCATATAATTCAGACACTTACAGAAAAAGGTTAGTGGCTACCACCCATTCTTACATAAGCCTTTGCTCAGCAGCTCTGCTGGTCACCAAACCGGCTTGCCACACAAAGTTATTTTTTGCCATGTGTCCACAGCTAAGGAAGACCAAGGTCCCACATCAAGAAAGAGCTGTCTGTATGAAATGTCTCTGAACAATCACAGTTAATAAATTGCCCTGAACCTCTAAGGGCACAGCATGAACAAAAAATGTACAGGTGTGGAACAGATCCTAGCACAGGAGAAGAATCAAACAAGTGGTGAGTGGAATTTTCTCTACATTTGGCAGAATGTTTATAGAGAAAACACCATGGAAAGTGAGGAAAAAGTCAGAAAACTGAATGTATTTTCCAAGTACCTGTGCCAAGAGCAGTAAAAATTTTGATTATTTACTTCATAAATGCTTGTCATATGTGTAAGACCAATGGCAGGCCTAAGGCAATCATATTAGTTTTAAACATTATTATGCTGCAAGCATGAACCATTAGTCTTTCCTGTTTACTTCAGTCTAATAAAGTAATCTTATCAATATAATAAACGATACTATTTATCATTGAACTATTGATAAAAAWTAATTATATTTATTAGTCAACCTATAATTTAATGAATGCATTAATAAATTCCTACATTTAGCTATAAATTATTTACAGATATATAGACAGAGCAACTTGAAATATTATTTTAATAAATAAGCATTATTTTAACCTGAAAACTAAAAACAAAATCTAAAAATGAATGAATATTTTTGGCTCTGCACTTGATCTTGGTTCTAGCACAGTTTCTCTCAACAGAAGGGTGTTTTGGAAGGGAAGATGGGAGACAGACGCTGGAGCAATGTCTACAYAAGGTAAAACCCAATAGGCTGGGCAATATTTGAAAGTGTCCTATAAAGATAAGATGTACCTCAGTCAAGCAGCATTAAAGAAAAAAAAATGTTTTCCTTAATTTTGCTTTGAAAATGAAAATAAACACAAATTATGGGTTATGAGGCCTGCTATTTGCATTGTCTTTAGTCAATAGGTGCCGTATGAATAAGAAGAGAGACATGCCTGGTGATAAAGCCAGAAGAGAAAAACGACTTTGCCAAAAGGCTGAATGTCTATTAGTCAAATGTGATGTGTAAGTTTCTGTAGGAAMATGAGCCAAATACAGTAAAAACTAAATCAATTTCTGCCTATATCAGATGACTGGCTGATAGAAGAAGGTTTTTCATATCTATATTGCCTACAATTCATTTCTGTAATTCTGTAGATGATATATTATCAATATCTAGAGTTATGAAGTAGTGTTAAACCCAGAGATGAACATCAGGTGAAAGAATGCCATTTGAGGGAGACAGGGAAGCACAGTTTGCTAGCAGATATCTTGAGTCTCCCAGATGTCTGAAAAGAAAGAATACATCATTAGTCAAAACAAAAGCTGGATCATGAACTGTTAAACCAGAAACTGAAGGCTCTTGACTTCATGCCAGAGAGGATGCAGTTCATCACAGTTCCACATACTTAATCTCTATCATTGCACTCAATACTGTGAAACTTTAGAACAACTCTTCTGCCCCAAGGAGTTGATCATTAAAATTAGCAAAATGCAAGTCAGGTAGACAATGAAGTTCAAAAATAACACACCGTATTTTATTACATACATGAACTAAAAAAAATTGTAATTTGATATTCAAACTAAGCACTAAATTATCAGGGATCTTAAATCTGCAAAAATGAAGAAATCTGTRAAAGATTAAGATTCTAAATATTCTCTGATGTAGAAATGTGCCAGCAGGCAACTCCAAGGGAGCGATACGTGCAATTGCTATTGATTTCAGCTATGCAAGGATAACTCACAGCTGCTTTCAAGATATCCATTGTTTTTTGCTTTTCTAACTGCACTAGTATTGCACAAGAAGCCGTGATCTTCGTGTGCACAGACCTTCCAGAAACAAGRTTCTGTACTCCTGATTTAGGGTGTTACCTTGACTAGGCCATCCACTAAAGAGAGAAACAGAATTTATTATGGCATACCCCCTAACAGGCAGCTATCCTAAAAGTTTCAGTGAACAAAAACTGGAAAGTAGTCTGTGCTATAAATAAGCCCACAGCTATAATTTTCTTGTTCCTTCATCACTTCTTGCTATAAACCCTCCACAGATATATGCATTTTATATGTTTGCTCTTTACAACTCAGAGTAGATGATGACACAAGACAGTTTCACAGATCTCAGATCACCAGCTATGAAAGGAAAAACATGGTGGCAATGGCAGGAAAAAAAAATATATCTGCAGGCCCTGCTTTCCTAACATTAGATTACTTCAACAAGTAAAGAATTCTGATGCTATTCAGATATTTTCCTTGAGTATAGACCATTCGTAAYTGCATTCACCCAGCTGCATGCCACTAAGCTCATAATTTTAAGATGTTTGTAAAAGCACAGTGCAGCTGGGAACCTCAAAGTATTTATAAGGCAGCTGAGAAATGAGAAGTTATGAACAGTTATTTGTAAAGCTGCAGCCTAAGCAGGGAGATGCCAGGCAAATATCCCTCAGTGACTGTGTCCTAGGCCAGTGGCAAAAGGAATGAGTACAATGTTCAATATCTGGAAAAGAGACTATTCATCTCCTTCAAAAATACTCAAAACTGAAAAATGCTGTACAGTGACATCTAAAAGCTCAAAAACGTTTAAGGCAATTTTGTTCTTTAGATTAATTTTTGTTTATGATTTTATTCAAACAAAACTCAAAAAGAAGGATGAAATTTTCCTTTTTTTTGTTTAAACTTCATTGAATTATATCAGACCTGAGTTTGGCCATCAGAGTTTAGCAGAGTAGTAAAACAAAYATTACAACAGTCTACACAAAGAACTTCCTGCCATGCACTGCCTTGCTGGTTTCTAATACAAAAGCATTGCTAGGAATTGAATTGTGAATGGGCCACATTTATGCCAGACAGATACGTACTGAATGTCTGGTACTTCAGCAAATAATTTCATATTAGAAGTTACTAAAAAAGGGCACCAAAAGCTGAATTATACTGAATACTATCCACAGTACATCTTAATACYCATTTCTAATAGCCTACTTGTGTGATATGTAATTTCTGACATAAATTACTATAAGCATTTTTTTCCACTTTAAAAAAAAATGGCCCAAAAGCCTGAGCTAGAAAGATAAACAATGATTTCCTGGAAACAGAGAAATGCACAGCAGGTAAAAATGCAAGATGATCAGGTTTGACAGGGACTGAGCCACAATACAATGTGCTCCAGTAACCGTCCTCCCACACTCATCCCCAGTGATTTAGGTCAGCAAGTTCTTTCATTTTTCACTTCCAAGTGCCAAACTACTACAGAATAAGTACTATACAGATTTTCAATTTGGCAATTTTTTGCGAAAGAGGGAAAGATTTACCATGCAGCACGTAAAGGCCAGAATCTCAAAATCGAATCTCTGAGTATTCACTGATATAAAATCAGTTTACACTCCTTTCAAAGCCTGAGGCGCCCAAAACAAATCAGTTACTCTCGAAAACTTTTCCCATGGTTATTCATCAATTGTAATACCAATCATAACCTAGCAACAGAATTCATAAGTAAAAAAACCCCAAAACACATATAGACAGTAGCATATCCCAGTGCTAAAAATGCATTTCCTGTTGTTGAACAGTTTGGACCTATGAATTTATCTGCACAGTGGTACCCAAGATGTGCCAGATAAAGAGACAAGTGTACTGCATTTTCTTGTTATGGGTGCCTGCAATTATCAACTATCAATACATAAAATGACTTTCCAAAGGCGCTAATAACATCGGCTGGTCTGGTAAATTTTCTTGGCTGRATGCAGCTTATTTTTCTCATGAAAACTGCTGTGGACTTTCTGTTGAGTAGAATCTCTGATAGCATAAACATACAGATGCTTGTGGCTCATCCTTGCCTTTCTGTCTTCATTCATGTTGCTGTGGTACAAGTAGCGGAGCTGGCTTGTCCAACATTATCCTTTCCTCAGTATATCTACAGCTTAGCCTTTAACTTTTATTTTATTCTTGATAGATATTGAGCTCTCTTCCATTTACTAAAATCGCTCTTCACAGGACAGAGTTCTCCCTTTTCTGAACTTCACTGAAAATCTCAATGCCTGCCAGCTGAAGGACTCCCATGTTGGCTCTACACCTGATCTGACTGGTCCTAGCACAGAGTTTCTCTCACCAAAAAGATGTTTTGGAAGRGAAGATAGGAGACAGACTTTGGAGCAATGTCTACACAATGTAAAACCCAACTGGGCTATGTTTGAAAGTGTCCTGTAAAGATGAGAAGTACATCAGCAACCTAGCATTAAACAAAAAGTATACCAAAGAATCTTCAAATACTGTGGCACAACAATCTATTGGCATGTCTTGATATGTAAAAAATTATCTTTTATGATTGTGTTCGCTCTATCAGGTTACCGTAACAAGATTCAAACATCCTGTTAAAAAGCAGGTTCACCACTGAACCATACTGTTTGCCTAAATGTGGCAGTCTAAACAGTTTAAAATTGCCAGTCTACTTTGTAACCACATATYTTGATCTTGTTAAATTTTATTAGAACAGAACAATTGAAAGAGAAATATTACTGCCAGAAGTAATGTGTCTAAATGCTTGTCCATAGAGGAGGTTCTTAGAGTGGTACTCTTACAGAAGTATAGCTAAACTTTTAAGATCATACCAGTGTAACTACAGAAGGTTAATATTTTGATTACAAAGTAAAAGTAGCTTTATATTACTCAAAATATTTTTAAACAATCGACATGAATTAGAAAAAAATAGGAAAAAAGGGAGAAAAAACAGTATCTGTATTGTAACCTTTAATTATACCGAAATAACTAAACTGAAAATTCACATGCTGTCTTAGACTGGTAGTCCATTTTTGTTCTCAGTAGGAGTGTTCATACTGTAAGAAATACCCTGCAAAAAAAGTTCTTTCAATCTGTCCCAGTCAATGGGATCAGCTGAAAATCTTAATGCAAATATATTGCATTATCATCTTTTACATAAAGTAAGATTTGTTCTTACGAGTAGTATTAATTGTGTGAACAGAAGGCTTGTAGAAAGAGCCCGTGATTTCTCCCCCACTGCAGTACATATGGTCATTGTGCAATGAACTTCAGTTGTATTCCTTAATTCGGTGAGCAGTGAATGTTACAGGATTAGTTCACCACTCACCAAAACCAATTCAGACTAAATTAAAAACATTATTTTTTACCATTCAATAGAAAAGATACTACCTTAAGCCTTCACTGGGCCAGATCATTAGCTAATACAGCTGTAGCCTAGCTGTGTTTGTTGCAGCAGGGGTTGTTTTTTAACAGGTAAAAACTTTTTCCTACATCTCTAATACATGAATATATGTATACTGTGTTTGTAGAGCAGACTTAAGGTTCCTGTTAAGCCTAATTAATCTGCACCAAAGTAAACTACAACAGCACAGCACAGCTCTGTGACAATGTGCATTTTATTATCAATATTGAAAGCATATAAAGTTCAATGCTTATTAGGTCTTTGTTTAYAACATTTTCATGGACACTTCTCTACTCCATATTAGCCTGGAAGTTCTCCAGTCATTTCACACTGGTTTGTGTCCCAGCAGGACAGACCCTTCTGAAGCCCTCCAGATCTCAATCCTGTTTAAAACAGCTGCAAACTGCCAAAGCCTTCTCATCAAGACTGCCCATAAAGCAAACAGAGAAAACACTGCAGGARTACCCTAAAGGCTCATTACATTATGGCACCCGGATACAAAGGAAATAATTTGGAAATTAAAAAAATAAACCCTTTCAATCTGCCAATATCAGGAGGAAGCCAAAATTTGCAATCAGAATTGAGGAGAGAAACTTTTTATTGTAGACTTGAAATAAATAACCATGAATACTACCCACAAGTCCCACAGCTCAATGGGCATAATCCACAAGAAGAGAATCCATAATGATCCAGCACTTAACAAACCTATGGTGAATTACAGGGAAAAAAACCCCAACAAAATGCACATTTAGAGATCTCTTAGAACATGAAAAGCAAACACAGATGGCATAAAATGTATAGGATTCCTCTGGTCTGAGTAAGAGGAATTAGCCACTCTGAACTGGTTCTCACTTTGCTCAGGAATTGGCTCAAAAAACACCATAAAATTATGAAAAAGTGCAGAGACCATTTCTGAAGATCACCAACAGGCAGGCTGGCTTCATCAAAAACACRGCAAAGAGACACTCTTCCAGCACAGCAAAACAGCTTCCCCAAAACATCACCAGACTGCAGCATTGAGGGCACTAAATCTCTGCTCAGCATAAGCAGCTGCTTTCCTCCCCCTCCAGTACAAACCAGCAGCCACCGTCCCAGCACTCAAACTAAACGGCGTTCCAGCACAGATGTTACCTGTGACAGCAACTACAAAAAGCTTAATGAGTCTCAACTTGTACAYGAAGAAACTGTTTGCTTCTGAATTTTTGTTAACTTTCTTTCAAAATGCAATTTCACTATATTTGCACGTCCAATAGTTAAATATTCTTCAGTTTTGGATTTGAAAAATATTTTTCAAKTATTGAATGCTTAATAAAAATTTAATATTAAAATTATATATACTTTACTATCTGAATGTAAATATGTGCAAAAATATTCTTTGAAATGTTATAGAATTAAYAAGGAAAATATTATGAGTTTAATAAAGAGAGCATTTAAAATTGCATAACTATATCCCTATAGGCAAGTAGGAATATGAGGCACTGACTGCATGGTCCCTCCATTCTGCTCGAGGGATTCTCATGTTACATACAACATTCCAAATGCCTTGGCCCTTCTGCCTCTTAACCACTGCTGAATACCTCTTTGTTTTCCATAGCCAGGGAAATGAGTTTCTTTTTAAAATAACTAAGCTCTCTAAATTAGGGGATGGGTCTTCATGAGTACAAAGAACTGTAAGAGTGCTTGCGTTACTATTTTAAAAATTTTTCAGATCTACATTTTCAAGATAAATAACATTTTCAGGTATCCACACAGAGAGAGATTTKCAAAGAGCTGCTGTACTCACGTGGGCACCCCAGCAAAGCAGTAGGTTTTAAAATAATACGACCAGTGCTCCCCACTGCTACTACATCTTTTCTACAAAGCACCCCACTATTATCCAGCTTTATCCTTCTTCATCTGTTACAGATTCTGTTTGGAAACAGAATTTTTTTCTGCCTCACCCTCCTGTTACGTTACAAAAAGTGGCAATCTAGGACAAAGTCTTTAGTTTTAAGTTCATTATTATGATTCAAATAGTACTATACCTTAGGAACAAGACCTTCTCACAGAAATAATTTCAGATTAGATCCTTATAAAAGCTATAACTTAGCAAAGCTGAACTATCAGTCTTCCAAAATGTACTCAGGCAAAAGTTAATCAACTCTGTGTGTCTTGTTAAAATAAGCAGAAAAGGAAATATTGTAATTAAAGAACTTGACTGTTTGAATTCATCATGGATCTTGCAGAAAAGAGGAAAAAAACCAGCAAAATTACTGTTCTTGGTTAAGACCCTAAGGAAATAAAACAAACAATATTTAACAGAGCTCAATTTTCATTTATCACTGAAATAATGAGTACTAAATTAATAATTAAATGCCATAAAGATTTGTATGGTAGCTGGTAATCACCATATCATGAACTGCCTAGTAAATTTTGATTTCTTAGCTGTAGGTATGTTGGCTTAGTGGCCTGAAATTACTATGGTACAACTCCCATTTTTCTGTTTGTATATCCACSATAATTGTGTGTCCAGGGGCCTGACTAGTGGGCCAGAAGCCCTGGCTCAAGGATCTGCTGCAGCTCTGCTGCCTCAATATCCTTGGACATTACCTCAGCCTGTGCAGTTTTACTCCATTCTGCAGGTTAGGGCAGTCAATACATAGATTACTGTGACTCAACAGTGTCAGGATTMCACTTCTTATTTAGGTCTACATATTATTGTTTCCTGACACACAGTAACAAAATACAGGAAATGTAATGAAAAGAGTTGCTTGCTGTTATTGGGCAGGGGGTTGGGAGGCAGAATTTGAACTATTAATTCCTTTCCATATTGGTCTATACCAGTAACAGCAGAAGAAACAGTGTTCATGCCTAATATTTCTTTTCTTTGAAGCATCAGTTATTATACAAATGGCAATTTCAGAACAGATAATATTACATATTTCCTATTAACAAAGATCTACAGCACAAGAAGAACTGATAAGCCTACCTGTTGACTTACAAAGCATTCAGGGCAGCACACAAGCAGGCAGCAGTCAAACAGAATGAAAAACCTGTGGCCATTTTCATGAAAAAACACTCAAAAAATCAAGGCATGGTGAAAAGTTTCTATGGGAATTTTCAAGTACATTAGTGAAATGGGATTATATTTCTATAGCTTTATTCTCCTTTAGATCTCGATCACCAAAAATTCTTTGTTCTAAGAATACCTACAATAGATGTTATGGTTTAACCCCAGTCAAGCACCACACAGCCTCTTGCTCACTCTCCCACCAAMAGGATTGGAGAGAGAATTAGAAGGGTAAAAGCTAGAAAACTCATGGGTTGAGATAAGGGCAGTTTATTAGGGAAAGCAAAAGCTGTGCACACAAGCGAAGTAAAACAAGGAATTCATTCACTGCTTCCCAAGGGCAGGCAGGTGTTCAGCCATTTCCAGGAGAGCAGGACCCCATCATGCACAATAGTTACTTGGGAAGACAAACGCCATCACCCCAAACATCCCCCCCTTCCTCCTTCTTCCCCCACTTTATATCCTGAGCTTGATGTCACATGATCTGGAATATCCCTTTGGTCAGTTTGGGTCACCTGTCCCAGCTGTGTACCCTCCCACCCTTCCCTGCACCCCCAACTTCCTCACCAGCGTGGCCRTACAAAAAGCAGAAAAGGCCTTGGATCTGTGCAAGCCCTGCTYGGTAATAACGAAAACATCTCTATGTTATCAATCTTGTATTCAGCACTAATCCAAAACACATCCCCATACCACCCACTGTGAAGAAAACTAATTCTACCTCAGCCCAAACCAGCACAATAAGATGGCAAAACCTGCGTTGATACGGTTACATACAATATGAGCCTTGTTCCCATTTTATTTGTGTAGAATCAAAGGTCTCTTTTTTTTTCCTAAACTGATAGTTATTGCAGGAAAATATAAACAAAATATGCTGTTGCTGACAGTAACCACCTACTGATTTTACAGCATGGAAATGTTTCAGATTCTGGTTACCTAAGAACTCCACGTGTGGTATGTTTGTTAGGGGTGAGAGAAAGCTTAATTAAGAAGTTTATCAGCAAACACACCTCGTGCTATTAAACTCTGCTACAAATTTAAAACAGTAGTAAAGGCAGGAAGATTTCACTTTCATGAGGTTACACCTCTTTCAGTTGTTATAATACAATAATGGTCAGAAATCAAATTTTAAAATACAAAACAAATTTTAACAAGTGTCAGTCCTGAAAGTCTTGAACAGATATTAGATCAATGCTTTGTGTCCCAGCAGTTCTACTGCTCCAAAGGTGTGAAATAGAATTAGACCTAGTTTCCTCTTTTATTTATTAKATCTATATCTTTCTCCAGTCATCTTGTACACTAACAAGTATTTTTTCTAAATGGAAAATAGACAACTTTGTTTTCAAATTATGAAATAGAATTTTAAATAAGGAAAAGAACTCAACTGAAATAAACACAATAATGTACTTTTTAGGATAAATCTATGCTGATTCAGGAAAACATAATAAAAGTTACTGTTGAGATGTTACCTATCTGAAATGACTACATGAATAATTCTTCAAGACAGTCTCTCTTCTGCATCTTTGCAATGGAGTAATGTGAAAGAAGAAACTTTATTCCTTTCCAATGCTTTTCATTTCAACACAATGTATATTCCTTTTCTAAACTGTTGGTTAGGAATAAAGAAAATACCCACCAAATGGTGTACTTGAACAAAGCATAAACCACTCATGCTGCCAGGAGAAACTGCTGTACTTATTTCCTATCCCAGCCTCACATTCCCACATAGGTATCTCCTCCTTTGCCTGAGATACACACTCGAGATAAGGCGTGCCGGGCTAGCAGGGGTAGCAGGGCATCCCACCCAAGGGAAAACACAGCCACACAGCCCTAAGAGTGGGCAGGCAGGCCAGGCTGCCTTCAGCAGCAACAAAGCTGGTGGATCTGTGGAAGCTCAGCATTACTGGGCTGGAAGCCGAGCCAACAGACAGCACTATCCTCCACGACAGAAGAGGAGCYGGGCTGCTCCTCCTGAAGACACAGCAGGCTGCACAGAAAATACACCAAAGCCACCCTGAGCTGACACAACCCAGCAGCCAGTGCCAGTTCCCAAGCGGGTGAAGAAGCTGCACATTGCTGGCCTCCTCATTCCTGTGACTTGGCTCTGTCTCTCTCGGCTCAGAAACAGACAATCCCAATATAACAGAAACAATCAGTCCTCTTGTCCTGTCATATTTTTGAATAGATTTATAGGTCTTTGTAACATATTTCCAAGAAGGCAAATAGTGCCAGTGGTTTTGTACCAGTGGGATGTTCTCAAAAGAGGAAGCACCCCCTTCCCCCAAAAAACCAAAGAAATAAAGCCCTAATGGAATGAAATCATTCAGTAACTGTTTTGGAAGTGAATCAGTGAAGGTATTTGGAAAAATATCCATACAGGAATAAAAACTGATGGAACAGTAAAATGCCATCTCAGAAATTATATCTAAAATTATCGTGTTTTCTCTCTCAAGAAGCCTGATTCTAAGTGGATGTAACTTATCATAGCTCTGTGGGAATTCCATATTAGCTGAAAATTCAGTCATTGAATCATAGAAATTCATATTTGAGCTGAAGAGATAGAATTAAATTCTATATATGCCTGAGAACACCAGCATGTTGGCTACTAAGAGTTGGTTTTTAATGCTGCCTTTCATCAGTAAAACTAAGGAGAAAAAAAATAAAAACCAATGACTGCCCCATGAAAAATTAGGAGAGAAGTATTTTATAAACCTTTGTTAGTTTAGCCGTTATGAAGCTATTGCCTAAGTACCCCATACTAATTTTATTGGCTCATAGCAGATATAATTTGAAAGTATTATGTTACCCGCATAAACCATGCATATGGTTCAGAATGTCAGCATAATCTGTCTGTGGGAAGGGTAATGTATGGTTCCAGAACAAAGACGGTGTGTATAAATTATGCAAGGTATTTTCTAATCCCCATAATATTTCAATGAATGGGACAGTCATTATGTAACAAGAAATGTCTCCTACACCTTCCTGACAGATGGGACATGAACATTATTGCTTTTCCCTCTTCCTTCAGGGCAGGTCACTCTCTCAGTTCACTACAGTAATGTGCCACTAATTCTAAAGGCTTCATCATTCATTCAGATTTCAGCATTTCATTGTGGTGAAAAAGCTACCATTTTCCATTCGCTTCATATGAACTTAATTACTTTTTACCACAGGAGTGTCAAAGGAATAAGAAAGTCACCTAGATGAAGTCCACAACAGTGCATGTGATGAACGATTTTGTTAGTAATATCAAATGGCTATTTGCTTTTTCTTAAAATTTGCTTTTGAGCCACTGAGAAACATTCAAAACATCTTAGTCTCCTGATTAAACAAGGACAGACTTGCAATCAGACCCAGGAGCATAAATACCTGCATCAAGTGGCCAACTGCCATAAACTCCCTGTATCACTCTGTACAATTTGATTTCTCTGTACTTCACTAAGCAAACTGACACCACCATTATTTACTTTCTTTAGAACTTAGTTAAAAGACATAATTTTTGGACTAAAACTTTAAAAGGAGTGTATTTTATGTTTAAAAAAAAGAATTTCACAATCCAGAAACATGTTTTGGCAGTAAAAATGCTGTTACAGTTATTTTCCTTAAAAAAAATTGGTATATCCAGAAGTACAGGTAGGCCTATAGACAGAGATTTAGTAAAAATGTATTTAAAATAATACAAATAGCATGGCAATTCATATAACATGAAGTTCCTATTTTTACCATTACACATCATGAACTCTCTTCTCTCAACCAGTTGCTTTAGTTGGACCAAACTATTTTAGTCATGCTGTATGCATGAGAGTCTCAGAAGGGGAGACTAAAAGAATCAACACTTCCAACCTTTGCAGTGACAATTCACACTACAAAATATGAAGCTAAATACAAAGAGAAATCAAAACCTAAGGTCTCTTCTAACGTTGTTGGAGAAAAGTCCCTTCRTAGCTGAACTTTTTACCTTGCATACACATGCAACGTTCTCCAGACACTGAAGTCATGATCTTCAACATAAAGAGCAAAATGCCACTGTGTCTGAAGCTTTTGTAGTGACAAGGATACCTCAGGTGTGTTACGATTGTATGTCACAGCTGCCAAGATGATGAAAAACTTTTGCATTTTAAGAAGCTCTGTATTTTAGGTTTATTTGGATATGCCTTTATGAAGGCTGAAGGAGGAAAAACTTCACCCCACACAAGGGTTATTTTTCTGTAACTAGAAGACAGAAAAAAACCCCAAATCTTTTACCTTTTATTTTTCTTTTTATCTATTATTTTTTAATTGCTGTTGGAAGAAAATGAAAAGATTAACATAAGAGCATCTTCTCCACCAACCAACATTAAATCTTATTAGCTTCTGAGAACCCAAATACTTTTCAAGATGTCTCTTTTGCTAACACATACACTGTTTTAAAATAATGATTTCTGGTTCAGCTAATCCATTTTTTAGGCCAGCTGTATGGGATGTAGGTTGGTATTTTTCCTCACCTCAGATATCTTCTAGGAATCTGTTAACTTGTGCTCATCATACTCAGTGATAGAGAAATAATACTCAGGCTGTCATTTCTTCTGATTTATAGTGCAAAAGTCAAACTATATTTCTATAAGTCATCGTCTTGATTTGATATTGTTTATAATGTGTTTAGTCTTCTTAAGTAGCAATAACCATGATAATGCATGGTTATGTCATGTGTTATAGCTTTGCAAAGTAAAGGTAAAAAGGACTGAACAAAGTACAGGGGAAAAGGCATTTGAAAACCATGAGCTCAAAGAGATCAGCATATCAGTTAATTCACGGTGAGACAAAAACACATGCAAGTGTTTAGAGATCGCACTCTAATACAATGCACACAAGCCCAGAGAAGAGGGCCAGTTCACTGAAGCATTACAAATCAAAATGCAATCACTTTCTTGTGCTTAAAGTGCTCTATGAGGAACTGAAAGGTTAATGAGCAAGGTGGCTTTAATTGCTTTTTTCTAAATACCTGGCCCATAAAATAAACATACCTGCCTTTAAAAGCTCCATATTCCAAAATTTCTATAGTAAACATTCTCTGTTGGAATTTTCTATCCGTGGAACTGGACTATAAATAGGGATATAATATCTTTAATAGGTTGCAGACCATACTCYTTTCAAATATCCTGACTTTGCTAGAGGCTATAATGACAACAGTGAAATAGCTTAGATACCACTGGGAGCAATTTGTCAGTGCCGTGCACAGGGTCCAGTGTTTTCCTATTGTAATTAGTGGCAAGTGCGTGCTCACCATTACCTGAAAGTTACTGTAGTAATTCCAGATTCAACCAGATGTCCAGGGACCAGTGGAGTGTGCATGTGTGTATGTTTGGATAATGCACCTTCTATAAATTGCTCCTCTTAGTCCTTTGCAATTTATTTCATGTTTCAAACAGTCTTGAACCGGCAGTGTCAGCAACGCATTTTTGACATTACTGAAGACAGACAAGAATTATTTATGTCATTTTTCCCCTTCTCAGATTGAAAAGGTATAAAAATTGTCATATGTAGAAAGCCATAGGACAAAGAGAAAGTCTTAGAAAACTTGACATAGATGCAAGGTGTGAAGATGAGAATTTTATGTTACTAGAGTTACACCTTAGGAATCATTCCTCAGTCACTCAAAAGAAACAATTTTTTTTTCACATAATAAAGTWTTTTCATGGGAATGGATGGTCCTACACATTTATATGGTCTTCAAAAAATAAGTTCAGTGTTTCTTCCTGCTTTGGAGGTGATATCATCTGTTACATTTCACACCAAAATTCATGCTCTGCCTAGCTCAGTTACAGCCAGTGCCACAAATCCAATTACTTTCAAAAGGAAGCGGTATTAAGTCTGATCYAGATAAAACTTTTCTCACTCTTACTGGATGTAGTCTAACAAACAAGGATCGCATCAAAATGTTACAGCTGCAGTTTGGTCATTAGGAGCCACGTGCTCCATGCTATGCTCACGTGTTCTACGCTAGGCTCACTGCTTACACCTCAGGCTTATGGGGTGTGAAACAGCAAGATGCCCAATTTCATGGTGGGGAAAGTGCACACACCAGCCCTTTCTTTTTTCGTCCTCACCTTTTCTCTACTAGGCCATACACTTGGTCCTACCAGCCAATAAACTTTTGCTTGAAATAAAAAAGCATTTTAGGAACATACCTAGTCTCTGCAAAGGATTGCAAGTAAGCAATGAAAATCATGAAAGGTGCTGATAAATTATTCCATTATTTTATTACCTTACCATTACAGAAAACAGAATCTGATTTTTAACTGTTCCAAGCTTTCATTTCCTGCTACTGGATCTTATTTGTGCTTTTTGGGTTAAATGATGGTTTGATGCACCATTTGCAGGTGTGGCTGGTTTTGTCTTCTCATTGAAAAATAGGGGAAAGAATTTGACTATTTCAGCAGTACTAAGAAATTCTAGTTTTGCATTATAGACATTTTCTGCATTATGGTCATCCTAGTGTTCCCTTGATGCATATTGTATTTTAAGCTGAAGAGGATTTTGTACACATTTATGAAGAATAAAAGGGAAGGTGCTTTTGTTGCATTAGGGAGAAAGCAAACCTCTTAATAAAAAAGCAAAAAACTGTAAAATTGGAGGYGAATTCAAACTAATTTGAAGCAAATAAACAAGTGATGCATCAGATTATTTCATTGGTATAATGAAAAAACCCATCATCTTACTCAAAAGTTGTAAAAGATCTACACATTAATTAAATTATGATATTTGCTTGCATATAATTTTCAGTGTCTGAAGATCCCTGCATAGCTGACGAGACCCTTGGTTTCCTATACTTTATATTTTTACCTTAAAACTAAAGCCTGAACAAGGCAAATCATAAAATACCTGAACTCAGCAACTTTCATGTCAACATTAAGAA
This sequence comes from Amblyornis subalaris, assembly GCA_018881555.1. NCBI lineage: Eukaryota > Metazoa > Chordata > Aves > Passeriformes > Ptilonorhynchidae > Amblyornis > Amblyornis subalaris. The sequence continues at coordinate 661,378 of JACAXG010000248.1, read as the reverse complement.
TGATGAGTCTGTGAGAGACAACAGTACACAATTTTTTGTCAATAGCATAATGATTTAAAAGCCTTTTCTCCAGGGCACGGCATCTTTTCCTAGCTGAAAGGGCAAGCTTAGGCTATTGCAACATTAAGCAGCTGATGAATGACCTTGTTGTCACACTTGTTTTAGGTATTGATCATGTCCAATTAATTCCTAGAAGAAATCAATTGTTCTTATCTAGCTCATTTACATTAATAAGAAAATATTAATGACTCCACTGCCTATAAGTATTGGAAAGAGTGGTTGCATTCACATTTCAGCCTACTGGTCTTTAAAGAGGACACCTTTTCTCCTCCTCTGAGAGCAAAACAAATAAATACACATATTTTTTCCCAGTTACTCAGCATTAAAACCAAGTATTTATCTATGTATTTAACTAATAATTGAATCATATAGCAATTAGTCTTGCATTGTTGGCTTATTTTTACGGGTGTAATATTTGTTATGCACGATAGAAAGCACAGGATAATTTTTCTTCCATTGTTAACTTTATTTTCAGAAAAGAAGAACTATGCACAGAAACTCAAGACCACAATTACGATTTCCTGTTCTGAGTCCAACACACCGTAAGAGGAAAAATGATACAAATGTGCAGGTAAAAGCAGTACATATCTCATTCCTGGAAATTATCCTTAGGAAAACATTGAAACAGCCTTTGTGGTGGGATTTAAAACGCAAGACAATTGCCAAAAATCTAAATAATGCTTTATCAGATGCTGGGATTAGTCTGTTTGTGAGCTACACACTATGAATAGCCCAGGTCTGTGCATTCATCTTGAACTTTCTTCCCAGAGGGAGAAATATAGTAGGAAGGTACATTTCAAGACAAAATTCAGAATGTGACTGCTACATTTTCTGTTCAGTGCATACTGCTATGATTTCTGGTAAAAGGTACTAGTTAAGTGTTACAGTAAATTGATCACATAATACTATGGAATTTATCATGTAATAGAAAAGGAATTTAAGAGCTGCATGCCTAATATTATTAATAAAATGGGCCTGTGGATAGAGASAGTTAGAGGACACAGTTCACATTATTACCTCAACCTAGGTTACATTAAAGAACTGGTAAAATTAGAATTGCAAGGACAAAACAGATTTTCAACAGGATTTTTCAATTGGAAACTTCTGACTGGGTAGCACGACTATGGGTGTTTACTCCCTGCATCTGTCTGCCTTTAGAAATGACCCGTGAGCTTGGATTCTCCCCTTGGATCAGAAGTCCAAGCATATCTGCGCAGAGAGGCTCTGCTGCCACCCTCTGTAATATCTGAGATGAATCAAAACACTAACTGTAAATAAAATGCCAATCACTCTAAAGATTTAAGGACAAAGATCTCTGGTTGTGAAAGAACTGACACAACGAAAAACTATTAGTATRTAATTAAGTATATAAAATAATATGGGTAACTCTAAGGTACTGGCATACAAGGAATTAAAGTGATGTTGGCACATGAATTACTTCAATATTGAAGTAGTAGCTACTTTAACCAGCTTAACATCTTTGTAGGCTACCTTTGAAAAATGATCAAAGAGAATGCACCTTAACTATGTGTTTATCTCTGGTCTAGTTCATTGCTACAGATTTTTTTTTATCCTGAGACTTTATAAAAAGAAGTACATAGAGAACAAACATGTAACTTTTTTCCAGGTGTCTATCATCTCTTAATCTGAAATTCAGTACAGGCACATAACGATTTATAAAGAATGATGTGTTTAATAAAAATAAGATTTAATTCCTCATGAGACAGATAAAATACTGAGAGCAAACTGTTTGTGAGAAGGATTTATATTAATTATTTCCTGATAGAAAGCTAGTTTTCCAGACCATACTTGTGATTATTCAAATCTATTTTATACCAGCACAGATATCATACTGTTCTTTTGGTCTCACCCCTGTGAAACCAGCCCCTATTTAAATAATCAGTTTCCTACCCTGCATACACAATTACATTTCTCATTTGCTACCTTAATATTCTCACCTGTTAAACCACTGATCAATGTGGTCATTTGGGCACACAGAGGATGAGTGCTTTAGAAGAGCAGCCAACATCAAACCAAAACTATCCTGATCTTTTTTTTATGACAACATTTCCAGTTCAGTGCTGTCCCCAGCAGTAGCAAAGACACTCAGTTTTGTTGAAGGGGAAATCTACCCTTTCTCAATGGGTCTTCAAAAGTGAGCAGCCTTCTGCCTTTTCTGCTCACTATCTCCACTTGCATTTTATTTATTTTTCTGTAATTCTGCCCATCAAACTAAATAAGCTTTTCGAGAACATGGTGCCTATGCTACTGCTCTTTGCTGTATTCTGAATGGCAATGGTGTAGAGCCTTTGCTGGCACCCTGCAATGGGTCATTCATCCAAACTACTCACAAGGAATAGAATTTAGCTTTAAATCTTCCATTTTTCAGAAACAGCAGAATTAAAATTAGCCATACAACTTTAACTTAGCTTTCTAGTTAAACAGTATCTGAAGATGTTACTACCTTATTCACCTATTTGGGAGGGGGCTGAGGGAAAGAAAGCTTGTGTGCAAAAAGAATTCATGCTAATGCATTGTCACAGTCAGGCTTGTGTATTCATCTGAATGGTATCAATCTGCTAATATTGTTTTCCTAAATGAACAATTTATKCTACATAATTTGTCTTTATTCTAGTATCTGCATACATACTGCAAACTACTAGAACATATAATTTGCTTTCTTCTAGATTTTGCTTAGTAGGGCTATTACAAGGGAACAGATATTTCATAAGAAAAATAAGAAAAAAGGCAACTTTGTATCCAGACATCTCTTAGTATGTCACTTGCRAGTTATAGTTCTGTTTGACAAGGGGTAAATTGTTTTTTCTTACTTGAAAAAAAAATTGAACATCAATAGTAGTAAAATAGATCTGTCTTAGCTATTAATTGGTCAAGTAAGGTCCTCCTGATGCACTCCAGAATCCTTACCACTCTTTTGAAACACAAGCATAGTAGTTTCTTCGATCATGATTTAATGAATAGCAGAGATCTGYTTCTCTTTTAAATTAAAAAAAAAAAAAAAGAAAAAGGAAGGTGATCAGGGAAGAGGCCTTAGCCTGTCATTTATAATACTTTGCTTCTCATGATAGTTGAGATTGTCAAGAGTTTGCAAATATGAGCTGCAAATACATAGAGGGAGGTTACAGACATCAYGCTTTTTCCTTTTCTGTTTACACTTTTATTAAAAATGGAGTTTCAGAAAGAATTAATCATCATTAACACAGCTACCTGGAGAACTCGACAAGCACGATGAAATAATAGGGAATGTGGACCAGTGTATTTGTTCAATGAATACCATATGGATTTTGGAATTTGGTAATCAAGGATCTGGCACCTCTTTATAATGTATTTGGGACAGATTGGAATATTTCTGTGAAATTGCTATAACCAGGTGCTTCTGTCTCACTGAGATTAAACTACGTTTTACTATCCATGTTTCTATAAGGAAGACAGAATTGGAAATCAAGTATATATGGTCTATACTGGCCTGTCTCTTGCCCGCCCATGCCCATGATTATTACTTTACTTTAGTAATAAAATCACGCTGAAGGGCCTATTACTTCCTAGCTATGCCAGTAAAAGATTCTGTAGTTGCACTTAGCTAATAAAAGGTGTAATGACACATTACTTGAAAAGAAGACATCTGTCTTCATGAATTGTATTTTAGAAAGCYTAAGTTTATCAAAAAGCACGACTTGAAATACTGCAAGAAGAAACTCCCTATAAGAATCTGATTTATTCCATAAATAATTAAAAGCTGCTAAGAGGCTTAATTCATAGTGAACATCCTGAGTATAATTAGGAAACTTATCTACCCTGACAAGCAAAACCAAGACTTAACTCTCATGGAAATCTGTCCCAGAGACTCAGGTACCTGGGAACAGTAGGTTTTAATAGTTGAGGTTTGGTTTGATACTATAACATTTGTAAGATTATTGCAATATTTGATAACCAGTCTTAATGTATAGCTGGGGAGAAGCAAATGACTTTGACTAGTATCTTTGGGTATATTATTCACCAGGAACCTCTGATAGCAAAAAGTATTCTAACAGACAAAAATAATCTTATGCCTGTTAAAAGCGTTAAGAGCGAGTTCAAGTGCAGAGTTTCCATACCAAATGCCAAAACTACATAACACTGGGAACTGTGGCTAGACAACATAAATTCAAACTTCATGCTTTACACTTCTAAGCAGTTTTAAACACTGACAGATTTCAGACAGATTTCATATTCTTTGTGATACCACAGAAATACTGAGTCAGTCACAAGGTCCACTGACAGTCTTTTAAGACTGATCACAGGTTCCAGAAGGGGCAACAACTCCATTTAGACAGAGCAAGACAACTGCCACAGTTGTACCTTTTAGAATATGTTCATCCACAGATCTCCATAACTTCATTGTCTCGCTGGTAGGACACAGCAAGGAATACAAAGAAAACAGTCACATTTTTGATAGGGGGTTAGTAGCATGTCCTTCTAACTATATAAAGGGCGGTACCCCTAAGTATCTCTTCTGTTTTAGAATAGGGGAAGAATAAGAACTTATGTATGTCTCTAATTACTTCCATACAAGTTCAAATAAGCATAATTTCTTTTCCCAGATAAACAATATTCACCCTCTTGTACTAATTGCTTCCATTTCAAAACCACAAGATTCTTCCCACTCTAGTGCCGTCATACAGAAATATCTGCCAGAGTTGTATATGCTATTTCATAATACAGACTACTACTCTAATTAGCTACAATACAGTTTATACATTTACTATCTTGTTTGCTTTTTTTAAGCTTATAAGCAGAAGTGAAGCCCTTCTAAAGGGCTTTTGCAACAAAAGAAAGAGATGTCTGAATTGATCTTGAAACTGTAAGAAGATGGTCTACAGGAACCCTGACAAGTCCTCCACACAAAAAGATTAATGAAAAACTTTTTGCAGTAGTTTCATAAGTTTCCCTCATCTTCCTTGACTATTCTCTTTTTACAGTGCTCACTTTTGGTAATACTAGTTTACAGAGCTAAATATACATGTTAGCTCTGCATTACAATACTCATTTTAAATGACAGTGGAAAGGCAGAAACCACCCTGTTCCAATTTTCTTCACAGAAACAGAAAAATAACAAAAGGGGGGAAATATTATATTATATATACTATATATTACATATTTTAAATATATCATTATATATTATAATATTTTGTATAAATACATAGACAAAGTTTTATACATATATATATAATACATATTATATTCACACATAATAAAAAACTGGTTGTTCACTCACTTTTTCGCTTCACAAAGCAATGAATCATGTAATAAACTATGGAAATTAGAAGAAAACCATACAGAACCTCCTACATTTTACTGCCATTTTCTTAGGAAATACTTGCATATTATCAAATAATACAGCAACTAATAAAGTCTTTTAATTTTAGAACTTTTCAAGAAGCTTTCCAGTTGGTTCCTCTTACTTCCTTCACTTAGACCCTAGGGCTAAGTCATGTGCAAGAGCTATAGAAGCATCAAAGTGGGCACCAGAGCAGACAGCCCAAAGAAGACAACCACTGCTAAATGAACCCTGAGTCTGGGGTTTTCATATTTGAAACTCCACCCTCTCTTTGAGCTTTTGCTCAGCCTCCAACATTCAGAGAAATTACTACCATGACCATATCTGAACTGCAATATTTTCTAAAAAGAAAACTACTCCATATTTGAAACAGAAAGGATTTTCTTCATTTTATTAGATAATTAATAAGCAAGTACTGAAAAGGAAGACATTTCCTGTGGTGACCAGAAATGACWGTGCAATTACAAGAAAGCACCAGGCCTCCCTGAAAGACTTCAGAACCAGACGCAGTCAGAACCATTGTGATCAGCACTCAAAATAATGTTTGGTTTTCAACGAGTAGAGTTATACTTGTCTTGCCTTTCACATCAAATAGTTAACTAGATTTGCTTGATTTTATAAGTTTTCATGTTGTCTTTGTTTTCATGCATTAGCACCCTACTTCATTCCTCAGATATTCCTCTATTTCCATCAGTAAGTCAGTCCACACACTTAAGCCACAGACTTTAAAGTCTCCATCTTGCGTCTTCAGGAGTTTCAGAGCAGCTTGGGTCTGTTCCTTAAGCAGTGCAGATCCCTGATAGAGGCAGCTGAAGCGCTCCCTTAATTCCTCCCAGGACAATTCAGCTTTGTCAAGACAACTTTTAATCCACCGTCCCTGCAAGGGGTCATACAGCAAGTGACTTCCCCAGCCGGTTAAGAGGTCCAAATAAGATCTGCTTAACTGGGAATAGTGATCAGCTAGGAAGGCAAGAAGGGAACCTGGCAGGCAAAGGCAGAAGGCAGAAAATCGCTCCTGGTTGCCCAGCAGCCAGGAAAGCAGGAGTCCGTCAGGGCATTCGTCGCCAGCAGCCCTCTCCTGGTATCCGTCTAGGTTGTTCCCATCCCGATTCCTGTCTCCGGCCTGCTCAGTGCCACTTCCCTGCTTGAGGAGAGCCAGCGCCGCCGCCACCACCTCGAAGGCGCGGGGCTGGGGGAGCTGCTCCAGAACGCCACACAGCCAACGCAGCCGCCCCACGGCCTCCCCGGCCTCCTGTCCCTCCTCCCGCAGCCGGCTCAGCAGCAGCTGCGCCTCCGCCTGCAGCTGCGGCTCTGGCCCGGGGTGACGGCGCGGCGGGCGGTGGGGCAGCGCCAGCAGGCACGCGGCGGCCTTGCGGCGGGCGAGCAGCGCCAGGCCGCGGGGCTCGGGGCCGGCCCCCGCGCCGGGAGGCTGCAGCAGGCCGCAGAGCAGGCGGCGGCAGGCAGCGGGCGGCAGAGCGCGGTTCTCCAGCAGCGCCAGCCCCAACAGCTGCGGGCAGCGGCCCAGTGTGGGGAAAGAGAGCAGAGGGTACGGCTGAGCCCGGCGCAACCGTCGCCCGAGGGCCTCCCGGAGCTGGGGCCGGGCACGGAACCGGTCATACAGGTGCTGGAAATACTGGGCCCACTCTAGAGCCCTGTCCAGGGTCAGGGAGTCCCAGTCCCGCACCAGCGCGGAGCGAGACACAGCCAGGAGCGCGGGCAGCTGCTCCACCTGCCCCAACACGGCCTCCATAGCCCGGCCTTGGCGCCACAGGTTTGAGCAGTGTCCCGCGAGGAGCCGGCGCCAACCCGAGCCGCGGAGGGATGGCATTTGTAACTCTATTGGCTGAGTGCGACGTCAATCCGATGCGGATCGAGCTTTTCTTAAAGGAGTCGTCACTCACCTTCCGGCCGATCACTCAGCCGAGAGCGGGAAATTGAGCCGAATTAAAGCGATAAAAACAGAACACTATTAAAATTTTTTTTAGAAAATTAAAGCGTTCCCCTCTAGGCCCTTCGCCATCTTCGTTGCCCTCTTTTGGACGCTCTGTAATAGCTTTATATCTCTATTGTATTGTGTCTCCTAAAACTACACCCAGGACTRGAGGTGAAGTCACACCAGAGCAGAGCAGGGCAATCACCTCACTCGACCGGCCGGTCTGTCTATGCTAAGAGGCATAGAACAATATGTAGCATAGTATTCCTAACCATCCCTTRAAAAATAAACCTCTTCAGGAGCAAAGCTCCCCTGTCCCAGCTTTGGTAGTACTTCCCAGTTTCAGTGGTAGCTGAGTTCCCTGGAGGGCAGGGAGCTCAGTCTGAGCTCAGCAGGGAGTAGGGCTGGCTGCCCATCGCTACCCACAGCTCAGCGTCCTACCAGGGGCTGGGCTCACCTTACTGCCCTACCAACTAATGGCTTCATAGCTCATTAGTGRTTGCCCGGGACACCAGTTCTTCCCTGAGTACCTGCGCCAAGCCTGCAGGGGTAATGAGAGACACCTGCCCTGGCCTCCCAGGCACCAACACTGCTGGGGTTTCCCACACAGATGTCCCCAGACAACATGATGGAAGCACTATAACTGCTCCTCTCTGCAGCAAGGAGAGGTGACCCCTTCTCTCCCTCCTCCTTTGCTAGCTGCAGGACAAACTTACATGGCAAGCAAGGGGTATTATGCATGGCTTGACACAGCCTATATGTTGGAGTGACTGTTCCCACATGCCTCCTTCATGTCTACTCCTTCAGTTAGCTGAGTTACAGGTCCTTTCCCTTCATCCTCATCTCTTTGGCAGAGCTACACTACGYGTTCTCTCATAGTGTGGAAGAGAGCAGGCTGGCCTAACTTCTGGCAGCTTCCACAGGTGCACCCTGCACCCTTGCCCCTCAGGGTTGCAGAAGTAGCATCAGGGTGCTGGATCTGGTAGGTTTGGGAGCTGTTGGATGTTCCTCTGGAAGTTCACTAGCCCTGTGGCACAATCCTAGCTGCTGGAGTGGGTKTGGAGGCAGCGGAGAGGCCTGGTGCCTGGCGAACCCCTGGTGCCTTTGCCTGAGCTGGGTTGCAGCAGTGCCTGGGGAGGGCAGACAGTCTTCTCACTCAGCCTGCTGGGACATGGCCCAGTGCCCAGTCGTGGGGACAACACTGCCAACCTGCCCAAGCAGCTGCTTTAGCTTTCTGAAAGGCCCTAGCAACACCTGGCATAGTAAATGAGGCTTGGCTGGAACTTACTGCAGAAACCAGCAACAGAAATGAAACTATAGTGCTGTAAGCTACAATACTATAGGGAAAACCATAATGCTCTTTCTGTTATGCAGAATGCATGTTCTCTTCTGTACATCTTAGTGCTGCAAATAGTATCCTCTGAGTTTGTTATTAAACAAATTGCATTTCCGGGAGATGCAGTGTGCAAGGACTCTTGGTAGCAGATGGTCTTTATCTGAGATAGTAAGAGACACAAGTCTTGTAGCCTCTGAGTTATACCAGACTTCAAACTAACATGGGTGAAAGACAAGAAAGAGGTCAACAACTTGCTTCTACTGCTTTCTTTTCCGCTAAGGAAAACTGAAATGTGTGAACAGAGCCACTGAACCCAAATGTCTCACTGGGAACGTGCTCAGACCTTGTCCCATGTCCACAGATGCTTGCCCTAAAGGTAACTTCAAAGCTRTTTGTGACCAGCTTCTCTAATTCACATCACCCTTCAAAAATAAAGCAAAAGACAGATTAAGAAAATTGTAAGTCAGGGTTTAGATACTAGGCTCCCCTCTAGTTCCTCTTGTAGACTGCCCTAGATGGTTGTTTAGTAAAAGTCTTTCTCAAGCGTACTCACTAAAACAGAGCTCTCATCTGAGTTATTACACTATTTTCTTATTTCAGTCATCTATTTTAAAAAAACACAAAGCTGTAGGCTTGATGCTTCAAGTCACCTGTAGGTTAAGGGCCTAATACAGGCATTAGAGTGAAATTCTATGGCCCTTGTTTGTGATTGAAGGAGCTTGTAACAACTCCTCAATGTCTATGAATATAATGTATTTTCAGGTATCATTCTAAAATCTATGGTTTTTCCCTGAAAAGTCTCTTTTAAGCTTTCTATTAGCTATTAAACATAAAATTGGCTACAGTTGGCTAGAGATTTGTTGCGTTGTTAACAACAGAATTGCTATTGTAATTAATAAATTCATACTTACCTATCATCTGCCTTACCTCTATATTTCAAAGTGTATTGTAAAGTAATATACATTGAAGAGAAAATGGAACATGCAAACTTCACAGTTACATACAGTTGAGTGCAGCACCTTGGAATGTTACTGWGTGTTTTACTTAAATGAAAAAGTAACAGAAACTTGAAGTGGTTGGAATATAATTAAACATTATATGTATAGTATGTCATATGTTATATATATGTGTGTGTATATATATGTATATGCATATATATATATTTATATGTATCTATATATGCCTCTCAGGTTTAATACAGCATCTTGTGGCACACAGAAAGAAAACAGTTTCAGTGAATTCCATGTTTTATTTTGGTAGGGATATTTTTGGAGGTGCATATGCTCCATGTCATAAGGAAGAAAAGAAATATTTCCCTTTACATCAGACAACTTTTCACAAGAAATCTTTCCTTACTGTTCTTTTTCTTTATTGGATAAAGCATATGGGTTTAAATCCTGTGAATGTCTCTGTATGTTTTAGTTGAAAGAAATCAAATAATCACATTTTCAGCACCAGGAAACTAACAAAAACAGATTGTGAAAATCTAACTACTCTGGAGAAAACACTGAGTAATATGGTATCTGGAATACTCCTTCATGTGAAAGGAGATGGCCTGTGTGTTCTAGTGGGTCTCTATAGAGCTGATTGAAAAATTAAATTTCTGTTTTACGAAACACTCTGAATATTTCAGCATTGTTTTTTTCTCAACTTAGGGTGAAAATTCTAAATATCAGCATTTTACATCAAAAGGGCACAGGTTGACGTCTCTGTAATAAAATGGTTCATGCAAAAAGACATTTATGTATTTCTAGGTATTGCAGTTGCATTTGGAGTCTCCAGTCATGATGGGGATGCATATAATGAAAAATAGAGCCTAATGTGAAGAAGCAGCAGAGTTTTGCATAAGAACACATTAGAAAATTATTTCAAGGAACAAACAAAAGAAACAAGTATCAGTTATGATATCTGTTATGATTCTGTTACACTACAATAGCCCATAAAAATCATAATTAATTTTTACGCTCGCCATTAAAGGAACTCCTTTTCTTCTCTGAATTTTGTGTTATTATTTGAGAACCTTACCATTCTCAGAATGCATTTTAGGATCTTCCACTGCAAGAGTGGAATCTATTTTTCAGTTGATTGATCTGCTGGTGGTGGTACTATGTAGTAATCAAATTAAATTGAAACATGTAGTTTCTTTCTTACAGGGGAATTATTTTCATATGACTTTTAAGATCTAGTACTCTCTTTTCTATGACCAGTCTTAGATCTAGCTAAGTAATATCTTGCATAGCCATAGGGTTCGTCCTTAGTAATCAGCATGATTACTAAGCATCACAATTTGTAGTTAYTGTCTATCAGCTCATACTAAGACTGTTGCTACCTAACAGTATTGCTGAGTTGTATAGGTATTGTTTAAAAGTATCTGTACAGTGCTGAGTTGGTTTTCTACCTGAGGAACACTGTAGGATTGTTGGGACAYACGAAGTACTGAGGTGAGGTAGAGAGTTAATGTTGGGGAAGGCRAGAGGAAAGGGAAAGTTTGTGTTAGGATGTCAAGAGACACAGTAAGAACACAGAGATGTGGCAGATAGAATGGTGAGTGGATTTTCAGATAGTGCTGCATGCAGGGGCTACTTTCCTGCTTAACTTGATTACTTTTTAAAAAAGAAAACAAATGTTTACTTCTGGGCCTCACMGAGGTCTTTGGTTGTTTAATATCAACCTGATTCCTCTATTAATGATGCTTGTAGTAGTCTCTTGAACTGTTTTAGGGTGTGTTTGGATGTGCATTTCATATTATGTAAACTTTGCAGTCTCTCTATTTTTACCTAACAAGAAGTGAAACCCACAATGATACCTTAAAGAAAATCATACAGAAGAATTATCACTTCATTACAGAGTCTGAACAAAAAACCTCTATGTTTTGTCTTATTTAAAAGCAAAGAAGAAAATAGAAGAGAGAGCAGCGTATATTTTAAATGATAGGCTAGAGTACAGATTTACAGTTGCAACACGTTGGATTGTTTGAGATGTTTGTTGTATGCTTCTTCTAAGTAGCTGTGATAGTATGAAAGGGGGTGGCCAGTGTTTCTTGTGTTGTAGGTTTTGCTTCTTGTTTTGTTTGGCTTTTTCCCCAGTAAAGTCTATTTTTAATTTTTTTTTAATCTAATCTCTAAAATGAGCATTAAAATGAGAAGATCTTTGAGCATATTCATCTACGGTTGTGTTAAGCTCTAGTAAATGTTCCTCCATTTCAGCTTTTGACTGACAAGATACATGGCAAAGAAAGTTGTTGAGGAAGTAAGAGAAATGTGTGTTAGATACAAAAATCTGGGAAGTAATTTCCGCAGCTCCCTGAAAACAAGCCCACTTTTCACTGAAGCACTGCAAAACAGTTTCACAAGCCTTGCATTTTATATGAATTACTGTGCTGTTTTATCTAAGCTGAGAAGTCAAGTAAAAGATTCATGTGAAGTTTTATGGAACTAGTGAGTTTCTTCACTCTAGTTATGGAGCCAGTAAAATTCACCCTGGCAGGAAATATCAGTTTTGAAGAAAAATTTGTCAAAGTAGCCAGAAGTCTGCATTTCATTGTTATATTTTCCTTCCTCTCCAAAGTCATGTTGGCTATAAAGTGGTTATAGTATTTCTCCTGAAAAGATATTTAGGACACTGTTTACTCATTCTAACTGGCATTATAATACTCCAAAATGGTCTTTCCTTAGATAGGGTATGTTACTGTAAATTACAAAAATGAATACACTGAGAGAGATGTATGATCAACTTCTATATTTCTGGAACTAATATTCACTTTTTAACTGTAAGGAGGTTTGTTTAGCTGCCTCAAATCGCGTGCTAGGCACAAGTTTGCCACACTTGTTATCTTACATGTAGTGAAGACTCTGAACTTATGAACCGTTCTTGTAGAATTTCTCTGCAACAAACTCTGTGGAAAACTGAGGTTATTAATCAAGCCAGTACCTGGCAGACTATGTCACCCCTTCCATATCTTCTGGTGGGGTACTTAGGGTTGGTTTTTTTTGGTCAATGTAATTTCTCATTATCTCAAAAAAGAGCAAGGCTGTGGTGGGCTTTTGGAATGAAAACAGATCAAATTGCATAATAAAGCTATTGACCCTACAAATTTGTACATCAGCATGAGCCCCAGACTGTACAAAAGGCATATCTGTCATCAGGCGGATTTCCCCTGAAACCTCTTTGTAAGTCCTTCCTATGCTGATTGTAGTGTATCAGTGTATTAGCAGCAATGCCCGTTTGGGATGAGTTAGGCTATGATTTTAGTAACTGGTGTCAATGGCCAAGCATCAGTTTTGCAATGCACTAGAGTGAAAATCGAATCAGTGTGTTGAAAGAGTGCCATACATAAAATGTCACTGAGATAACCTAAAACTCACTCTAATTAGGAATTTCACCTATGTCTGGCTATACCAAAACTGAATTTTTAAGAAAATTATATAAAAGTACAGACTTTGCTGCCTAGTCCTATTTCTAATTTTGATACTACGTGTCAGAACTATACTAGCAAAGCTACTCAGCTAGGGTATAGCTCTTCAGTATCATAGACATAAACATAATTGAGTGCAAATGGAGTAATCTTTTTCTATGTGAATAATCAATTAGAAGTGAAGTTTGTACAGACTTTCAAAGTTCCGTTGCACCAGATGAGCCTTGTTAAATGATCATGTATGCACTCCAAAAGACAGTTGCAGTTTTTATGTGTATTAGCTACAATTAGTTTTGCCTAAGGTTGTTTGAGTTAATGCATTTTTAGCTTATATTTGCTGTGGGATAAGAGCATGCATTAATGTTGCTCAGCTGATGAGTGGTAAAGTATTAAGCTGTGTGCTTTGGTCACTTGCCTTTGTTTAGAGAGATTTAATTTGCTGCCTGTTGTGGTGGTGGGCTTGATAGATCACAGCAGGTACTGATTTGAGTGTTTGCCTACATGCCTTTTTCTGGTCTTTTCCTTTAAGCCAAGAAAACTCTTATCTACTTAYGTTTTCTAATAGGATCAGGTGCACAAATTCGTCCTTCTGAACCATTCTTCCAGCTTGAACCCATCCCCCTTTTTAGGGTACCTGTTAAGAAGAGCTCTTAAAGAGCTATCTGTYTTAGAGATCGTCTTATCAGAATCCTCTGAAAATAATATTCCATAAAACTTGAGTCATAAAGGCTGGCTGTGGCTAAAGGTTTGGAATTTTGATCTGTAATACTGTAGTACTTGTATGAAGTAAAGCGTACTCAGACTAAGCTTAGTCTAGCATCACAGGTTTAGCATTGAACGACAAAATGTCTGTAAGAGTATTGGAGAAAAAAATATGAATGTTTAAAAATAACAACTAAAAATTCTTTCCTACTTGTAGATTCTGCATATTTCCGTGACACTTAAATTGCTGTCATTCACAAGAGTTCAGGGAGATCTCATAAACACATCTTCATGTTGGATTTGGTTATATTTTTCATTTACATAACTCCATGCAAGACAACTATGTATAAAGCTATTTATATGTATGTCTGGGTTCTAATAACAGAAGTCATTTGGATTATTCACTTTCATTGCCTTAATATCCTGAAAACATCTCAAAATTGTCAAGGATCACTCCTTCACAACTCTATACAGTGTCTTTACAAATGCATGTCTGTGTATTCAGAGAGCTGCATTAAAACACAAATATGCACATGCTGGGTAGACATTTCTTTTTTCGAGCGATAAGGATTTTATGTATCTGTTGTTTCCATTTTCATGTCTCCAAAGCTTTTATGTGAATTTTTCCAGCACATTTCTCATTATTCTCTCAACCTTTACTCTGCTGAATGGCTGGGGCTTCCAGACATATAACCTGAAATGTCCTGGGAGAATTTACATAAAAACAATAAAACTGAGGAAATGGAAACCACAGAATGTATACATAATTTTTTTTTCAGTCTTTGCTAAGAAGCTCATTGGTTAATATTTACAAAGGAATCTGATTTTCCATTTTAACATTCTTTTCACTATGAAGCAAATGTGGGAGAGTGGGATGGTAAGAATCATTCTTGAAGTGAACGGGGGCTTATATGTGAATCTCATTAAGGTTAAAATATTTTACTTTTCTCCATCCTAGTATATCAAGAAGAACATGCCATAAAAAAAATCATATAAATGCCTGAATCAAGCAAATGTTAATGCAAAGCTTTGAAGGGATTTTTCTTCCTATTTAAGAAAATTGTAAGGGTTTTTTTGTTGGTTGGTTTATTTACCTAAACACATATAAAGGAATACTGGATTCTGTTATCTACATTCATAACATCCTCTAAAAGCAGATCATTAAAACTTATACAGCTTCTTATAGGATCAATAGTACAATAAAACAATTTTGGTTTCTATTGACAGCTAATAGCGAGTTGTGTACCTGTCTCAAAAATGCCTCTAGCAGTTAAAGTTTTTTTCCTAACTCCGGAGTTTGTAACTTAAAGGTGTTCTTTAAGAGATTTTTTTCCACACTTGACAGAAAATAGAGATACTTAATTAGTAAAAAGGCCCAGAAACCAAAATATTTTGCAGTTTCTATAGCAGTTACGTTTGTGTGTTTCATGTCAATTGMACATTATTTTGGTTGTCTGACTTGATTCCTGGGCCAGTGCACTTAAGGGTTTGTGTAATGGCAAAGATTGGAGCTTTTGTGTATATCCAAAAAGCGTCAAAATATAGGTAACATATGTGGTACAATATGCTAGTTCATAGCTGGTCCTGAGATGTTACCATTATCTTTCCCAATTAGCAATGTTGGGACAATGACTTGTACTTGCAGGAAAGAATAACAATGGGCTTAAAAAAAAGGTAGCAGAGATGAGATTCTAGCACATAGGATATTTGCATAAACATAAAAGCCAGCAGAAGAAAATTGTTGTGCGGTTTGTACTTGTGGATGGGATGAAGGTGATGGGTGAAGACTAATTCTTAGAATTAAATGAAAAGTCTAAAAGAAAAGTCTGATTTAGTAAAGGTCTTTTTTTTTAGTAAAAAACATTAACATTAGCCCAGTATTAAACCTGGAAATAATAAAATTCATATTACTTCCATTTGTTCTAGTGAAAAGAGCAAAAACACTGTTCTTAGTTGAAACCTCTGTTGAATGTATCCTCATATTTCTTGATATTACAATAGCTTTTTGTGTTTTGAGAAAAATGTATTTGTAACTTCATCAAGGAATAATTACTCTCTCAAAAATGTATTTGAGTTTCATATTCTGCATGGAGAAGATGACAATCATGAAACAATGAAAAACTATTGTTTGTGTCTGGTTTTCTCTCTGTGAAATGCTGATGCTCATCAGCATTTGAAAGAGTGTGAAGTTCTGTTAACTGACAACTTATGACCCCTGAGGACTACAATTGGTTCCCTTGCTTTTTGTAGAAAGATTGGATCTAATAGTTCTTAGAAAAGGGACAATATGAATCAAGTCTTCCAGACAAAACTTGCCGATGATTGACTGTTCTAAACCACCAAAGGGAGTTAGTTAGGCACCTTGCCACAATAGCAAGTCAATGGGAACCAGATGCCTAAAGGTCTTCAGAGCTCTTGAAAATTTCTGTATTAACAAAGATAATTGTGTCCAAGTTAGGGACTCTCATTCATGCAGTGAAAGCATCCTGTGCATCTGGCAGCAGTCAGGATTTACATGGGAAACTCCACAGTTTGTAATCTGTGTGTAACTCACCTGAATACTGCAGCGGATTGCGGCTATGAACTATAGTATAGAAATGATTTATCCAAGGAAATAGTCCAGAGCATTTCCATGGCAGTAACCTCAGTAATATTTTAATCTCTGAAATTTAGTTCCATTTTCTTTGGTGGTCTTTGCTATCAAACAGTGATTTTGCTTTAAATGAGAGGTTAGAATTTTCTACTGAATGAAGTTATTAAATAAAATTACTTGAGCTAAATCAAAATGTTAGTTTAGATAAAATCAGTATGGTTTATTTAATATTTTTTACTTAACTTTTAAATGAACATTTTAAACTTGAATTATTTCAAAGATTTAAAAAGGAAACATTTGTTCATGTAAAATTTCAAAAGCATTCTGGTTCTGTAGTAATGCTGGGAAATGAATGTTTCTTTTACCTCAACACATTTTTACTCTAAGCAGAGAAATTTTTTGGAAACTTTGACTTCATGGAAGGTACTTTCCAGCTTTCCATTGAAATATTTTGAACCTTTTCATAGTAGTTTGAAAGGATGATTACTAGCTTGAACTGTTCTTCCCAGACTTGATCCATTCAAAGTACTTGGGAAAGAAGAAATGGTCTTGTCAATCTCTGTCCTGTTGACAAAATTGAGATATGTGCCCTGGTTCAAAATTACTGTTTCTCTGCCCAGTGTGCAAAGAACCACAGAAGACATGGAATTGGAAATGTAGAGACTGCCTCCTAGGATGCAGTGGTTCCTCAGAGAGTAATCTTAGAATGGGCTGATATTCAGAATGGAAAATGTTTGTTTCTCCTTTTGCTTACAATATATTCAGGGGTTTCTGTTTATTTTTCTGGATTTCCAATAGCATCTTCCTGGTTTCAAAGTCTTTTCTTTTACAATTTTTGAAATCACTCCCATGTGAAAACTTTGCCRTGTGTGTATTTGGGCTTCATACCAAACATGTAATGTTCAAGTTACACAAAAATTATTGATTCTAGGTAATTAGTTCTGTGAATAGATGCCTTCTGCCTGACTTGCTACTATAGCCAATACATCACAGTCTTGGGTAACTTGGATTAACTAGTTGGGAAGTACTGACACAGATATTGGTCCAAAATAACAATATGGATCTTACTTAATTTTTAAATTTTTATTTTACATGTGATTTACATTAATAAATTGCGAACAGTGATTTCAGTCCTGTTCCAAGCATCTCTCCAGTTATTATATTAATGGACATAAACACAAGTTTAATTCATAAGGTTTGGTCATGGGTTTCCCATTAAATGTGCCWCCAAAGTGATTCAGCATCCCACTTCTTAACAGCTCACTGAACATACCCAGTCAGTTGTAGCTGGTCTGCYATGTTCAGCAAAATCAATGGAATTGTACCATATCCCAGGAGAGGGTTATGTTGAAYTTTGGAAAACTGGGAAGACTCCATTGCCATTTATTTCATTTCGTAATATATTTTCAAGGAAAGGAATTCCAAACTCTCTTCTTCGAAAATTTACATGTTGTGGGCCTGGCATTCTTTCTACTTGCTCAGTAGTGCAATTCTTTGGGCTTTCACAGTAGTGTAATCTCTTAGCTTCATTTGCATTTGTTATGACCTGCCCCAGAAGACGAGGGTAATCCAGGTTCTTGTTACTAGATCCCTTGGGGTCGATTAGAGTGAAAAGACACTGAATGATCAGTGTTTAGGGTTTATTTTAGAAGAATTTGCTTGCAATGGAAAGTAGGTATGTATGTTTTGGTTGTTATTATCTATAGTAATAGAGCAATATAAAAATAACAGTTCAGAAAATGTATAAGGGGAAAGAGGAAGGAGGGAGGAAGGAAGGAAGGTAGGTCACCACTTGTGGATCAAGCAAGGAGATTAACTTGTTGCAATTTGGATGGTCACAGTCTGGATACATCAGGGGTGGCAAAAGCCTGTGAAACACAAAGTTCGATATGTTATATATGCTCAGATCCAGGTGGGAATGCTCAGGTACCTCCCCTGGGGCTGGGAGTTTTACACTGTATGATGTAACGCTGTGGATCACAGGGCACTTCGGGGGTCTTTGCTGGTTTATGGCACCTTCTAAGACATGACAGCTGCCTCTCACATCACTGTAGTTGAGCCAATTATGGCGCATCAGAAGGGATAAATACATTCAGGTCATGTGAATGTAGYGGTACTTCTTCCAGAGGGGAGTTTTCACACCTGAGCCAATTATGTAAGGGAGGATATTGGCATGATAAAAAGCACTATGCCACCTTGAAGGATCTGCTTCTTATTGGCCTCTTCTCTTATTTGGCACAAACCCCCGCTTGTAGCCCCTGGTGGGGGGCGTGCACCCCCTCTGCACTTGGGCAATTACTTTGTGCATCATCAGCAAAGCACTTGTTGCTTTTGCAAATGGCTGATATTTTGAGTCATTAACTATAAACATTCCAGTTTCTCAAAGCCTTTCTTCTGATTTGCCTTTTATAGCATCTCATGGAGAAGCAGATGGTGAACTCAGGCTAGTCATAGGATATAAAATACTATTATATATTCTACTTAGGCTACCTATTTATTATTAGGTTAACAATCTAGTTTTTATTATTGGAGTAATAAAAATTAAAGTTAGTCTAAGAATGTTATAATTTTTATCTATGTCTGGGAAGACTTAGTGTATGTTACAGCAGATGTGTATCACCAATTATGCCATGGTAGATCACTGCATAATTTTGTTTACCTTACATCAAAATTTTACATCCATAGCTATGAGGATGGAAATAGAGGTCCTTATGATGGATTTAGACCCTAGCATCGGGTATGTTAAGACTGAAGTATTTCAGATTACTGTCTTTCCCTTTTTTTTTTTTATTGTTGAATGAAGCCTGGGGGCCACAGATACAGAGTACAGTGTTTGCTAGGAAATTCCATATGGAGTTACTAGCATCCCATGCTGTCATATAATTCAGATAACCATTCTGAATATTTAGTCTAAGTTGTTTGGTCTACTTTGTTCCTAATTCTTTTCACTTATCGGACCTACAATATTTTGTACAAGTGTTTTTTCACATTTGTTGAATTATTTCTTGATTTAATTATTTGGTGGGCTCTTTGCCTGGGCTTGTGAGAGATGAAGAAATAGAAATGTACTAAATTTAAAGACCACCCAGAATGAGTTTTAATACTTGAATTCTGGCCCTGGTCTTATTTGTAAGCATGGCTAAAATGTTCACAAGGTTAAAAAAACTAGCTTTCCGTCTCTAGCTTTCTCTCCTCATTATTGGTTTGGGGCATCTGGTTTTGAAGTTGGTCTGCAATTTGATCTGACTAAAATTTTCTCAATGCATTTCAGCAACACATGTCATTAACGTGGGGAGCTGGGTAGCTGGTCCCACCATTGCTTGTAATTCAGCCTGTGACAGGCAGCAGGAAAGCAGAACAGTTTTGGCCAATCTCAATTAGGAAAACATGCCCAAGGCAGTGGCTATAGCATAAACAGAGATATGTCAGGTTCTCCCAAGAGGAAAACTAAATGTGTACACTGTTGAACAAAACCAACTCCTTATTTTGACATTGATATGGTTAACAGAATAAAGAATCATTCCCAGTGAAGGAAAAGATAAACTGGAAAAGGATGATCTGTGGATTGCAAGTGCTGAAGTAACATAGTAAAAATATTCCCTTACCATATTTCAGATTGTAACACTGTGAAATGGGAATTTTTTCAGTGTCCTTACATGAAGTATAATGACAGAGATGATGCTGTAATTGATCAACCTCTTCACAACAAGAAGAATGCTTGTAAAAGAGGTAATACACTAAAAAAGTAATATTTGTAATTTCTGTTGAATCTTCAGACTGTGACATCAAAATGTTTAATAGGTGTCCCTTGCCTCACAACCCTCATGAGATATACTTGATAATCGTGTTATAGATTGGAGCTCTGAAGCATCTGGAAGATTAAATGACTTTCCCAAGATCACACACAGATTTCTTGTTTTGGTATGACAGCAAGTTATAACCAGAGCCAAGATTATTCCCAAACTACCTTACTTCCCTTCTCTAGTGGCATTTTACCAGATACATGGCTTGTAGGATAAAGAAGAAGTAAAGACAGAGAAGGGAAATATATGCAGGATGCTTCTGTAAATTGACTTAATAAATCAAGCCCATCTTTATCCAATTCTTGTTCTCCACTTGCATCAGACTATGAGATAAAGTTTTCATGAATGTCTATTTTACAGATGGGAAAACTGAAATAAACAGTGATTTAGCAAAACTCATAGATCCATTTGCAGAGCTGGGAAAAGGAACCGAATCTCTCAACCCCACAAGACAGGAATAACTTATTATATGAGCTGGCATTCACCCTGTTTCATTTGGCAATGTAGTACAGTGCAGAGGGAATGGTGTTCTTTCCATTAGGAATGCTTTGATGATGACACTTTAATAGAAGAATGAAAAGGAATGCTGGACTCGAAGCATTCCTTAAGGTATAAGATTGACTGTTTGAATTTAGAGTTGGAAAAAAAATCCTGGAAAAAAAAGAGTAATAGAGGTAGTATCTCAACAATAGCTTTTGAGGAATCTTAATTTGGAATGTTGATGGAGAAAGTATAGGGTTAAGGGATAAATGCTGAACAGCTGTGTCAGAAGCACCAGGAAAAAGGCTGGGAGAACTCTGAAGACATCATGGGAAGAAAATCAAACTTGCAGAAACCTAAGCATGCACCTAATTTTCACCTATGAGGACCATCCTGTCTCTCTTCCTTTACATTGCTAGCCAGGCAATGAATCTTTAATTACCTTCTTACAAAGGCAGGTTTATTACAAATGACATGTTTTGTGAGTGTGCATCACTTTGAATAGGGTAGAATTTTTTGCTTCACAGACAGAGGAATGTGAGAAAAATAGAACTGAACTTGTGAGATAGCCAAAGTATCTTCTTCTTTATGGGGCTTTGATATGGAAACAGGATCCTAAATTGGACTGCAGAACTTGTTCCAGCATCTAGGCTAGTTTACTTCGGTGAAATGTTTTCGTTAGGTAGTCAGTAAGGAAGGAAGACACATTTGTCTCACATAAAATACCTCTGCATCCCACATATTTGCTTTGGGATTGAGCTTAGCATTTTCATTTAGAGGTGTCAGATCACTACCTCTCCTATTGAAATACATTGTTCCCCATTCAGTAAAATATTATGATTATGTCTCTGACAAGTACAGACTGAAGTGGTGTGGGAAAATATCACTGTGATTATGATGAAGTTAGGAAGACTTTGAATTGAGTCCATATACTTCTCTGTAAGAAGAGATTTAAAGCTATATCTGTAGTTATCTGCAGTTCTCTCAGATTTGGAATAACTGCTGATAATTTTGTTCTTATGAAATAAGTTCCAAAAAAAGCCTAATCTGATTTTATTAATGGGAGTTTCACTGTAAGGGACAGAAGTGGGCCCTAGTTTACTGTAAACAAAACTCCACAAACTATTTTCATACAAAGCTCAATAACAAAGGGAATAGGATAAAGGGAGGGGAAATTGAAGCAATGAATCTTAATGATTTAAGGGAAACCTAGGTATGTGCCAAGAGAAGGAAGACATTGAAAGCGAAGAGAAAAAGAAGGAAGGCAGGAATTTGACCAGCCAAGGGGGAAGCAGGTGGACAGGTGTTATTACTCTGTTAGAACATTTTCTGTTTAAAATAATTTTTGAGTTCTTGAAAAATTAATTGGTCTTCTGGTATTCTTGGTGTGGAAATTTTGTTTCATGAAACTGCAATGTGTACATAAGAACTGTTTGTAAATTGCCTCCCAAAACACAGTATTCATCTGTTAATTCCTGTGAAAATTAGTTTGTGTATTTTGATTTAGTAAAAGAAGAAACGGATAAAATTATTCCAAAACACTTACAAGAAGACAGTGTAGCTGTGGTAGCTGTTTAGATCCTCTTTTTCTCATTGCTCTTCTTGTGCTATCAGCAGCTAAAATCTGATGCTTCTATGTGACCTCAGCATCTTATTTTAATGATTTGTCCATCCCAAGTAGAGACCAACCACAAAATCTAGGTCTCTTGTAAAATATAAGGAACAGGATCAGAAATCATCACTTTATTTACATTTGGGCTTGTTCTGACAGGTATCTGTTAGATTCAGTTGCTCATGTCTCAACTAATTTTCAATTGCTACACTGTCTTGTGAAGAAGACAGTGTAGTATGAGCTATAGTCAGAAAACTTTTGAGTTCTGTATGTGAGGGTTTCATTGATTTCACTTCAAGAAGGAAGGAAGGTGTTATCAGGCCTATCCAATATACATAGGCATTTAAATGATCTTTATCAATGTGGTAACTGAGGTCCTCATATTTAAGAATAAATTAATAATAACAATCTGCTTCATTTATGTTTAAGGCACTGTTTGTTTAGAGGCAGATTACTGTGCTTTGTCAAACAGGACAYAGACTTTGGCCTGGTAATCACTGGGTAGTAGTAGTTTTCTCAGCATGTCATTTGCGTGTTCTGTATCCATGGACTAACAATTATGACACTCAGCCAAAAAACTGCATTCTATATAAATCAGACTTGTGAGCATTTATTCTATTCTGTTTGTCACAGTGATGCACATACAACAGACCTGGAGCTTCTGAGCAGTCTATGTATGCTGGTGCAGAGTACATAAATTCAAGCATCTCCGGGATGATAGAAATCTATGTTATTGGGTCAAATTTCATCCAGGTGTTTTCCCTGACACGAATGAAGACTACTCTAAAAGATTAGAAGTAGGTCTGTTTTAGTAAATATGATGCAGAGGAAACAATTAACTTGTATGTGGACTTGCAATGACAAAAATTGGCTTCTCTGAGATTACAGCACTCAGTTTCATATTTAAGATTAAAACCAAAATTTCATGGATATTGTCATTATTTTTAGTTATGTGTAATTATATGGATAGGAAGTACAGTTCTTGCATAGCAAGTTTACAAGATGAAAGGACAAAACATACTACTTTTATGGTAAAGAAATTGTTTGAAGCTTAGGTTAAAGAGCTTTAACATGGGTGTTCCACTGCAGGTTTGATAAAAGTTCAGTTGACCATGAGGTCATTGTTTGTGTTGAACTGAACTATAAGAGGATGGAATAAACTTACAGCTTCTCTTATTTTCATGGTAATTAAAATAGAAAATTATGCATAACTGAAATAATTTTATATTCTACTAATTTCATTTTTTTCCACGATTCTTAAAATTGCTATAGAAAGGACACATTTTAACTGGGATTTATACATTTTATTCCAACTGTTTTAGAAAAAAATGTAAAATAAGGTGTCTCTGACACCAGTTAGTGCAATATATTTCAGTGAGTTCCACAGGGTTATATTTATTGATCTCAGGCTGCAAGGCTATTGACTACTCTGCCTTTATTAAAAATCAGGGAAAACATGGAAATTTTTGGCAAAGTAAGTACTATAATATTGGGACAATACTAGGKGATTTATGAAACACATTCTGCACTCATTGTGGCTGCTCATATTCTAACAAGCTGACTCAAGTATCAGCAATTTTTAGTCACCTCTGACTCTATTTTTGAATTTTAACTTCTGTGGCATGTACTGAAAGAAAGAACAGAGTAAATCTATTTCTGCATTACCAACTTGTTTAATTTTCAGTTAAAGAATTTAATTATATAGTCCCTTTAATGGCAAAAAGCAAGAAAATCAGCATGTATGATATTCTCTACTCAATATACACTTTACGCAGCATTTCTGCTACTCAACTCGGTTGCTCTTTCCCATCTCTTTTCTCTTAGTTGACCAAGGTATGTAATGTTTAATGTATGTGCTTTAGGAGTTGATATAGAATTGGGCTGCCAGTCATTAATTTCATTATATCTGAAAAATCCATTATATTTGACTGATTTTTTACTGGTCAGTTGTGACACTAATTACCTACAGAAGAAGGAGTGTTTGGGAAATTTGGAAAATCATCAGGAAAGTGTGATCAACAGATGACAAACCAGATGCCTGTGTCTCTGCCTGCTGAGAACTTCATTCTCCACTCTACATTGTCTTTCTCTTGGTCTCTTTTCTTCCTCCCAATCAGTGACTGCTGCTTCAGCTCCCTAGGCATTGAGAACCCTTTAATCTAGGTAATTTTCTCTCCCATTTGTGTAGCCCTGCAAGGTACCTTCATAAGAAAATCCTGATAATATCACAGAACGATATAGCACTCACAGGTTATCAGAGGTGGTGATTATAAGACAGCTTTTAGAAAAGGGCTGAGGAATTACAAAGATAAAACGAGCCATTGTGGTCATCCTTGCTGACCTCGTGCTCCAGAATTTAATCTCTAATTATCTATGCATCAAGGTTTACAAAGTGCAACCAAGTAAATCTTTCAGAATCTTTCATCCTGAATTTATGTCCTAAATCATAGAAAGTTTATGACATCTTTAGACAGAATTTGTTGCATTTCAGCCACATACACACATCTTCTATCTATGATGATAATTAATTTTAATAGTAGGAAGGGAATATTATCTAAATGACAATGTGTAGAACCATTTTGTCATGGTGATAATATTGCTCAGCCTTCCTACATGCACACATGACTTCCAAACAAGCCTTATCTTCCTCAGTTACAATAAGTCCTCCTTTTTCTTTCCTGTATCTGTCTTCAAATCACTGTTTATTCATATGCCCATTCATCCTGTTATTTGTTTGGAAGTAGACTGTCAAAAATATTATCAGAACATGTGGTCACAGGAGGTTGAAAGTATGAGGACCTAAGATTGATTATGTGGAGGACTAGTGAAAATGATAGCATTTCACAAGGAAAGTTTTGTGTATTCCCTTTGCAAAGGTAAGCAAGGATGTTATTGAAATAACCTTATATAGAAAATGTGTTTGTTTTGGGGCTCCAAAGTCACTGTGTCAAATTTGAAAGCCAAATTCTAATGCTGAAGTGTGAAAGAAGTGTTAATCTTTGTTCATAATTGTGATGTCGCTACTGAAACTTCCATAGCATTCATATAATGGACATTTCAGATGCATACTTGGCACTGTGTTTCTGTCACTCTTGCTTGTGTAAGATTTGATCTAACCTTCAGTTTTTTGTTTTTCTTAACTGTTGTACTACATGTTGCATATTGCTTGTCTACTATCAATTCTCAGTAGAGAAAGATCCATGGATAAAGTATCTATGAATGCAAAGTATTTCACTATTGTCTGTTATTAGATTATTCTTTGGTACAAACTGACCATATCAGGGAGTGCACAACCAACTTCGGCTTCAATATCTTACAACTTTTCCAGTCCTTCCCACGGGTACCTATGCAAATACTCACACAAGATTTATTGCATGACATCTGGGGAAACCTCAGCATAACTCCCTATGTAGAATTGCTCCTAAGCTTAGTAGGAATCTTGTAACTTGAAGAGAACATGAACCTTGAGAAGCTTCTAGTCAAGATGCAACTGTTGCTTAGGGGAAGGTTTTTCAACTTCTCTAGAAATTGGCAGGACTTTTAAGTACAGGGGACATTTTAACAAAATTGGTCTTCTCATCTCAAGCTGGTTTTTATATTGAGTTGCCATAAATTGGATTTAAATTGCTGCTCCTTATTAAATAACAAATAAAAAAATCTTTCTCAAGGTCAGGTAAAAACTGTAAGATAATCAAGTGCATGCAGGAATCAGCTCATCAGCTCACCATCCATTCCATGCCAGTGCATTTTCCGGATATATTTCTAGGGCTTTTTTTCTCTGTTTTTTTTTTTTCTTTTTCTGAGCAAAAAACTTGGATGAGCCAATGAAAACAGTCATGCCCAGAGGCATTCAAATTTTGCTTACTGGATCAAAATCAGGCGGTAATTTAATTCTGTGCTGTTACTCACAGAGTACATGGCTAGACTTCATCATAGTTAAATATATCAGCATGTCGATTAATTYCTCTCATTTAAGTAGTACTCATCACAGCAGTTAATAGTCCATCAGAAAAGCATAATAATAGTATAGGAATACAATAAATAACAAGAGACGTGTGCATTTGATTGGCCAGGAATGAATATCTGCTACTCAGAGAATAGGAATTTGCTTATAGTGCAATTTTTGAGAAATAGTTCAGCATTAATTACGCAAATCAAGTTTTCCCAGCAGATCAATGTAAAAAGAAATTAATGTAAATAAAAAATAAGGGTCAGTTTGATGTGTGTTTCAGCAATCAAGTTAAAACCATTATTTCAGTATAATTATACATAATGTGTTTTGGCTGGAACAATTTTATTAAGTGACTATACACTGTGAAAGAGAAATATAAGTGCACTGTTTGTCTRGAACGCTCTTATTGAAAGTGATAGCATGATACCATTAGGAAACTCAACAAGACAATCTACATTCATGCATTGAGAGTAGTAGAAGTCTGAACATCTGTTTCCCGCTATTGAATTCACAAAAGGAGCTTTGCCGTGCAGGGAATAAGTGAACAAACAACAGTTGGAGAAGGTTATGTCTGACATTTAACAAAATGTTGAAATATCACAAAAATGATGTAAGATGAGAATGAAATGTGTGAAATAAGAGTGTGCTAAAAGTTAGCTTGGCAAATGAAGCATAGATAGACCACAACAAGCCAAACCTCTACCCATCACTCTTACATGTGTAATATGAATGATMAATTTATCAACAGCATACATTTTTATTCAAGATAGACTACAAGGTGGCATGAAATGGTTTTGGAGAAATATGCAATAAAGAAAGTTCCCTAAGATATTTCTTTAGCCAGAAAAAAAGGTGACAATTAAAAGATGTGCCTATAAAGTGTTAAAAAATTCCAGATGTAATAGTCAAATTAAAGAAAAAATACAGTTTTATCTTGGATGTGAAATTTTCCTCTCTTTTTCTTTTCCTTTTCTACAATCAAGAGTCTTGGAAAGGGAGCAATAATAATAAAAGAGAAATGGAACCAAGAATCAACTCGCTGCCAAGGGCTGTAATACAATATCTCAGCATTTTAAGGGTAAATCAGTGTGAACTGCGTTTGCCGTCCCTCTGAAAAAAATAAGTATTTAACTTCCGTTCAGTCAGTGCGGACTGCTGAAGGATAGGAAACCGGTGTCAGAGAGAAAAAAAAAAMAAAGAAAAGAAAAAAAAAGGGAAAAAAAAGGGGGGTGGGGGAAAGGGTTTCCCAAAGAGAGCTCCGAGCCGAGCGGACAGAAGTATGAAGAGCGGCAGCGCGGCTGCTACCGGCCTGCTCAGCTCCGCTCGGGGGGACGGCGGCGGCTGCCGGAGGCGAGAGGGCAGGGCGTGCGGCCCCGGCGGGACCCCTGCCTGCCTGCCTGCCCTGGCCAAGGTGGGAGCCCTGCCTCTGCCCCCGCAGCCAAGGTGGGAGCCCTGCCTGCCTTCCTCCCCTGGCCAAGGTGGGAGCCCTGCCTGCCTGCCTTTCTCTCTCCCTGCCTTGGCCTGGCCAAGGCGGGAGCTCTGCCTGCCCCCAGTGAAGGTGGGAGCCCTGCCCGCCCCAGCAGGGCTCGCTGCCGGCCCTACGGCAGAGCTCGCCACGCGGGCTCCTTTAAATTGAGGGCGTTTCGTGTGTCTCGCCGGCTGCTCTCGAGTTTAAAGAGAAAGGGGCCGGAGCGGAGCGGGACGGTGATCTTTGCCCAGTGGCTCTTCGGTGCGGAGTAGGTGCTTTTGTTTCCTTCCCCCGTGTCCCGAGGCGGCCGCGGGGGTCCGTCGGGGGAGCAGGAGGGCTCGGCGGCGGGCGCCGCGCCGCGCCGCGCCGCACGACGGGGGTGGCTGCTGCTGCTGTCTGGTTGTGGGGGTTTGTGGGGTTTTGGTGTGGTTTTTTTTTATCTCCCGCTCTCTGAGCGTGGGAGTTTGAAAGCATCGCGGAGGTGGAATGAGAGTGTGCGTGGGTGTGTGGCGGAGGTCCACGCGTGGTTCTCCCGGGGCTCACCGTGGCCAGCCTGCGGGTTGCTGGCGGGCTGCCCTGGGCATACCGCGGAGCGCTGGGGGCTGCGGCGAGTTTGCTTGGTCCTGCCCCCGAGGGGCAGACCTGGGAGCAGCACTTCCACCACTCATGGCAAAGCCATTAGCTCAGCCTGACTGCGGAGGGGCCCCGAGGAGGACAAACGCTTCGGACTTCACGGCGGGTGAGAGCGGGGCGGGCAAGCAGGGATGGGGGGGTGGCTCTTACTGACTGTGCGCTCACCCCCGGCCCCAGCCTCTGACTTGTCTTTGTGGCTTCTCTACGCAGCCCTGGGGTGTTGGCAGCGCGAGCGGAGGAGGGCGGGTTTGCACGTCTGCAGCGCCCGCGGGAAATGCGAGTGTCCGCATGGGAGGCTGCGGCAACTGCGGGGCGGGAGGCGGCCGAGCCCCGCTGCAGCGCGGGCGGCTGCGCCAGGCGCTCCGGCTCGCCCCTCCGCCGCCCCCAGAGACAGGAGCGTGAGACCGCTCTTGTGCCAAAAGCCGCCCTTCCAAGGCTCTTGCTTTCCTCTTCAGGCTCTAGATTCAAATCTCTGAGGACAGAGTTTCACTTTTAAGAAGGCTCTGTTTCTTCACTAACGCTCTACGTGTAAGGAATGAAGGTTGCTGTCTTCCCTGTCTAGGATTGCTATCTGCATCCTGCTGCGACGGTGTCATCTGAGCCCGCTGTCTCTGCACGCTCTTGGGACACCAGGACGCGTGCATTGCTGGCTCCCCAGTGCAGTTCCAGCATACTTCTGACATTACTTTGAAATGAAAAATGAACGAAGTATTATTGGTTTTCCATGTACATTAAATTATGTATTTTTTTTTGGTGAAGTAGATGCTGTGCCAAGTGTAACAGTTTTATGATGGGTTTTGTGACGTGGATTGTGATTTAATAGGAAACTTCTAAATAGGACATTCCTAAATTAATATTGTATGGTGCCATAGGCCATCTGATCAGGATTATACCACCCTAGTTGGAACCATGGCCAAACCTATATGAAGGTGGTGAGGTGCTGAAGAGTCAGTACTATTCTCAAGTTCTAGCTGTCACTGACTTTAGCCTACTAACTTATTTGGTCACTTTATTTATCTTACCCACAGTCTTATTTAAATTGGCACACATACTATCCAAAGTACCTCTTCAACTCCACTTTACACCTCTCAGTTAAACTTAACACTAATTTCAGGATAGGATTTAGAAATGGAACATCATAATTAAAAGCAAAGCTGATGATTGGGAGTCAGCTTGTAATACTGTCTGCATAGTGTGCTTGCAGCAAGAGATGCTTCTATCCTGGTGAGATGCAGTATGTCAGTTTAAATATGTATTTTTTTTTTTCTGTCTGGTGCAGGTTAAAACTTCTTTTGTACTAATTTTTGATGGCTATTTTGCTTAGACAAGCAGAGAAACATACAGTAAGWGCAAAGCAAAGAGTAATCAACTTCAAAGATTTTGGACTATGTTAGGAATCAGACTCAGTTTCCAGAAGTTATCATTTTATGAGCAAGTATATATTGAACATTCCTAAAATTTTGTTTTCATCCATGTGAGAAGGACTTTCTGCTTTCCTTTTGGTAAAAGAGACATTATCAAGGCAATAAAATTGTTTCTGCTAGCCATAGTCCTAAAAATGTCTAGGTTTCCAATGATTAGATCAGATTTTTAAGTGCAGTTAACTTTGTTTTGGTCTGGCCTCAGACCAAGGGCCTTACAGGTCTAAAGGATCTGTAAGCTGTTGTGCCAGGTTCTCTATCCTCCCCTGGAAGCACAGCACACGTTTGTAATGTATATTCATAATGTAAAGGACAAAGGCTTCTTGTGATTAAAACTTACTTTATCAGTGTAGATCATATTTTGATGTAAGCCATGAAAAATTCTAATTGATTAATGAGTTTCAGATGGTGGTTCCCCTTCAATGCCCCTCCCCCTGCTCCTAATGTACAGCATGCTCCAAGTTAATCTGGGAAAGCTCCAGAAACCTTGGGCTAAATTGGTTGTGGTATAGTTTATAAGGATAATAAAATAACTCGAAAAATTGAATTTCCTTATAAAGATATGCTTGCTGCATTTGTCAGCTTATGTTTTATCTGCTTGTTTATAGTAGTGAGCAAAGTTAAGATTACATGTAAGGTACATGTGTTTAGGATGATGCAGACAAGAATGACCTGTTGTTTCAGGTTCAAAGGGAAGGGAAAGTTCTGCAAATAGCTATTGAAGAGGAGCTATGCAAGGTAGTAGCAGAATTACTTTAAAAGTAATTGAGTTTGTTTTTGTGTACGTAAAAGGGCAAAATGGGAATGATTACTGTTCTGTAGTAAACTGGAAATTGCAGGTGGTAAAGACTGAGTAACATTTAACAGTGAGTGGCGAGTCTGTTTTTTTCTTGCTGCTTCTTTTAGTCCATTTTGAGGATTTCAAGAAAGGGAGCTTTCATAATTTCACTTGGGAAAGTCATTCCACTGTCTAGCAGATCTCACCATAGGGAACAGTTCCCTGACATTAAAAATATAAAAATTTTTTAGTTATTTCTGTGGCTCTCAAAGGAAGGCATTCATATATCTTTTTTCCCTCTTTCTGCATATATGTGTGTGTATACACATGTATATGGGTGAGAGGGTGGAAAAACAAGAGCAGCCTTTACTCTGTGGACTGATGTTATACTCCCCAAATCTGAAAAATATGTCAACACTGAGACAGGAAAACTGAAGTGAGTTTAAAAATGCAAATATATTTATCCTTGGTTGTGCTATGTCTATAAAACTGGCACTTGATGATGTGAAAGTGGTGATTGCAGTATGGGTCCCAAATTGTGGGCAGTTTTATTTCTACTTGCACATTTATGCATTTTGTTCTGCAACTTAGTCTGCTTATGGACCCTGAATCTCTTACTTGAGCCTTTTTTGCACCCAGCTTGCTGTTACATTAAGTGAATGCTTCACGCAGTCCTCTTAAACTCCAGTAAAGTTTCAAAAGTTCTGTTCTTTTCCGTCTGCTTGAGGTGATTAGAACTAGCAGGAAGATCCAGCAGAGACCCTTGCCAGATACTCATGAGCTCTGTTCTGGCTTTTGATCCTATGTCTCCTCTGTTTCCAGGATGGCTGCTTTCCAATAGCATTACCTTCTCTCTAAGACAGCAGGAGATTGTCTGCATTTATAGCTGATACCCCTCTGTCAAAGCCAATGTGCAGTCTAGTGCTCAAGTTCCAGTTGCTTCAGAGAAAAACTTGCTGCTCTTGTCTAAGTTGATGTCTGTTCCCTCTATCACTGACTGTAAAGCTGTTGCACAGTTGTGTGTATGATGTTTAGTTTCTTCTACAACTGGTGGCTAATATGCTTTCTCAGTCATACTATAACAGATCTCACTGCACAAGCTTAAAGCCTGCATATTTAATTCTGTGAAGATTTTATGAAAAAGATTCTTCGAACCCAGGGTCCGAGGCAAAGTTGTACCATCTTCTGTTCAGTTGTTCTAGCTTTGTAGAGCAGCTAGGCCACTGAACTGGCATATGTGCAGATCTTCAGTTCTGGTAACTGGTTTGGCTGCCAGCTGCACAGAGCCAGTCAAATGAGCTTGCCTGCTGGGCAGTAGTGTCTGAGTGGGCCAAACCAGATGTCTATGCACAGTGTCCCAGTCAAGCTGTTRTGGTGCAAAGGAGACATCATGTAGGACCTTTGCATCAGAGATTATTTGATTGACCACCGTAGGGAGTTCTGCATTTGCTTTATGATGTATTTTTTCCCTCCACGGATACTTTTAACTTATTTTTAGTTTTTTATAACTGATTACAAAGAAAAATGCCTGTTTCACTGGATACTTAACTTCCATGCTAATTCTTAAGCCAAGTCATAAAGAGCAAGTGACTCAGCAAGACTTCTTCATCCCTGACCTGGAAGGATTGTATGTAGGAGCAAGTTTGAAAAAACATGGTTCAAGCCTCCTTTTATTTGAGAATTAATCCACCTGTTGTAATTGGGAACCAGATTGAAGCGACAATGAAACTCATGTGATACAGAGAACACTGCATACCGAGCAGCTACCAAGTATAAACTGTTATGTATATATGCTGGAACTGGATGGGTAATTTGAAGTAAAAACTTAGTGGTTTATGTGATTAGCTAGCAGGGTGGAGCACGTGTATACATGTATACATGCAAGCTTTTATATATACATTTTTCCTATTCAGAATATTTTTTTTCTCCCTTTTTGTACTTAGTTGAAGAAAATTATCACAGTTTTACAGGTAAGGAAGGTGGTTGGAATAGGAAAAGGGATTGAATCCAGGTATCTGCAACTGTGAGTGCTTCATTGTGCATCCAGTTTTCCTTTCTAGATTGAACAGTCTTTGCCTCCTGTGTGTTTTGAGTACAGTGTATCATTCTTGATTCCTTTTTCTACCACTTAACCCTAACAAAAGCGGATAGAAATACAGAAGATCGCTTGTTTGATTCTCATTGCTTTCACCTGATGATCACTGATAAAAATCATCAGATAGTGTAAGGTTACACTGCTGGCAAAATACAAGCGGTGAACTGCAAAACACAGATAACTAAATGCACTACTGTAAAGCAAAATAAGAACTTCACTGTTCAGTAGGAGCAAGCAGAGAGAAATAGGACCTTTTAGTGTGTTGAATCTGATACGCGTTGCTGGGTGTACTGTAAACCGTCCCACACTGAATTCTTCATCTAGACAATAAGTCTAAGAATTTGAGATGTCATCCTCTTGTTGAGAGAGGTCGAAAAAAAAGGTGTGCTGCATAAATATGATCTGTAACAAAACAGGTTGAAAAGTAGTCAAAGACTTGACTTGTCTGCATTCCGAATAGTAGGGGGAAGCAGTTGCTTGAAAGCATTCAGAGGTAAGTTTTGAAAATGCTTCTGCATATCACGTCAGCCTCAACAGTTTATAGAGAAATGTAACATTCTATAAAATATTTGACATGTTTGTCTTGGCTAGTTTTAAACAGCTGCATATACGATGATTTGATGTTGCTGTTAGAAAGTAGTGAGATTAGGAAACCCAATATTTTTTTGGCTACTTTGTTCATACTTTGTCTGCCAAAAGGAAAAGATGAAATCGTTTTTGCAGCCAGAGGCTTGCCTCAGCTGTGGTCATGTATCCTTGAAAGCTGCTGGCTATCTCTGAGGCAAGTTAGTCCATTTCTCTGACCAAATTCCTTACTGATATGTTGTCAACAAACTTTTCTCCAGTTCACTAAAAAATAAATATATTAAGACATGTTAAGGAAGAGATTTGAAAGTATCCAAGCAATGAAACAAGGGTCTGGCCTTCACCACAGGTAGAATCTTCAAAGGGATCTTGACAAAGCTCAGGACTCAGTTGCTGTCATCTTCACATAACTATCTCATTTTGGCTTCTTCTCAGATCCCAACTAGTATGTGAAGTTCTAGTATGTATGTGCTAGTACAGTTGATGAAGTAGATGAACATTTTAGTGAAACTTGGGTACTTCAGTACTGAAGTATTGTGAAGGCTTAAGGTAAACTTAACAAGTTCAGCAGTGGTCAGTGTTTGCATGAAGAATAATTCAGAGCCTGATAATTTCTGATGCTTGCAGTTTGATAACTGACCACCAGTATCACTTGTAGAGTTTGTGACAGGAGCTACTCTGCTCCTTGAAAGCTGATTTTTAATTTTTAAAAAATTAATTAAAAAGTCCAAGGTAGGAATTTTATGGTTTTGATTTTAACAAGGAAGTATTTTACTGAAGTGTAGGGCAGGTTTTGAGAAAAGTAGTGGGGATGGGAAAAATGAAAATCAAAGAAAAATGAAATCCAAAAAAACTTACACAGAGGTAAGGTTGGATTGTATGTGAGTTATCTGTAATTCTTCAGGCTCTTCATCAGTATCAACTTTCTCATTCCCCAGTCCTCACTTTGCATGCCTGCTTCACAAATTAGCCCATATATTATTTTAATTGAGGGCTACTATTTCAAGCAGACCTAGTCCCACTATAGAGATGCCTGAATCATTTTCACCTTCTAGAGATTTTTGTCACCTGTCTGTCTGCTTTTTGTCATCTTTCCAGTTTCCCATTCTGAGAATGTGTCTTATTAAAACTACCTGAAACTCAGAACATGCTTCTTGTGCTTCTATCTTCTCCTTACTGCCACAGTTACTAAGAAACTGAAGCACCCTTGCATCCTCCAAAACCTTTGTTCTTCCACTTTTCTTCCTTCAATGAGTCGCAAAAGTTTCTTAAGGACTTTACACAGCCTGATTGCTGAGTTAGGTCAGTATGAAATAAATATATTTAAAGACGATCCTGTATTTTAGAGACAAACTGAAGTAACATCCCAGCTCCCCACATTCTGTACTCTGCTTTTCTACAGAAACAGGCCTGAAGTGTAAACAGATTGCAGTGCTTGTTTCACAGACTGATGGGGAAACCGAGACTGCTTCAGTGTAGCTGCTCAAGGAACCTTCCCTCTCTTTTCTCTTGTCTTAAAGAAATGTAGCTTTCAGATCGTGGAATTACTTCAACCCCACCAGTGTCAGCAGCCTGTATTGTATCTGGCTGACTGTCAGGCATATCATATTGTTTGTTGGTGATTAATTAGCCCCAGGTCCCATAGGGCACTTCATATGCATGGTCTTGGAAGTGATGAAGTAGGGTGAAAGAAAAGGGTTTGCATCTGTTGTTTTCCTCTTGACACAATCCAGCTCAGTGTGTGTGCCAATTGTTACCCTTTTAGCAGGGCAGACCCTGCTTAGGATTTCATGATTAATATTGCTGTATGCATCCTTGTAGTATAAAATAGCAGAATAAATTTAGGTTGGAAGGGACATTCCAGGGGTCATCCAGTCTAATCCCCTCCACAAAGCATGTATGAACTCTGAAATTATTTCCAGT
Source organism: Amblyornis subalaris (assembly GCA_018881555.1). Lineage (NCBI taxonomy): Eukaryota > Metazoa > Chordata > Aves > Passeriformes > Ptilonorhynchidae > Amblyornis > Amblyornis subalaris. The sequence continues at coordinate 626,252 of JACAXG010000248.1, read as the reverse complement.
GAAGAGGTGCAGTGTCTAACTGGTCCCTTTAGTAAAATAGTTCTGCTTTTTCTGGTACATTTTTCCAATCTGTATGTAAAGAGAAACAAATTGCAGGATTTTGTTTCCTAAATATTTAGATACACAGATGTTAATAAACTAAAAAATTGATGCAAAAATATTTTTGCTTTGCTTTATTTGTGTGCTGTTTATGAAGTGAACACTCAGGAATAAGAACTCTTTTTTTTTTTTAATTGCATTTTACCAATATCATTTCAGAGGTAATTCAAGAGAACTAACTAATTTCGGTTCTGGTTCTTACTGTATCAATGGAGGTTACAGACTCCAGAAATCAGTCACAATTGTTTGAAGGCTCTTTCTGTATATGATATAGTATTATGTAGAGTATATGACAGATACTTGATTTTTCCCATATAATCTTTGAAGATAAGTGGTGTCAATTATCTGTCTTGCCTCTGTTTCTATCCAAAATGAACCAGTGTTTTGAAGGACTAATTTGTGTGGTTCTGAGTCACTTAGAGAAACTTTAAATATACTGTCATTGAAATTCCTTAGCTGTTGGTAGCTTCTAGTCTGAATCAGTCTATTTTGAGAGTGACATTCCAGATCGATTTTTGCAGAGCTAACAGTCCAAGTCTTCTCCCTCCCCTCCCTTCCAGCCTGCCCTAAATGAACAGGTATGATTTGAATTTAATTAACCAGGAAGCCATAAATCCAAGCTGACATTTTTACAAAGTTAGTTTCGGCACAGAGCTGTGCATGAGTTACATACTTTAGTCTGCCTTAAACTTCTCTGCTTTCAAAGGAACATAAGGATTTTTTATGTTAGAAAAACGCAAAATCTACTCATAATTCAGAAATATGTGTTTAGATAAGAGAATAAATCTTTTTTATGTCTATTTTTCCTTCTCCCCAACTGAAAAAAAATTGTCTCATTTCACTTAGAAGTATATATGTAGTGAAAGCTGTGCCTATCTCAAGGGCAAGCTAAACTTCAGGACTTGGGGTGAGGTACTGTCAACAAGAGCTTGAGCGGATCTTTTTTGCAAACGTAAAGTTTAGTTACACAGAGTATGGTTAAAAAATGCTAGAGTATTTTAATACAAGTATTAAAATATCCCAAATAGCATTACATACATTTGGAAAAGTCAGTTACAGCACAATTTCATGGAAAGGCTTTTTTTTTTACATTTAGTAAATACTTTCCTCTTTTGTCAAAGAAATTATTTTCAGTATTCTTGTTATTCCAGGTCATAATGGATAGTATAACAGATTGTTATACTATCCATTACTGTTTTTCTGCTGTTGTTTTTAAAGTCACCAATACTTCTTACCTGGTATGAAAGGTATGCAAAGGACAGAAAGAAAGTGTTTGCAGATTACCTAAATTGAAGCCATCTGACATGTCTTACCACAATTGGCGTGGATTAGCCAGTTGACAATAGGCAAAGGACTATCCCCTGTGGATCTCACATTCACTTAATGTCTGTCTAGTGCCACCTATACAAGACCTTGTATAGGCTGCTGGACTTTCAGCAGGCTACAGCCTACCAGGCAAGGAAGTCTCTCCACTCATTGCTGCAAGTTTCTACAAGGAAAAATAACCTTCTTGCTTTAGCATTCTGCTGCTGCTGATGGGGAATAGCCCTTCAAATGCAGAGATACAGGTCCAGTTGTTCTAATATCAGTGGCTCCTGCGACTGACAACACTTAATACATCATGTGTTAAATATTAGTTGTCTTACCTGAAACTAAAGTTTCAGTAAGTTACCACTAAAGCAGAGGGGAATTTGGGAAGTGGCAAGTGTGAGTGACCAGTTTTGGATGTTGTGCTGCTTTCTGAAGAAATAATGCTATTTGGCCAATATATTTAGTGTAGAGTTTTTCTTYAATAATTTTGAAGCTGGAGAATGGACTGTTTCTGTTTGGTTACAGCATTTATTAATTGTTAATAAGTTTGCTGTAGGAGCATAATTTGGTTGTTCCCATATTTTTCTTGGGCCTGATCCAAAAATCTCTGAAGCTCTTTAATTAATCTGGATGGGTATTGGGTCAGGCACCATAGGGAGCTGTTAGCTTTGTGTGAAATGTTTATTTTGATTTGATTTTAATCATTCGTTGCGGAATGTTTGGTTGTGTTTGCAACATGTAACTTGGTGAGTATAAATGAAGGTACCATTTATCTATACAATTTAATCACTTGCAAAGAAAATCCATTAACAAAACAAAGCTTCAGTCACTGATGTTTGCAATCGTGTGTTAGATTCACATCTGTTTGTCCAACATCTAATTTCTTAAAGTCGTAATTACTATTGTTATCATAGAATCAAAGAATGTTTTGGGTTGGAAGGGACCTTAAAGATCATCTCATTCCAAATCTTCCCCCTGCCATGGGCAGGGACACCTTCTACTGGACCAGGTTGCTCAAAGCTCTCTCCAACCTGGCTTTGAACACTTTCAGAGATGGGGATTATCTTCTGCATGGGATTCTGCAATTCTGAAAATTGAGCCCCTGAAGCTTTATTTGGTATAATGAAATTGGTTTTTTTTTGTTTTATATAATTAAACAGGTACAACAAGCGGATAAGCGATGTGCACTGCCCTGAGCCCGAAGGCACGTGGGCCTGGCCTCTCCGATATGCATCAATACAGTCAGTGGCTTGCAAGTAGACATGAGGCCAACTTGCTGCCAATGAAAGAGGATTTGGCCCTGTGGCTCACAAACCTACTGGGTAAGGTACAATAAGACGGAATGCAGATACTGGGCAGTATGAGAACTCCTTACATTGTTAGCTGGGAATTCAGATTTCTTTGTGTTTCAAAAATAAAGGTAGTTATGATTAGGTAGCTGCCTCCATAGAGTGCAAATGTTAGCAAGGTCAGAAGAGCTAATGAGTAATTTGCCTCCACAGTGTTTTCGTGAGTAGTGTAATTGACCATTATACATTCTGTGTTTGGTTTTCTTTCAAATTTCCTTTTAATTTTTTTTTTGACCTGTGTTTTCTGTATTAATCCCATTCAGCTGAATGGTGCTAATTACTGCCATCACSTATGTCTTTCGTTTTTATTGATAGGCATCCTAAAGAGTATGGTGTACTGACTGTCTTGAACAGAAGGAACCATTAAATAGATCTTCACTGACCAAGCAGTCTAGTAATTGATAATTGCTGCCCAAGACAATGCATCCTAAGACTTGTGGAAGCCTGTGCATAGAGGGGTTTCACCTAGCATAGCTGTGACCTGGGGATTTACTCRTTTTGGCTGTACACGTTGGTGTCTGAAGACAAAGCATGTTGTTGTCAAAAGAGAAAACCAAAAGCTGAGAAAAAAAATCAGGTACATGTAAAGAAGAGTGAATGAGATTGTCCCTGGCAGGAAGGAGAGAGACAACACATGGAGATATACAAATCCTTCAAGAAGGTAGAATTTAGAAACTATGAGCCGGGAAATAGTATGTTGTTTGCTGAGAACACTGAGGGAAAAATGGCTTTTGGGTGATCTCTGCAAGTCCAAATACTACCAAAGAAATATATGACTTACTCGATACCTCATCATAAGGGAGACATGCCAGTAATTCCTCTCATTGAATAAAGAGAAGAAAAATATTTCAGAAGTTATGTTTACATGAAACTTTAGTTGATGTTATTTTGGAGGAAAATTTGGATGAGCACTTTAAATTTGGTGTGTTTTTGGAGGATTTATTTAATTTTTACTTAAATTTTAATTATTTAATTTAATTTTAAAAAAGATTTTCTGAAAGCCTGTTCTGGTGAGACATGGGCAGTGTCCTGTCATGGCAAATGCTGTGGTTAAACTGTCTCAGTGATCTCATACAATAATAGAGTATATCCAGTGTCTTTCATCTGCACATTCTATATTGCTTTATTTCCTCTTTTTTAAGAGAAAGAAAGGGAGGTATCACTTTTGTTACAAGAGATGTGGTCAATAAGCACAATGGAAATAGAACACAAGAACACAGTATTTTGCAGGTAGATGATGCCCACGTTCAAGTTGGAACAGTTATGAATCCACAACAGCTAAAGTGGCACATGACGTATGGCAAATGACATATTTGTGTGGTACTTCCATTTAAATTAATGAGTTTTGAATATAAAATTTTCTATGCAAAACCAGAACAAAATTCAGAAACTTTTCCTTCCACTTACCACAAGACAGCAATCCAAGTGACTGTTTTCTGAATTGGAAGCTGCACATTCCATTAAGGATTCAATATGTTGTTTAAATGTTTTAAACAATGAAGTTTTAGTGATCCACTCTAAAACAAATAGAAGCTTGTTTGCAGTTTGTAACAGAGTTCTCTCAGTGATAAGTTTAGGAATGAGGTCACTTTTTGAGCAAGAAAGTAGCAACCAGCAGGAGGTTCTGAAATGCCAACTATAATTAAATATCAGATTTTTCATATAGACACCAAATTCTGCACTGCAGAACTAAATGGGCACAACCTTCTTTTAATTAAGCAGCATATACAGTTCATTTGCTTAATGTGTCCCCCCCACACCTTCTCGCAACAAGCTCTCCTTTTCTCAGAGTTTGTGCTGATGAATTGAAATTATAGTGATTTGATAGACTGCTTTGAATTCCTATGTAGACATTGTTATTCAAATTAATAATTCAATTAAGTTAAAATTCACATTAAAAATAAATTAAGTGTGAACTAAAATAATTATTATTCATAAGAGTATATTAACTCAGAATTCAAATTTTGTTTAATTACTGCATAATTTGGATAAACTTTAAATAGAGAAGGGATGTGTGAGCATGTTGCTGTACAGTAAGATAGAAATGAATATATAGCGTGCATTTTTCAGCATCCGAAAGAATAGAAGAATATGGAAGACTTTTTTTGTTTGTTTTGGGTTTTTTTCCTCTGCATGGAAGAAATAATGTATTTTGCATTAATGGTCAGTAGATTTTTACATGTGTGGATGTGCAGGTAACACAGAGCAGATAGTACGGTGTGTATCCACACCCTAGCTTGCTCTGTTCTGTAACTTGTATAGCTTCATTGTAAGTGTCCTTATGGCAGTTTTCATGCAAGATTTCTCAATTTATAAAGAAAACTAATACACATTTCAGTTAATTTTTGCCATTTTGGCTCATGTTTTGTTTCATCTATATTTTAGACATTCATTTATACTAGGACAACAAGGACACATAATCTTTCAAAGAAATGTAGATTTAAAAAAAAACAATAGTATTTTAGGTGAGAATAGGGCTGAACCTCTTTGAGGTGGTTTGGTCAAGTGATGGTGTTGTCAGAAATTCTTGTGGAGAGACAATTATGTCCTGTACAGTGTTACTGGAAGTTGAAAGGGTGATAGTTTTGTGGTAGCATAGCCTTATGTGGGTTCAAAATCACAGACTGGAAAACATTGTCAGGATATTGCACTTTATAATATGAATGAAGGATTTTGGTATCAGATGGGATGTAGACATAGCTAGAATTTGACCTTATCCAGTCGGTAAATAAGAAAACTGAGATACATGGAGATACAGCTGGAAAATAACACTGAAAGAATTTTTAATCCTGAGACTTTGGATATTTTACTCTAATTTAGGATGGACATTGTGGTGGGGGTTTGTTTTAGTAATCACTAGTACTTTTGTATGCATTTTGCTAATTATTTTTGGAACCATGTCGGAGAAACTCAGAGCTTCTTGGAGGACAGCTCCATTGCTGAATAGATTTTAGCTGTCTATACTCTGGGGGATGGGAAAAGGACATTGCAAATGAAATCCATGCGTCAGAAAGGATTAACTTATACAATATTGTACATTTGAGCATTTTCAAAGTGGGACATGTGAGCGTTGTGGTTTGTATGCTGGAGAGGAAGATTTGTAGCTATGGATGTTGTGTCTCTTACCCTTGCTTCTCTCTGCTGATCTTTGGTGGTTCAGTCAAGAGTGGCAGTGACAAAGTTAAGGGGATGTGTTAACCTAGCTGTCTTGTAAGTCATGATCATCTCTTAGCTTTGTTTCTATTAGGTATAGAGCCAATGAAGGATTTGAGAATGCTTTCACTGCTGACAAACTCCAAATTTGGTAGATTATATATATACTTAGTAGAATGTTCTTGTGGATAGTGAAAAGTTCTGTTCCACCTTGAGCAAGCTACACATGGGAATTAGCACACTTGGGCCACAGAATTCTTCTAGCAGAGGCAAATTGGTAATTTGAAAGGTTTGCTTGTCTACTTTACTCTCTAGGATTGTCTTATTTTCTCTTGTGTGTGTGCAGAAGTGAAGTGGGTGACATGAGGAGGAGTGGGGCTCCTCACCAGCCTGTAGTTTAGGACAGGTACAGATAGATGGTTTCTCTGTTTCCTCTTTGGCAATTTTGAGGAGCTCTAATCTTTTTCCCCACTCCCAGAGTTCACTTACAAGCTGCAGAGAATTATATTGTCTTTTATTCCATCCAGCTTCATTTAGCACGTGGGACCAAGTATGCCTTGGACACATGCTGGGCTCCAAGGTTTCAGTGCTGAGGCCTCTTCTTACCAGGAAGAGGACTTCAGAAGCTCATGGCTGAGGGGCTGGGGAATGCAAGATGCTGAGGAATTGGACATGTAAACATTGAATATTGTTTGACACATGTAAAAAATGCTTGGGTGCAAAAGTGAAGGAGGCTTAGGGAATAGGAACAGAGAGGTGAGGATGTTAGAAGTGGCATCGAGTTGAAGACCAGGCTAGGTATTTAAAAGTATGTTGAAGGAGGTGTAAAATTTGAGGTTGGAGAATGGGAAGTCTTCTGCAAGAAAACTGTCTTTCTTTGATTCTGAATTAAATCTGTGTCAGCTTAGTGTTCTTGCTCACCTTGTTGCCTAAGAACATTCTCTAACAGTGCATGTATTTTCAGCATCAGTTTGTGCAGATCAAGCGAGTGGGAAATGCAGATTTTAAATGTCTGAGTATCAAGACATTCACGATACTGATATCTCCAGCGATTCTGCTGGCACTAATACAGTTTCTTACTTAGTTGAGTGGCTTTATAATTTTCTTTATTATCAACATGTGTTTGGAATTGTTTATATGTCCCATTTCAAGTAAGTGATAATGTCTCAATTCTTTCAAAATTATTTCTCTTGCTGTCAGCTATTGTAGGGAACAGAGTAGCCTTGTCAGAAAAGAACCATTTTTCTATGTGCATGAAGTGATTGGCCTTTGCTTCCTTTATTTTTATCACATTTTGTTTTCTTGGGTTTAAATGCCATGAGAATTGAGAGGGTCAGGAGTAGTTGTTTCAGTAGTGCCTCAGTATTGTAGATGTTTTAGAGACTCACCTGAGTGAAATATTTCTATCTGTAAACTACTAGTTTTTTGTTATTACTGAGAYGTACAATTAAAATAGTCCGTCAGCAAATTGTGAGGCCGTCAGTCTTGCACTGTAGTTATTACACCAAGTAATAGAGGAACCAAGATTTTGGTGCTCCGAGTCTTTTAGTCTCTCTGTCGCCTTCTGGAGGCTCTGGCTGTCTGAGACCTGTAGGGAAAGTTTTATCTTCAATCTCTTGGGCACACACCCAGGGCATGAACTCTTTTCCCTTATTCTTTCATGGACCTCCCAGTCTGGTTGTATTAGGTCCTCCAGGACTGGGTTACCTTACAGGTAGTTGCTCACACTTTGCAAGTGGTAGGTGTTCAGGTGCAACAGTTTGACTTTTTAAGGGGAATCTGGTGGTTGTGGTAAAAGAGAGGGTAGGCATTACTTAAGAGGTTTCAGAAAGCCTTTGTATTCCTGGGTTTTTTTCCTCATACTTTCAGTGTTTTTTTTATTATATTTAATGTTATTACCATTCTATAATAACATTGCAACTGTTTCTTGTAATTACAGGGAGAGTTGTGCATTTTTAATGGAGTTTAATGTTTTTTCCATACAAATACGCGGAGCAATTTTTTCCTCAGGTTATGAACATTACTCTTATTTGAATCAATACATTTCTCCTGTTAAATATGTCAGAGTGTCTGTTTTAGCAAAGAAATGCCACCTTTTGGTGCCATAAAATACAGCGAATTGAAAGCTGACACCTAATATACTTTTCATTGGAGACAGATGTTCAATGCAAAACTCATTCTTTCAGATTTCATAAAGGGGAATAGAACTCAAATAATCCAGCTTAGTGTACAATATGCAGTGACCAAACTGCTAATGCAATTCAGCACTTAATATGAACATATTGTTAAATAGCAGAAGAAGATAAAAGAATTTTTCCATATCTGTGTAAAGAGAAAATATCTATAAGTTTTACAGCTTTTATAACATGTTATTATTATGAAACAATAAATCTATAAATCATAGGACAGAACAGATATGTAGAATGTAATTTGTTTTTGTTTGTTTTACCTGTGTGAAAAATTATGCGTTGCAAATTAAAATAAAAATTTTTAGTCAGTTAAAAATACTTGAAATAAATTTTTGAGAGGAGAAAGGGTGTATTATAAAATGTAATATTCAAACAGTTCCTGTAACGTAGTCATTTTTCAAGTCATTTTTCATTTTAGCTTTCTAGTGGCTTTATACCATTTTATAAAAATGCTGATGGGGCAAGTGGGAAAATATGTAGGCTAGAATGGTGGCAAAGGCTTTTGAGATGCTGAGATGTTAAGTTTTTCTGTCTTTGGGCTATTACACTTTCAGTCTTGGCTTCATCTGAGCTGGAGATACGGCGAAAATACTATGACTTAGGCATAAGCTACCTCTGCATGTCTGCAGTGCTACTACTGCTCTTTTGCCTTGGATAAGTCATTTAGGTATACAGGGGCTGTAAAGTGGGCTACATGGCAAGTAGAATTAAGTGGGAATAAAGAGGGGAAAACCTTCGTGTTAAACAGATATTTCTGAAGTAAAACTGTGTTAGGAAAAACAAGTTTAACTTCAATGAAAAATAGAAGTCTGCTGTATCTGAAGATGGTTTGCTGCAATGATCTTTATCTTGGTGTTTTATTTTGACTTACTGAACTGAAAAGACTCACATTTTTGGTTTTGCCCAAAAGATGCTAAAGTATCTCGAAGTTTTCAGACAAGGGCCTAGAGAAATCAGCTTTCCTATAGCATTTTTTAAATCATACTGCTTTATAATGCTGCTGTCTTCAGTGTTGTGACATTGAGTACCAGGTTACAACGTACCAGCAAGAAGTTCAATACTAATTTATATACTTCATTTTTGTTACTTTTGAATATTAGTTCTTCCCTCTCTTCTTAGCAAAAATATACGGGAAGGCTTTACTTCACTTTTCTACTTTTGCTATGGTTTTTTGACAAAAAACTACAGTGAAGCTGTTCTAAACAGATTAATGTTTTCAGTTTCCAGACATCTCATGGAAGCAGGAGTGGATCTGGATGGGATGAGGAACCACTCTTACTTCAGTTTTTTAATATTTTTCTTTTTTTTGGCATGGTAGACTGCTGTTGCTAATGTGTGCTGTGTAAAACCCTATGAAAAATGAATTAATAATGTTGTTTCTGTTCCTAAATGGCATGTGTACATATTGGGGGGAAACAACTCCTGTCTTAATTGGAAGAACAAGAATTAGTCCTTGATGCTCTCTTGATATGAGTGGAAGTTAAAAGGTCTGAAAAAGGTCTGACAGCTGCTTGTCAGCATAGTGTCCAAAGACAAGGCAAATTTTTCAGTAGAAATGTGAAAATGAAAAACCTTCAATAAGAAACAGGAGTATTTTTACTGGAAATTATGTTAAGATCCTGGAAGTTTAGTCTAGGATAGTAAATGACTCCCTTTTCATCTGGTCTGGTCAGCATGCACATCTCCTCATGGAACATGTGATCCCCTCTTCCATAGGGTTGTAATTACATTGTATTGTCAGGTTGTCTGGCCTGATGTAGAAGAGGAGATAGTTTGTGGCAGCTGAAGTATGGTGTCATATAGCATGATATAATAATTGATATATTTTGAAAATAGAGTATTTTGGCTTTGTTCTTTGAGTGAAAATTTTAATCTGTGTGGCAAGTAGATATATAACGTGAAATTTCACTCTCTCTATCTGTTTTTTTGTTATGTACCTTAACTTCTGAAAAAGAACTTTCATAGGAGCATTGCAGTCACTGTCTTGTCTACCTCTTGCAGAATCAAGATTTAAGAGTCTTCTAAAAATATACAGCCTCTTCYTTCTTGACATGGTTTTCTACTTCTGTTACAAAATAAACTGTTAGCAACTCACACTATAACTGCACGTACTCACTGGTGTAAACCATTTGCCTGCTGTACTCTGTCTTTTAAAACATTATGTTAAAAGCACTGGATCTTCATAAGTAAAATGAAATATGTGGAGTCAGATATGCTGGAACTATTTTTCAAATATCACATGCTTTCCCAAAGAAAGCATGTTATTTTTTTCATGATGTGCTGTATATCTACCAGTAAAGTAGTAGTGRGGTTACTCACAAAATATTCAAAGTAATGCAAGTTTTTCAGTTAAAATGTATTTCAAATTATTGTCCAGTTTTCTCTTGATGTCTCTTTTTACACAAATGCAGTCTATACTATTGCATGCTTTCTGCAATGTTAACGTTCTGTTTGCTGTTCAGGTAGAGAAATAACAGCAGAAACCTTTATGGAGAAATTGGATAATGGTGCCTTGCTTTGCCGGTTAGCTGAGACCCTGCAGGAGAAATTTAAAGAAAACAGCCTTGATGCAAACAAGCCTGGCAAAGTAAGTGTTGGTCAACACTCTAGCATTTAATATCAGTATCTGATGTATCCGACCATTTTGGTACTGAATTTTGGTTTTGCATAGTTAAGAGATTTCATATGTGGGCATTCTGCAGATGGATGGGGAGGTAATGGCTCTGTGTAGAAAAATTATGATATAAAATTGGGGGAAATAATGCTTATTTGGTATTTATTAAAGTATCTATGCAAAGCAGTTACTCAAAAAAGTACTTGTAATATGTGGAGGATAAGACATACAACAAGATCTAGCAGTGGGATGTGGTAGCTAAAAGCAAAAATGTGATCTTTGTATTTGTTTGGAAGGGGAATATTAAATAGATGTGGGAGGTGTCTTTTCCTCCAAAAACAGCTCTAGGGAGACCAATAATAAAACTCTATAGTTAGTTTTGGTGCCTTGAGTTTAAAGATGCTATTGGTGTACTGGCAGGTGTTTCAGTAAAGAGTTGAAGGAATGGTGTGGAAAATGTGAAGCTTAGAAGATACAGAGGAGTTTTGAAAGGATCAGTTTAAGATCTTGTTTGAATGCAACCTTGCTTTAATTTAAACTATTCTCATAGGACAGTCTTACTGGGAGAAATTCAAGAGTGCAACAAGTTCATTTCTGGGAGAAGCTGAATTAAATGGTTGATGTGTTAACACATTCAATGTGAAACTGTTTTTATTTTTCCTATTGCATTCAGATACATCTTCCTTCAAAGCTAAAACAGGCAAATAAGGAGCAGGTAAAAAAGAGCCCATGAACAGAAACCATATAATGCATATTCTATTCATTCTATTCTTGATGCTTTCATAACTAGTCTGTAGCAGAAATTAGGGCACAGCATAAATATTATCAGCCGTTCTGAGAACTGACAGTCTCATGTCAGTTGCACCTGTGTAAGTAGTTTTTCTTGGTTCCAAGTTCATAATTGTTGTTGCAGAAGAAATTGTCTGTCATATTTCCTAGTTCAAATTATAATCAGGACTTTGTTAGTAGAAGTCCTGGGTCACTTCAGAGTTCGTCTTTATAATATAGTCTGGTTTGGCTTCACCTAGGTGTGATGGTAGTTTCCAAATGAGAAAACACATAGGGCAGGCTTTTTGATGGAGCCTAGGAACCAGCTAGGCAGAAGGAAGGGTTACTTGTACTGTTTTTTGAACCTAAATTACACTAGAAGCTAATTAGACATTTGCAGTCTCATATGTGGTCATTACTTAGATTTGGTTATCTTTATTTGTCAGGCTTGTACAACTCACAGTGCAATTAAAGGGAAAAAATCTGCTCCACTGCTATTTTCTCAATGTATGTTATTTTATACTTAGTATGGTAAGAATTCAAAGAAATAGCAGAATAATAAATCTGTATTGTTGTAGACTGTTAGGGAGCTATTCATCCTTTCAGATTTTAATTCCATGTGTAACACTCTTGGGCAATAGGGCTAGTCTTCATGGTGAAAAATCTGACTTTGTGGTGCCAAGAAGATTTATGAGGAGATTATACTGTATGAAATTTAGCATAGTAAGAATTCCACAGTTCTCCTCCCTGAATCATCATTATGCACTTTATTAATAATATATGTGGAATTTTGAAGCCATTTGACCTTTGCTCTGCTCAGGAAGACAGAAACATGATCTTTCACCTAGGTGCCCTGATGACTTCACTGGCAGATGGGAGAAGTCACTGATTTCTATTGAGCTCAGCCTCTRTCAAAATAGATACCACACTTTTCTATCCATATATGTAACTTCTAATTTTTTTAGATAGAAGCAGACTGATATAAAATGAGTGGCTGCCAGAAGGATCAGCTTGCTTGCTCTAACAGGTTACAGCTGAGTGAGGAAGACAGGATAAAGGCTGTAATAGAGGGAGTGTGTGTAATCTTACTAAGGCCTTCCACGAGCTTGAAGATTTGGTCTGTTTTCCTAAGAAAAGTTTTTCCTAATATGCGAACTTCTTCCTAGACGGAAAAGCTCCATAAAATATTTTGGGTTTAGTTTTGTCTTAAAGAAAGATGATATATCCTGTTCTGCTTGATATGTACTACTGATCATTAATTCGTTGTGCAGCTCTTTGGGGATGTCTGGCAGTTCAGCAACTATAGCAACAAATGTAAGGAGGCATTAAAAGCTAATATTGCCTGCACTGACTCATCAGTTGTCTGCTGTAATTCCTTAAGTTCTTATTGCAATACATTGCAATACTTTACAAAATAGCAGAGTTTAAATCCTGTTGCTTCTGGTTTAACAGCTTGTGCAATATGTTTCTGGTCAGTGTCAGTTTTGCAGTTTTTTCGTTGACTAAACTTTCTTATTAGGGAGCTCTGAACTTTCTTCAGATTTCAGGAATCCCYTAGGTCAGCATCAGCCTTTTTCAGTGTGGGATAAATTGGGAAAACAGAGATCAAAAAAGTTCCCAAAATACCATGTCTTCCAAATCTGGAAGGAAGATTATCATGTTGATATCAACACTTCCTTTTTGTGTCATATGGAAACACTTGTGGATACTGGGGACATYTTCGAAATACATAGGAAACTGCTGGTAATGTGACTTGGGAATACAGCTTTAAGAGACTGAAAAGGAGATTAAATGGTGTGTGGTGMAAAAGTAGTCTTCTTTCCTTAAGAGTCAAGAGGAAGGCAATGGAGGTATACCTTTTTATGCACAAAGGAGATAATGGAGTTGCTTTTTATGACTGACTGGATAGGTTAGGATTCGTGAGTGTGGAAAGAGGGGCATACGATGGAACTCACAAAATCAGGAGTGGTGTCGTAGAAGGTCAGTTTCTCTACAAAAACTATGGGACATTGAATGAAGCTGGCAGAAGTCAAACAAGCAAAAGGGGGGCCTTGATAACAAACAAGTTGGAAAATTCTTGTCAAGGAGTGTTAAAATTTACCTGAGTTCAAGTAAGTACTGAATAAGGTGATGAAAGAGAGATCTCTTGGAAGGCTGAATACACAGAAACCCCACCCGGATGAGGAGGTTCCTATAGCTGAAAATGATTGGAACTTGAGAAAGCGTAAGAGTCCCTGATATATTCTGTGTGTCATTGTTTCTTGGGGATGAATAGCCTGCTGGTTGTGCAAGTGGACAAAGGCAAATCTATCACAAGTACTTCGAAGAAATTACTTTGAATTACATTTGTACTTTTTTTTTACCTATATAAAACCTCTTTAGGACTGAATCCCTGCATCTGAAAATACCACCTGGGCCACACTGCTTTGGTATCTATTATTCAGGGGAGGAATGTATGATCTAGAGCACAGGAGTTTGGCAGCCTCTGGTGCCATTTATGCAGTCTCTGCACATTGCTATTCTGAGCTTAATGCCATAATAAGCACCTTTGGATATCATAATAGATACTCTGAATGTGTCCTCCAGGCCTCTAGGTACTTAACCTTGTGCTGTTTGATTGGTTAATTATTCTGTAATAAGGTATTAAAAGCATTTCTGCTTCTAAAGAGGAAGCATTTAAAAATTGTTCATTTCAGAATATGTTAGGTCCTAGGTTTCTTCTGCAAGTTCCAGAAGACAATGTTCTTCATTGTTAAGCAGCTAAACTGTGCTTCAAAACCTGATTATTCTGAAAGCACTGATGTTGTATCTGATCCTTTGCTACACAGAGATGGAACTTTCGAGTTTTAGATGAAAATGGATTTTTTGGGCAGGGAGGGCAGTATTTGACTGGCGTGTCTATATGATGTATTTTTTAAGAAGTAATTTTTTCCTCTTTCTGGAGATTTTTACAGCCATAAATAAATCTAACCATGTACATTTACAAAATGACAAGGAGATGACTGATATCAATCTTAATAAATGCTCAAGATTTGTATGGTAGTAAGTTGTTGAAACTACCTGTGCTGCTGCTAATAAACTACTGTCTTGAAACTACAGACTTATTATTATAGCAGCAGTTATTCCATGAAAGTAATTCATGTCACAGAATGCCATTTTGTAATTTTCTCCCATTGATTTGGATTTCATCTGCATGCTCTCCTGTCAGTATTTTACTTTTCCTGACAGATAGTTAATTTGAGAATTTCACACCTGTACAAACAAATCCAGAGCATCAAAGCATGTGCAGTATGCACAGAGCCCATATTTGATTTGGGTTGGCTTAGTTTAGTAAGACCATTAATTAAGATTTTTAAATAAACGTAAATAAACTGTGTTAATAGTTGTTACCATTTTTGTAGGTAGGGCACAGTAGTCTGTCCCTCATCCTTGAAGCTGCCTATATATTTATGAACATTCCACTTAACGTCTTCATGATAAACAAATGAAAACAGGTTGAAGGTGAAGTATCCTTTTTCTCCAAGTTCTCAAAGTAATCAATTTCAACTCAAATCTCTTATAAATACTTCTGAATAATGAATCGGAATGTAAAATTTAATCTCATTTTGAGGAGGCCAGGATTTATTGACTTATGAATATGGGTATTTTGCAATTGTTTTGTATCCAAAGCTTTGACTTGCTCCTGGGAAATGTACTTGGTGAATCTGATACTTGGTGAGTGTAGATCACTGTGACAGCATTGGCTTCTGAGAGTCATGCAGGTTTCCTTCAGATGAGATTTTTGGCCTGGTGAGGGCACTTTGAGAGTCGTGTTATGCATTTTGAGAGTTACAATTAAAAGAGCTAAAGAACTGTTTGGGATGGAATATTTTTGCCTTTAATTAAGTTCTAATGTTGAAGCTGGATTTTTCAGAGGTGAAACAATTCAGCTGTTTTGTAACTTAAAACTCTGTTTTAAATGTCAAGATGTCTTTTCTAGAGACAATCATGTAAATCTGTGGAAGTAGAAAGAGGATCCTGTAAACTACAGGACTTGAAAAGGCAGGGAATTGACTTGAATTCTGTCAATATTGAAAAAAGGGGCTGGTGGCGAAAGAACAAGATTATAAACTGAAGGCAGAGTAATTTCCCATCTCATCTATAAGCTTACTGTTTGCTTTTGGGGGAATAAGTATCTGTGCTCTCCCTTTGCACATCTGTAACCTGGGAATACTGTTCACTGTACAATGGTGGCTTGATTTGTGAACATTGTAAAGTGCTTTGAGCACTTTGACTATTGCTGCCCTGTTTGTTGAGCTGTGATTATTATTAGGTGGTTCCCATTATGAAAAAAAATTGTTGAACTCCGCTCATTTACAAGAAACATGGAAACTCATGGTTCTCTATATGTAGATGAGAGACAGGTCTTTGGTTGTGGATCTACTGCTTCAAACAGSTCTGCCCTGCACCAAGGTCACAAGCAAATGTAGGGAACTTACTACTCCTAAAGTAGAGAATCTCCACCGATTATTCAGAATTGGATCTGGAATCTGGATCTTGCTCTTAGACCCCAGATGACCAAGCTGAAAGTCTAAACTAATCAGCATGGTGGTTTTATTTATACTGTAGGCTTCAGTTTCTCAAGATTATCTGTGTCCTATAGATGGGATGAATGGTATTCTGTAAACTTGGTGCCTTGACCCTGTGTGCCCAGTGTAAAGAGACATCAGCTGCAGCAGAGCCATGTTCTGGTGCCCTCTGTAAGTTATAAATCTGACTCTCCAGTCCAGAATTGCATGAATAGGACTGCATGAATTGTTGGGCTGTGAACAGATTGTTTGTGGTCTGGAGCAGCAATTTGCTTGTCTGCACACTTGTACTTTCTGGAGACTTTTATTTTGCAATAAAAGCTCATGGAGCCAATTTCTGATCATATACATTATAGATATGGCTCTCAGTTACTTGGGAGGATTAAAAAAATACAGCATTGTCTTTTTGTGTATTCATCTTTGTAGTGGCAGACTGATGTGGATGAGAGAGGAAAAGAATAATTTTGCAAAATGATTTGCAAGTGCTAATCCATCTAGAAGGAATAATTTCCACAAGACTGTAAAGGTGTTTTTTAGAGAATTCCTTGTACTTTTCKCAGACATGTTGCTCATCTTGCTCATTCAACTGGATTGGTACCAGGTTTCTTGCAGATACTGTAACATTTGCCCACAAGAGGTCATGGGCACAAACCTTCTGTGCTTCAACAAATAACTCCTACAACTAAAGTTCATGCTTGCAGGAGGATTGCACAGTAGGATAGAGAGCTGTTTCCCGCTGGACTATGCAAGGAGGTTTCTGAACAATTCTAGGATATTATGTGTTTGTCTGCTTGGCATCTTCCAGATGAATATATTGAAGAGCTACTTAAAAGGTTTTAAATGCGCTTCAAGCCATGCACCGTGTTGGAGGTGGAGCTATACATCCTGGAAGGAGCACCGAGACATCATGTCTCTCCAGATTGTTCTTCTCATTAATGCTTCTTGTCCTTGGGAAAGCATGGTTTGTTCCCTTGTTTGGCTGGAGCACAATGTATGTGAACTGGCCTTGCTCTTTTCAGTGAACTGAAGCAGGGATTCTCCTGCATGTTTCTCCCTCTGCTCCTATGTAACATTGCAGAAATAACCAGAATTTGCATCACAAGGTAATTGTCAGGGAACAAGCACAGCAGGTTTAAGTAGTTAACTACCTGGTAGCTCCTACTTTGGAAAATATCATAATGATTCAGACTGCAAATCACGACATGAGGACCAAACTTTGATATCTAATACTATCATTTAACTAGAAAACACCTCAAGTTTTTCTTCCAGGGATTTTTAGTTAACATTGGCTTTGTATGGAATGCTAATACTTAAACACTTCATTAAATTTGTATTAAATCTGGACGTTTTCATAGCATTTTTACCATTATTTCAATCCAGGTATTGCAAATAAGGATGGCATATTTTCTGAGGGAAATTTATAAACAGCTATTTTTAGATTTTCTGGATTTTCCCTCTTATATGAAATGCATTGTAACATTCCTATTATTTATTTTGTTAAGTATTTAAAGCAAACTGTAGAAATCTTTGTGAGAGATCTTTCTATGTGGCTTTTTTTTTAGACTATTAGGAATAATCTGCAACAGAAATGTAACATTTGAGACTTGCATGGAAATTACCTTATATATATTTCAAAGCTTGAGAAAACAACATAATTTAGACCAACTGTCTTCAGTTTATTGTGCAATTCTTAGGTCAAAGTTAGTGTTAGTAGTTTTTCGGGAATAATGAATAAGCGACAAGTACAGAATTTGGTGCATTTACCAAAAGTGTGCCTTGAACTTAAATAATAAGCCAAAATTTCTGAAACAATGGGAATAGTGAACATGAGAGATGTCTGCAATGCAGAAGAAGAAAACAGAAGTCACTTTGAGGCATAGACATCAATTTATTTTTTACCATAATTATGTCTAATTTGCTTATTTAAATAAACATATATTCCAGTTTGTGCTTGTTTGTGTAAATTGGCCCCAAATGCTTCAAATATTCAGTAAAGCTTTGCTTACAACTTGAGGCTGATTTAAGGCTGATTTACAAATTTGGCGGTATAGATAAATGTTCCACCATGTTTTTCAAATCATGAAAGTTTTTAAGTTCTGCTCCTGCTTAGAATTCCCAGGGCTCTAGCAGTTTCCTTGTGGTTTCTAATTGGAAAACTTACAAAATTCAGATTCTTTATCTTAAAGACAGATGCAATTTTTCTTAAAAATGAACATACAGGGCTTTGGAGCATCAGATTTACCTGCAGTGAGGTACATGTTAAATTCTTCCTGAATGTTTTCAGCATTTGCATAAAAAATTTATCTTTGTTTAAACATCTGACAAGCCAAAAAGCGAACTGATAAAGCATCTCAAAAAATTACGTCCTTCTTTAGACTGTCTAGATCTTTCACAATCTTCCTTGACACTTTTCTCATGGGAGGTAAAGCACCATTTGGAACTAATATTACAGAAAGGGCTGTGAACACCCCAACCTGCCTTGCACTTCAAAAGGTCACAAAATGTAGGTTGATCATTGAGAGAAAACCAGGTGCAAGAGGAAGAAGAGGCATGATGGTAATACAGCACTATATCCACCATTATATATTACGTCAAGGAATTTGGATGGCTTCTTACATTTGTTACTTCACTTACAGTGAAAGGTTATTCACTATAAATCCATACATCAAAGAAATATGTTATTTGACCACAATGTCAGTGAAATTATGGAAACCTTTTTCASTATGAAATTTTAGAACCTGTAACGTGTTTTGATGAACTTCAACTATTTTGAGTGAATTCTTTTGAAGTGTTGTCCTTAGCTTTGGTTTTTCTGGAATAATTAAGGGGGAAAAGTAAATTTGAAATTTCTGTGACTGAAATTAGGTTTTTTTGCTGAAATTTATTATTTTTTGTATTTTATTTTGAGAGAATCATGTTCCCTTTAAGAATGCGGTGTTTGATATAACATAATTGTGTGTTAATAAGATGCTTTCCAAAATACGTCCCATGAAAATCCACTGAGATTTGACCAATTATAGCTCATGGAAATACTTTAATATCTCATGGAAAAATTGCTGCTTATACATGTGATTAGCGTGTTCATGCACAAGTTGTGCTGTGTGAAAATGCCACAAACAAATGCAATCCTATTTTTTGCTCATTTAATTATAAAATAAATGAGGGAAATTCAGAAACCAGGATTCTTTCATATTCTTCTATTAACTCTTTGCTAATTCAGCTCTGGCTTCTGAGGTTGTGATGGGGAAAAGTTCAGGATTGCCTATCAAGGATAAGGTGATTTTTTAATTGCAGTCTCTCTCTTGAATGTTATTTAATTGTAGTCACTCTCTTTAATGCTATTATAGTATTAGAAAAAAACCCAAACCACCTTTGATTTTTGTATTTGGCCTGCTAGCATTTTCAGACAGTAGATGGGTAGGAGTAATGGCTCTTAATTTCTCGTGCATACAAGCCTGGAGTTTGCAAGTTACTTCTTCAATATTTTGAAAGACTATTAATAATAAGTGAACTTGTCAGTAGGCATAGATGTGTTACAGAGTTAGATGTCTAGAAGTTTTAAAAGACAACTTACAGATCTCCCCAAGTCTTTGGATTATAGTGACTTAATCCCAGCCTCAATTACACAAATTGAGTGGGAAGGAACAGAGTCTGACATCTGTTGAGATGGGCTCTCTATTGTGAGCTTCCATTAGTTGTGCTCTCCAGTGCAAGACTCCTGATTGTAGATCTCTGTGTGTTACCTGGCTGCCCAACAGCCAGCCTCTGAGAGATTGCCTTCTAACTCCAACAGACACTGTGATTTTGCCTCCATACTTGGAAATGCACATGTCTCTTGACTACATTTAAATTACTTATTAGTCAGATAATCAAATGTGATTAAGATGGTGAATGAAGCTTCTGCCTTGCTGCTTTCTGACATTATTTATTTCTGGGTGTTGCAGTTGTACAGTGCATTGTGTGTGGATTGAATCATCTCCTCTATTCCTTGGCTTTCTGACTCGCTGCTAGAAGTAAAAGCTGCAGTATTTCCATGAAATTAGTTTTTCATGACTATTAACACTATCTCGTTTGAATAACCAGTCTTTTGCTGTATGATGAGGAAGCTGTGTCTTGGACAGAGCACTTAGAAGAACAAAGCCATGAAAAAATTCTTTAGTTTTAAAACTATATTGTTAAATTAAGTTTATTTTCCGTATATACTTACTCTTAAGCTACAACTAATGCCACATGGGAGAATGTGTTCTACTTTGACACTTAATACAATGATTAAGGCATTCATTTAGTTCTGCATTTATTTGAACATTGTAGTCTGTATRTTTGTATAAAGCCTTGATAAAGTTTATTATTTTTATTGACATATTGTACATGTGTTAGGGATTCCAAAGTATTCACAAGTGCTTTACCAGAATTTAGGAAGTTGATAATGAGTGATTTTTGGCTTTTGATAATCTCTGCAGTGATTATGTAGGGTAAAAATTTGGTCAACACAGGATCTGTAAGCTTGAAATCCAATCTGCTGTTCTGTTAAAATGACATATCTCTACAGGACTTGATATGACAATATAAAGACTTTATTTCACCGAAGGACAATGTTTTGCCACTTGTTAAGTGAATTGCTTAGGGGTGCTTTCTTTGTTGTAAGTGCAATGTTATTTTTCATTAATCTAGAACTTGTTCATAGTTCCATGTCAGTGGAAAAGTTTGGCAATTCTTATTGGTGTCTCCTAAGCCTTCAAAACTTCCCTGTTGAGCTTTCATATTTTAAATTTTCCTGGGGTTTAACTTTTATTTTGCAGCTTTAGGAGGGATGAGGGGTTTATATTTCTTTTCTTAGTAATTTTTTTTCAGCAGGAAGTGCTTGCTTTTAAATTCTATGTGGATGTTTCCATATTCAAAATTCCTTCAAACTGTTTTGCATGTGTGTTTAGCACATTCTTTTGACTGTTGGTACAGTTGATATATTTGAAAAGTGTTTTCTTCAATACTGAATGGATTAGGGAGAAAACAAAACTGGGCCCACCTTGCCAAGGAGTGGTTATTTTACCTTGTAGATATTAGAGTTTCATTAATTTAATGTTTAGTTCATACTTGTCTTGTACTTCATGGCCCTTCACAAAACCTGAATTTTGGCACTGCAAAGCAGTCTCAGGTAAACTTAATTTTCCTTTGCTGAAATGAGTGTCTGGGACAACACTTTTATGATTTATAAATGGGATCTGAAGTACTTTATGTTTGAGTTTCTGAAGAATTAAGAACAGCAACTGAATAAAAATGGCCTAGTTGTACTGCCACTGCTGTGAGGGGGATTTTAGCAACTTGAAAAGAGTTAAGTTCTTGTGGCAACGAGCCCCACTTCACTTATGTTTAACAAATTAATGAAAAACAGAGCAAAATCATTTTTATAGAGAAAATTGTGGCAGAACTTCTGTTTTGCATTCTCTATGCTAAAGAGCTAATTTAGATTTTGTAAGGGAAAGAGGACTCTTTAAGAATACCTGAACAAAATGAGGGAAGAATTGAAGAAGGAAAAGAATTGCTACTGGCTACAGAGCTAAGTTAAAAGGCAAATTGTAGAAAGTTCTGAGACAGATACATGTTCTGTCTAGCTGATATAATCACATTTCTGTATGAATTTATGCTCACGTAACACTAAATGGCCAAGCAAGCCACCACTGCAGTCAGTTACTGCATAGCGTAACTTCCCCTCTTCATTTTGGTTAATGTAGGTCATCAGGAGATAAAAGCAAATTTTTCCTATGAGTACCTAGCTAACTGTAACCTTCTTTCATAGCAGACAAAATTGCTCATCTCTTTCTTTTTATTCAAGCATAAGTGACAGTTCAAAAAGTTCTGAAATCATCTTTTCAAAGGGAGAAATATGATTAACCATCTTCAAAATATGGCTCAAGTCTAAGTCTGCCGTAAAGAAATATGAGTTTTAACATGTATTCATGAACTCTTGTTTTGAAAAAGCAGTACAAAAAATACATTTTTCCATGTGATTTCAGAGCATCGATGTAAGAGAGTCCCTTTTGGATTTAGAAGTGAACCTGACAGCATTTTTCCATGATTGCATCATGTGTTTCACTTGCACTTTCACATCCTGTATTAAACCACATGCATGCACGTCAACAAGACAAGATTGTAAAAGGAGTGTGACTAGGGAATTGTTTTCATGATATTTGATAGGAGTAATTGCGGCCACTGCTGTTTCAAAGCAAATGTGGTTATACTATACTGTGTCAACAAAAGTCAGTTTTGCCATGTGGAAACCTAATTACTTCAGAATGATCTGTTAGAAAGCACTTTTGAAATAGTCAGGCCATTTATACAAATGAGTAAAAAATTTTTGTACACCAAACCTTTCTTAAATAAGAGCTTTCATGTGCTACAGTTTGAGCAGTACAGTGACAGTTTTGGAAATATTATAAAAGTAGACTTCTGTTTAAAAGGTGGTAGGAAAATTTATTAGGTGATAAGAAAATATTAATATTTCCCTATGATTTGTGGGATAAACCTGGTAGGGCTATTAATGAATAGAAAAGAAGGTAGGTTTTCTTGCTATTCTCTTCAGCAAGACCCTAATATTGTGGGAAATGGGATGAAATTTAGAATGATAACATTTCAGTGAGATCATGTGATGTCAGGGATATTTATCTGTGTAGTATTTGCTCCAGAAAATGACTTGAAGTTTTTGCGGTTATTTTGGTCATTCAATGATGTAGTTCTTGTTCCCAACAATGTCTTGTTTTTACATTTGGATGTTTGTCACTTCTGAGTTGTTTAGGACATCTGTTAATCAAATATTTTTTCTGTCACTGTGAAATTAGAGAATATCACAAATTTGCTTAGTTAAGTGTGATGTTCTGTACCTAGACTCTTACTATGTGCTAGAAGTAGCTCTTACTACCAAAAATGTACTTCTAAAAGACACTGTAATCCTTATAATTGTAAAAGGAATGTTCCGAGTTCCATGAATGTCTAAGCTTCATAGTGAAGGTAGGTTAACTGATGTGTTTAAAAGTCTGTCTTTAAAGTTGTCAAGGCATAGAAGTGTAATATATGGATAGTCTGTTACGTGTATGAAATTTCAGACGATTACTGACACATAAACCATCTGTTGAGAATTGCTCTTCTTGAAAGAATTTTTCCATTCAGTCACTGCAATATACCTAAATCAAAAGATTTAAAATATTGAGAACCAGATTTATCAGGGTGTTGTTAGTACTGGGGAGCAGCAGTGACCCAGGGGTCACTAGGGGTTTTCTGCATTCCTGCCARGCACTGCAATGCCTTCCCAACGACTCCTTAAAAGAGAGGCAGTGCGGGTTCTCCTGGCTATCTCCTCCCTTCTAGTTGCTTTTCTACTGCTGAAGGCATCTGTGCCACAGAGCAGCTCCTGGTCTCCAGGACCTGTGCTGGAGGCTTGCTCGTGCCTGGTGGGCTCATAGCCAAGGAAAGCAGATGGGTTGTGCCCACACTGAGCCCAAATCTCCTCTTATTGCCAGATGGCAGCCACGAGTCAGTCATACAGCACAATAATTTCTTTTTTGTGGTTTGGTTTTTCGTTTGGTGGAGGGGGGTTTCTTGTTTTGGTTTTTTTTGTTGTTCAGTTGTTCTAAAGTAATCTAAGTGGTTTATCCCAGACTTCCAGAACAGTGTTTAATATCCTCAGCAGAACATGAAAGAATATAGGCTGTTTGTTACGGGTCTAAAAGCAGTTTAAAGGTACGGAATTGTCTGGAGTTGGAGAGCTGTGTGGAAGCAAACMAACCCAACATGTCACCTGTGATGTGCCCTTGTGAGCTGTTCCTGGCATTAGAAGCAGGTTTTTTTTTCTTGGAGAAGACTCACTAGTTTTCTGCAAAGGCAAGCCTGACAACAAAGTAACACATGGACACTGGAAAAATCCAGAGGTGGGAACTGAGTGGTAATATTATTTGACACTGCAGGTCTCCTCTTACATGTAAAGTCACTGTAGCCTTATCTTCTTTCCATGCTCTCTGAAGTTCCTTCTGCACAAGTCTGCAAGTGACAGGAATACTGGAGCTGGCTTCTTGGCATCTTGTTCCTGTCACAGTGCTGTTAATCCATTATAGATCATCCAGAATTTGTGCTTTAAATTGGACGTAATAAATCAAAAATTCCAAAGAGTATAGTTGTGTCATGTACAACTTTTTTGGTCCCCTTATGTTGATCTATTAACTCAGTTGATTCAACATCCAGTTATCACTTCAGRTAATCTGGTCCAAGCAGAGATGATGTGGGAAAAGAATTTCATTCTGCTTGATTTTCATGTTGTTAAACCAATTTAGAGCTGCTGGTAATTTGATTCTGTGAGAATATGATCAAGTATGATGTATGTACAGTGGATGTCTTATGTACATAGATTAAGATACAGTGCTATAAAATGGCATCTTTTTGCATCTACTGACAATATGGGGTTAATTATAAACTACCTATTTATTCCTGAAGAAACTGATTCCATCGCAACACTCAAAATCACAGATTAGTTGTTGTCAGGACCTGAGGGAACCAAGATACCTTGATAGTCATGACTATCCTCCTGT
The DNA here is from genome assembly GCA_018881555.1 of Amblyornis subalaris. Lineage (NCBI taxonomy): Eukaryota > Metazoa > Chordata > Aves > Passeriformes > Ptilonorhynchidae > Amblyornis > Amblyornis subalaris. The sequence continues at coordinate 601,628 of JACAXG010000248.1, read as the reverse complement.
GGGACCCTGACCTGCACTCTCTGCCCATGGCCCAGAACCTCCCTTTGACCTCAGCCCTGCTTCTTGCCAGAGCTGCATTGTGGACAGACCATCTCCAGCCTGGCTGCCTGCTGGCTGGGTTTCATGGCTAGGGCCTCAGCTTCTGCTGCAGCCCTGTGTCCAGCCTTGTCTTCTGTTTCTGACTTGCCTTCCTGGACACGCTAGACCTCACTTGTCTCTTCCTCCTGTAACAGAGCAGGTGTTTAAAGCTCTCATGTCTGCAGCACTGCCTTGCTTGGGTGCTCTGGGACTGCACCATTGCCAGTGAGGGCTGCCACTGGCTGTGCTGGGGTCACCCTTAGCTCCTGGATTATCTTCCCTCATGGAGCAGCCCGACTCGTGCTGCTCTCTGCCTCTTTCCCATCTTACTTTGTGCTAGTTGAACATTCCTGCCCACACTGCTTCTTCGTCTTCTGCACTAGAAGAGGTAAGGTCAGGTTAGACCTTCTCTTGGAAATCATTTTGAAGAAGGAACTTTTTTAAGGTTTCTGCAATGTTTTCTCTAAGATTTTAGTGAAAAATCATGAAACAGATGTCTTGTTTTGACAGCTTTCCTCTGAATGCAGGCTGGACTAGTTGATCTTCTTCCAACAGGCTGCCAGAGACTTGTGTGACTCCTTTTAAAAGAATTGGGTGTGCTTTTAAGACTACTACATTTGTCCAGTTAAAGTCTCCTGGGAAAGGATATAAGGAGAGACAGAGATGGACAAATGCTGTGTTACTTCTTCCTAGAGAATAGTCAATGAGAGGAAATTCAACGTGAGAAGCAGTCTGTAGAGTATAAGACTTTGCCTCAGGATACAGATACTCATTGTTTCTTTGGAGAACTTAGTATGATGCAAAAAGAGTGCTAATCTGAAAATGTGTCTAGTACTAACAGCTTTTTACTAACTTTTTTTAAGAAAAGAAAAAAACRTCATTGATCCATGAGGAATTGGAACATATTTTCCACTGTTTTTTTCTTATTTTTCCCTCCAGAAGAATGGAAAGGGGGATAAAATAATGTTTGAAAASTTCATTGTGCTCTAATCTATAAGATTGTTCCGTATCTAAAGCCTCTTGGAAGAATTCAAGTTTCATAGTTTTTTATTTATTCTGGATTAGAGAAGAGCTGTTTTTACTTCCCTACTTTCTTCTTTCTTCCCCCACCTTATTCCAGAATGGTCCAGGAGGTGATATGGTGTCTGTAACACAAGGTTTACTTGGATTTTTCTTTAAAATATAATGTAAAATTGGTCAGTGTTTTATAATAATTTATAGAAAAGTATTAATATCTCTTTGCAAGTAGTTTGAACCATAAGCATAATTTTTGTGAAACAAGGAAATGTAAGAGTAAGAATCATGGGGGAATGAAAGATGGTGATTTGAGGAATAGATCTAAATGCATAAATCTCTAAGACGTGTTAATATATCTAACACAATTTGTAAGTTCCTGTTGACATATTGATAAGTAGAATGGTGTTTATCCCTGCAGTTGTTTTATTTTCAATTTATTTGGCTTATTGGGTATATAGCAGTGCGTAGCTCTGTGCATGTAGATGTATTCTGTCATTACATTGCTGCTGTCATATGTTTAATATAATATTTAAACTCCTTCTAAGCTGTGTTTAAATACTGATATTATTATGGTACTAGAAGCTGTTGTAAGGGGAAGCCTACTCCTGTGTCTTATTTTTTTCCCCCTCCCCGCATTTCCAGTAATTTTAATCTTTGAATGAGTARAGACACCATATCTTCAGTTTTCTACCTCTTAGCTCACTTTTGATTGAGTAACTACTGACTCCAGAGGTAAGTATTTCAGAAATCAACACTGGAAAAGCAGCGCTTTCAAATCCACATACGTTCTGAATTCCTCCATGATTTAGAGATTCCTGGAGTTACATAGAGTTACATACAATGTTTCATTTTTTCTCTTCATTTGGCCATGTATTACAGCTATTTTTTATCTGAAGAAAAGAAGCTTTAAGTGAGAACTAAATGCTAAGGTCTTCTTTGTATGTGTTTCAGTAAATGTGCAATGCAAGCAGCAGGATTGCTGTGGTAATTACTCTGTTTGGTACTAGCATCCTGTCTGATATTGAAATCACATAAATGGAACTACTCTGGTACAGTGAGAGCCTGTCTCCGTAGACCTTGACCTTGTAGCTACTAGATTTACATTCCTGTATTGTGCATGGGTGACTTCTGTGTATTGTTAAATGGGAGACAGTGGCCTTTCTGAAGTGTTTGTAGCCTTTAGCCCTCAATACCGATTCCTTTACACTCTGATTGCCTCCTAACTTAGAACTGGAAATTATTCAGCCTTAATTGTGAGAAAGTTCAGTTCCTAGTTTAAAATCTGTGTTTATAAGTTATAATTTTTTTTAATTCCGTGAACTGGACCAAACACTAGATCTGAAAACTGTAGTTTTTAATATTTCTAAGAAGTAGCTAATGTTTGTTCAGCTCTCAACTTCATCACGTGGACTATAATGATGCTTTTGGAAAGACTTTGTGGTTGAGAAGTTCATGCTGTTAAACTCACTTCTCATACTTCTTTGCTTAGAATTCTTTAATGGCCAAGGCAATATGTTGGTGGGAGTCACCCATCTATGCAAAACTTGCATAGTGATTTCATAATACTTGAGTGTTATGCWAGCGTGTATTTATCTAAATAAAGAACTGCTGTTTTTCAGACCTTACCGGTTCGGAAGATTCCATGCAAAGCCAATGCTCCTTCAGGGTCTTTTTTTGCTCGGGACAACACAGCAAATTTCTTATCCTGGTGTAGAGATGTAGGCGTGGATGATACCTGCCTGTTTGAATCAGAAGGTTTGGGTATGTATTTCTTTATGTAGTAGTTGGTAATTTTAAATAACTTTTCTTTTGTGTTTAGCCTTGAAGGACAGAAAGACTTTTAGTAGATCCTGACTCTAAATCTGACCTGTGTTTGACTCTGTTAATTCTGCTGCTTGTCTGTAGAATGAACAGATCAAGTACGCATCACATAATACTCATTTAAGTCAATTTTAAAAGGAACTTAAATGAGAGAAAAATCTTGCTAGGTTTTCTTGCACGCAGAAGATTTTTCACCCTACACATACATTTTTTGAGCATGGAATGCTGTTTCTTAGTTCAATCTGTAAGATGGTGCTTTTCTGTTTCGGGAGAGTAGGATACAAGTGCATGCTCAGTCCTGTCTGCAGGCATTTAGTTGTTTGTGCAGATTTAATCAGTTGCACAGGAGGCGAGAAGATACAAAATTTTTCTGTTTCCTATGCTGACTGTTTTTTCCAGCTGGTTCCGTTGTGCTGCTCTGGACAAAAATTATCCAACACTACTGCTTCAGGGCGTTCCATCAATAGAACTGTACTGCTTAGGAAATCGCTGTTCTAATACTACATATTCTTCATTGTTTTAACTCTTCTCTCGTCAGAGGAAAATTTATGTATCTTGCCTTGAGAGTTTTTCAGCCAAATCTCATGAAATGAAGAGAGTCAAATGTTTGTTATCTGAACTCAGATAAAAGTGTGAAGCAGTTGTGGTGACAGACAGATCAGTTTCTATGGAAGATATATGAACACACTGTGCTGAATCAAGAAGCTTCTTTGTTCTGTTGCTCAAAAAGCCTTTGCCCTGTTGAAGTTCTTACATGTGTTGTGATTGATCTATTCCCATTCTCTTACAGTCTTGCTCTACTTCTGTAGTCTAGCACAAATATTTCTGAGACAATTATTTTTTTCATTTGTCCTTTTATTCTGGGAGGTTTTTTAATTACATTATTTTATATTTCTGGGACAAAATGCTTGGCAGAGAACAGATTAGTATCACGAAAGTGACAAATAGGAGAATATATGTATTGACTCTGTTTTGTTAATTAAATCCTCAAGAGGAAATTCTTATTTGATATGGTAAATCACGTGGAAGATGAACAATAATTGTAGTTTCAATGATTTGAAATGGTGAAGAAGTTGGACATTTGCCTAGGACCAAGAAACTTGTAGAGACCAGGAGACGCAGACCTCCAATGCCTGAGATAGACAGAAGAACCTGTGGTTAATGGAATACTTAAAGGTATTTGGAGTTTCTACTGCTATGGTAAGCCCAGCAGTTTGCCATTATTCCAGTAATAAGTTAACTGTGTAATGACAGCATGTTTATAAGGAATTTTCTTGTGCATTGTTAAGAAACTAGATCTTGTTTAGAGATGGAATTGACATAGCTGGAATACTGACATTTCCTGATAAGTTAATTTTCACACATACACAGTGCCTTGCCTGCCATGGTAAAGCACAGAGTACAAATACACCTGAAAAGCTGGTGTTCAAGAGGACTTCCTCTCTCAGAAAACTGAAGTGAAATATGACTGAATACACAGTGTTCACACCTGTTCTCTGTTTTGCTTGAGTGGTGACTGATTTTCTTTGCTGATTGGAAGCTAGGTTCTGTTTTTCTTCCCGTCTTATAGAATGTACTATATAATGTAGAATTGTATTATAGAATGTAGTATTGTATTATAGAATGTAGAAAAGATTTATGGTGCTGGAAATAGGATTAGGACTTGATAATATTTTAACCCATTTTTATGAACTTGAGATGGAGATGGTGACCATGCCATTAAAAAAAAAAAAAAGGGAAAGATAAAACCAATAGCTACTATTCTCCCTCAGTTTAAGCATTAACTCAAAGTTTTGCTTTMATTTGAGATTTTCCTAATGCATTAGAAATAATGATAAATCATAACAGTTGCCAATCTAAAGCTTTCATGTTCCTCTCTCTCTCACAAATCACTTTGCCACTGCATAGGAAACAAAAATTCAGCAAAGGTAAGTAATATCAAAGGTTCTTTTCAAAGTAGTGAGAAAAGTGTGTGAATGACATCTAAGTGTTTGCACTGCATCATTGAATTCTGTATTTTTTATGATAAATAATTGTGGTGAAATTATGGTTACAGAGGTAACTATTTTCTGTGTTTTCTTCTGTTTTTCCCAATGGCTAATAATCTCTGTAAATTGATGTAAATGGATGTAAATTGTTAGTGATAAAGCAGCTGTTTTCTGTCTATATTGGAGAACCTTATTATCAATGTTCTCAACTGAGTAGATTTTAATCCTCATTTTTTACTCTTACTCTGTCTGCTTTATGGTATGTAAATACTGTGTTATTTAATTAGATGCACGTAGTAACATTTTCTTCATGCTACTGTATTCCCCTAAAACTTTCCTGAGGTCTTTTTCTGGCAAATATGTATTCTAGACATATAAGAGTGATTTTGAAGATTTAGTGCACTGAAATACTTGAACGATGGATTTATGACACTACTGATTTAAAAAAAAAGGTAYCAAGTATATTACACATCAGCAAAATGAGATTTATACTAGCTAAGAAATTATTTATTGCTATTATTTCTCATTACTTTACCATCTCATTATGATGAGTCCTGAAGAAGGGTTTGAAATCATGCAAGTACAATGGCACACAAATGCATCCAACACTCCCACCTTTTTAGCACTGAGACTGAAGTGATATGAATGTATTCCTCACTGGAATGGCACTGTCCCAAAGAGACACTAGAGCAGATAGRGGCAGTCCATGCCTAATGAGCATGCAGGTAAGTGATGTTAATGGGAATCTTGAGTATTTCTAGAGGCTGGCTTCTGCAAAGGTGTAACATTCTAGGGCTCATCCAGACAAGCAGGTGAGCAGACCTATTCATGTCACTTTGCTCTTGTCCTTCACTTGTGGACTAATTTAGCAGTTTATGTAATTATTTAAAGTTAAGCATGGCTTCAAATGCTTCRTTGGATTTGGCCTTGTTCAGCTGAGCTAAACAAAGAAACGAGATTGAAGTCTTTCTTTAAAATAAATAGAAGGAAAAATAGAGAGGTGCTTGATATACTGGTAGGTATGATTATGCCTTCTAATCRGTAGTTACTTTAAAGATCAATGAAAGAGAACAGTAGAGAGCTCAAAAGTGTGAAGACCTGTACTGCTAACTTGTTTGTAGTCTGTAATATGATGTATTTTGTCTTGCTGAATGTTATCATTCTTTAATATAGGTTAAAATGCAAAAAAATTGGAAAAACAGTTTCCTGTTAAGATTTTTAACATAGCCAGAGCTGACTAGTAGCAATCTATCTCTAGTTTGCCCTTTGAACTTATCTAAATGCAGAGACATGGCAGGAAAGTCTGAGTTAATGCCTTTGCAAGCAAAAGGTGGCTAGTGTACCTAGTGTATGAGCTGCAGCTCATACATGAGCATCTGTAACAATTGCAGCAACACAGTATGTAGAGATAATCTTGAATGCTGCAAAGCAGAGGGACACTCTGCATGTTCCTTGCACTCATTGCCCAGTTTAGTATCATGCTTATCATACTTTTATTTTTATAGTTAGTGTCTTTAAAGGAGAAGGAATTAGCTTTGCTAATACCAAAAACTATGATCCAAAATCCAAATTTTGATCATCTGTGCAACTCTTGAGATAGAGTCATTGAATGGTTTTCTTAGATGTATCGGACTATGTGGGACTCTGAACATGATGTGCTAACTCTTTGCAGTTGAAGAATATTAATGCTGCCTGTAACTCCTCTGTTCCCATGATAAATACTCTTTGTAAATTCCCCTGTATAGGTTTTAGGGCAGTAGATCCACACAGCTATGGTAATTTTATTTATGGAAGCATTCTAGGCGGGGGCGTTTGTAATTGTTGTGCTCATGCCTGAAGAGTATAATACTTACAGTAAATTCTTCTTCGACAAATGATAAGAATGGTAAGATTTTCTATGACTGCTTTGGTTACGTGAACTTAAAGCATAAGTTCTGAACTCTTTGTGGTAATGGAGTGTTGTTGGATGATTATAGGATTTGGAACCAATGAATATTCTGCATCTCTTCCATGATAAAGTCTACCCGGCAAGAAAAGGGTTTGCYACCAAGTGTGCCAGCATGCTGATATGTCATTTGTTTCGGGAGCTGTTGGATGCTGTTGATGGTTGATATGTGGTGCTTGTATATTCTATGCGTGTGTACACACAGTATGTGACATGGACTTCTTTTGATGCAACTGATTGATTAGAGTTTAGTGGACAGGTGTTCTAAACAAAAGCAGTTAGTATTTTAGTGGAAATAGTAAATTGAAATGCAAACACCCCTGATCTTTCTTCTAACATATTTAATTTAAAGGTTGTTTTAAAARATACTCAAATATTGATTGTTTAAAAGTATTTTATACATAGGGGCACATGATTTTTTTAATTAATGCTGTAGTTTATCTGATTTCAAGATGCAGTTTTTGTCTGTTCTTTTACAGTGACACATCTACATATTGTAACAGCATGTTAAAATGAAGTTGCATCAGAATAAGATTTTGTCCCATCTTTCACAACACTTTACTAAACTACTCATAATACTATTGAATATGTCTCATTTTGAGGACTATAGAAGCATCCTGGACACTGTTATTACCACTGGATTGCATCTTAAATTAATGAATTTCAAAAAATTATTAGTGTTTAGATGATCTCTATGTTCCTTCTAGATGAATTCTTTACTATACTTAGATCTACTGTGTTTGACACCTTAATTGTTTTGAGACAATGGGGCAGGGAGTGTGGGGGAAGCACAAGTGTGTCATAGCACAACTCAGATGCAGAAACAAGTTAACAGTGTTGACAAAGCAAAGTTCTTGGTTTTTTCTTTTTTTTTAAAAAAGCCTTCTGTAGGATCAGAATAAAAAGTATCAAAGGAGAAAGTGAGAGACAATAGGAAGAAGGATCAAAAGACCAAGCTTGTGGAAAACTTTCCCTAGACTAGTGTGAGTTCTGATGGCAATTGGAAGCTGTTGGTAATACTAAGGCACTTTGCAAAACTCTTTGCTTCTAGTGAGCTCAGGAGTGCTTTAGAAACAGAAATCATACTTACTTTCTTTGATTCAGCTATGCCTGATATATATTTTTTTTAAAAAGTAGTTTATTTTAGAAAAAAAGACTGACTTCACTAAAAGTGGTTTATAAAAATGTTAGATTTGAAACTTCACAGGAAAATGTGAGAAGTTTATTCCTRTATTGTAATTCGATATTTTACTAATTTAAAACAAACAGAAAGCCACAAACAAACCAAAAAACCTGAGCGTTTGTTATTGTGAACTCTCAGTTTAAATGTGCTCAGCAAACACATGGACTCCATGTGCATTGTGTGTTCTGTCTCCTCACAGTCCCCGGTTCTGATAGTGCTGAAAACAAACGCTGCTCCTCCTCTGCTGTCTCTGCTTCTCCTGGTAACATCCAGGCACTGGGGTAAGGAGCACTGGGGAAGGGACCGGTGAAGGATGCGGAAGTGTGGTGAACAGTAGGTAGGAAAGAAATGGAAATACATGGAAGAAGCACAAAGGTTGAGTAAACAAAAGAGGAAGACCTGTAAAAAGAGCATGGGACAGCAACAAGATGGGGGCAGTGTGGGGAAAAGTTATTGCCAGAGAAAAGCAAGGATAAAACCTTGCTAGGAGCTGAAAAGGAATTATTGTCAACAAAGAGCGGCTGGAGATAGCATGTAAAGATGCAGGCAATAAGGACAGCAGATAAGAAGAATTTAAAGAGATGAGATGAAAAGCAAAAGGGTCTATAACTGTCAGGWCACCTAAAATAAGCTGGACTTGTATGCACTATTTCTAAATCTTCCCATTGTGTTCTTGTCAAGCAAATGTCATCGGTGAGATTCTCTATCAAGATGGATATTTCCATTCATTTTATGCAGGAGATCTGCATAAAATAACATTTGTTTGTCTCTGAAGTTCCCAAATACGTATGCTGTATAGTCCTCAGGAATGCAAATATTTTCTCGTTAGAAGCAGTGTGTCTTCTTATGAGATGACCTGATGTTTGTTTTTGTGGTTGGCCTGCACACCTCTTCATCCTCTAACAATGATTTCACTGAGTTGTATTGTTCAATGTGAAATGCATGAAATGTGGCTAGATTATGTTGAGTCAGACTTGTTAAAGGTCTATCAATTTTGTTTGGGTAGAGCATTGTTCACCTTTTTAATCAAATTCTCTTCTAGCTATATTTATGGATCTTTTTGCAAATAGTAGTACTTGAACCTCTCTTTCTCCTCCATTCCAAAGTCAGTCAGATGTGCATATGTACGAATTGCAATTGATTCTCTTTGACTATTCCAAACCGAGTTTATTCCATTTATATTTTGGGAGATACCTTACTTCTTAAAGTCAAGTTTTATTTTATTTTAAACCAGTCCCGGCTGGTTTAAAACCAAAGTAGGAGAACACATTTCTAGGGTCATGAATGTAACACTTTAAAAATACTGGTTACTAGTAAGGGTAAATGTTTAACGAAATTACTGTGTTGTGGTGAGGAAGAATATTGAAAATACCCGAATGTCCAAGTGTTCATAGTTTATATTCTTAGGGAGAGGTGGCTGAAGAATAAATACATTTTTCCCAGTGCAGTGCCCTTTTAGTTTTCATGCTCTGCAGTTTCACTTGAGGAAATATATTTGGATGAGATTAGAGAGGATGAATGCATACCTCTCAAAGGGCTACATAGACACTAGGAAAAGAAATTGGGATGAGCATTCAACTCACACCACTTATATTTATTCATGTCAGTAGAGCTGGAAGTGGAAGTTGCAGGAGCTGAAGGTCTGCCTCAGGATGTTATTTATCTAGATATGTTTAAGTCTGTGGATTCCTGTTTTGGATCTTATACATACATAGAACAAAGTAATTACTTTCAGAACTTTAACAAGACATTGAAATATCTTTTTCAGGTATGGTATTTTTTCTCCATGCATTTGAGTTAGGTGAGTCTTTAGATTACCAAAAGTTTATACAGCTGATGTCTTGACCTTAACTCATTAAAAAAAAAGTTGGTTTTGATACTGTTTGGTTTTTTCCTGTATTCTTTCTCTATACAAGTAGTCACACAATTACTTTTTGGTCTTAATTCAATCTGAAGTGTAAGGTGCAAATCTTTTGATTATTGTAGAAATTTTTGAAACCTGATTTTTACCCACAACATGAGGGCTTTACTCTAATAAGTATTTCTGAAGAGTAGATAATAGGTATTTCTGATCATAATTACTTTTTTCTCTTTTATTTTTTGTTCTTCTTAGAGTTTTGGGGAGTTGATTATGCAAACAGCCACAGACCTTTCTTCATTTCTTGATTTTGGATTTTGCTCATACGCTTTGCTGAACTTCGTTACAGAACATTACCTATTTTGAATCGTGTGGGGCAAAAATGTATTGGTTTATGGTGGTATTTCATAATTGTTATAACCCGCCCCTGAAGGTGAGGGTAACTGAGGTTCTTGTTAATAGATTCCTTTGGGCAGTTGAGAGTGAAACGACACTGAATGACCAGTGTTTATATATATATATATCTGGCAGGTTAATTTTAGATCAGTTTGGTTGCAATGGAAAGATGTGTAGCTGTTTTGGTTATTATCATGTATAGAAATGCAACAATATAGAAGTATAAAGATATCACTTAAGAAAATATAGAAAGAAAAGAGAGAAAGGATAAGAGTAGAGAGTCGAATGAGACTTAATTGTTGCACTTTCGATATCCCTTCTTTGAAGTGATGGTCGCAGTCTTGATCCACTGAGGGTGGGGGAAGCGCAGGAAACACCAAGTTCAATGGGTTAATATACATTCAGGTTCAGGTGGGAAAGCCCAGGGTGCCTCCCCTGGGGGAGGAGTTTTGCACTATCTGTTGCAACACTGTGGATCATGTGCAGTCCTCTGGTGGAAGGTCCCAGAAATGAGTCTGGGGACACTTTGGGCATCTTTGATGGTTTATGACCCCTAAAGCATGGCAGRTGCCTCTCAAGTCAGTGTAGTTGAGCCAGTTATGCCCCATCAGAAGGGATGAATACTTTCAGGCCTATGTGTGAATGTGAATGTCCCAATACCTTCCACGGAGGGGAGTTTTACACGTGAGTCATTTGTGTAAGGGAGGACATCAGCATGGTAAAAAGCACTATCCCACCTCGCAGAATCTGCTTCTTATGATCCTTTTCCCTTACTTGGCTYAAACCCCAGCTTGTTGCTGAATAGAAGTTGGTTTGTAGTGGTCATCCTCTGGTGGTGGGTGCTCATGCCCTCTGTGCCTGGGCTGCTCTTATGCAGTTCAGGTGTTTCACCACCACACATCCAAAAACTCTCCTCCTCTCCTTTGGTTGAGGCATGCAAACCTGGCCTCAAGCAAAGCACCTGCTGCTTTTGCAAATGGATGATTGAGTCATTAACCCTTAACATTTCAGTCTCRCAATAATGAAAGGATCATGCTGTGTCACACCCACTTCTGAAGCTTATAAGCTACATGTTCTATTGAAATCCAGGCATGCAAACTTGCATATATGGATGTATGTATAAAGAAGAAACTCTTTTTTGTTTGTTTGGGAATTTTATACTATAATGAACTGACTCCTAAAGCGTTCTAGTTTCATATTTGCTTTAAGAGTAGATGTACAAAAAATTCAGGACCAAATTTATAGTGAGGTATATCTTTGCCAATGCAACTTTGTTATTTTTTTCATTTAAATTGGCAAAGAAAAATAGTGATCTAAAGGTATGAATTCTCTTAGTTTGTAGAAAGAAAAGTATCGCTCTAATGTTATTGATTTATTTTTTATATTCTACAAATTAAAGTGTTCTGCCAGACCTCTTGGTTATTTGTAAATAGTTGTGAACTGCTTGCAGAYTACCAATTAGCCCAAATAATTGCTTAGTGATTTAGATAACTAAATGGAACTTCTGAACCATCTGCACTCCAAGAACCACTCCTCAATCCCATCCTCTTTATTCCAGTAAAACTCCACTGCAAGCCAAAGAAAACTAAGTTTTATCAGAGTCAAGAGTTACAGATGTTGATAATTAGGTTCCATTCCATCACTAAGATCTTTAAAATAGCTTTTATTTATCAGTGTTTTCCATCTTCATTTTGCTTTTCTAGTACTCCACAAGCAGCCAAGAGAGGTGTGCCTTTGTTTGCTGGAACTTGGAAGAATTGCAGCAAGGTAGGTGAAAATATTTAAAGAGTGATGAAATATTTGCATTCTTGGCAGCAGTGGCTATTGAGAGACATAATAAATCAGCACTTCTCAAGGTAACTTTTGTGCTCATTAGGTTCCAAGAGAATGTTTGTTTTGATGTCACTTTTGAGGGCAGTTGTTAACAAATATTACAAAATCTCTGTACCATCACCTCAAGGAAGATATTTGTTGGCTATCCTTGTATTAGGAGAGGAAGAATTTGAGAATTTTTTTTTTCTCTAACCCTTTGAGCTGTTTCTTCCTCTAAAGTCAGAGCTCTCTATAAACAACTGAGATTTAATTAACTTTACTGGTAATAAACTGATCTTCACGTGACCTAAATCTGACCAAGATGATTCCATGCTGGACTGTAATGTTATCTTTGATATCAAAAGAACAGTGACTTTTGCTAAACAATCAAAATTACAGTAACTAGAATGTGATTTTTTTCCCTTTTTGCAGATGCAGATTTAACTAGCATAGTGCATAAGATTTGCTAAAAAATACATGAACGGCGGTGCTGCTGCCCAGTCTTGCATGTAAATTGCAGTTGCATTCATCCATGTGTATCAAATTGGAGTGCCTTGCTATTCAGATAGTTTCATTAATTTCAGAAGAATTCCTTGTGGTGACAATCAATATGAAGGAGACCCCTGTTTATTCCTAGCTTAAGAACTACTACTGGTCATGCTATAATTGCATCATGTGTATTCATATTTTGTGAATGAACTCACATGGGAAACTAGAAATTTGTCTCTTGGGCAAGTTTCAGAAAAGCCCTTGCTGTTAGTGGAAGCTTGCATAGGAATAGCAATGACCAGAAAAATAGTTGATTTCAGGTTTTCAATTATTTTTTTATCTCTAAAACTTGGATTCAAATGACAAGTTATTTTAACTTCCCACAAAGAAGAAAGTATTTTGATCCATAGGTGCATAATTAATTTGATTTTAATGAATCTTAATTTACCTGAGCAAACAAACTGTGCTTTCAAGATCACCTGCTTGGAGATAGACCTACCAGCACCCAAAGACCCTATGCCTGGGGTGTAACTGTCAGGAATATCTGCCCCAGATTGATTACTTGATAGTATCCAGCTTCCTCGGGGAATGCATGTCAGTAGTTAGGCAGTGTTGGAATCTGCTAAAGTTGGTTGAGTTAGATTAATTTCATTTTGCAGTGAGATTTGATTTCTCAATAGATCTGCAAGGGAATGAAAATTGAATCGTACCCTTTAGATTTTTCTTAAGCTTCCATGTCTCGGATGTTTTCTGTTCCAGACATGAAAAAGARGTACTGAGCAAGTAAATAAGCCATGTTTTCATTTGTTATGCACATCTATCCCTTTGCCCTTCAAATACTTGTATTTTATTTTTTATTGATAATACACAAATATTACCATATATCATTAATGTATTTTATATATTGTGTTTCTGTATTTATGTTTCTTTATTTAAATTTTATTTATAGCTTAGGGGTCAAATAACATATGTCTGTCTACTTTTTCCTCCTTTAGTATCTCTTCAAAACCAAACAAACCTCCGTTTATAATCTTGTACGTTTCCAAGGTACACAAAAACTGAAGYGGAACATCAGGTTAATACAATTGAGAAGTAAATATGTGATGCCAGTTTTGCCTCAGCTGTGGTAAACTGGAACTATGTGGGAAAGGAGAATTGATAGTTGCCTCTACTAAGTGTAGGAAAGAGCACATTAAAGTGACATTGTTGTGCTGCTTTGAACAGGAGAGAAGTCAGACGTATGCTTGCTTTGTAAAGCAAACCAGGTCTGTTGGCAGTCTTGGGGGTCTGCTTTCCAGAACAGGAGCTGCAGAGATCTTTGAAAAGGTGCCTCAGTGTGTTTTTAAAGAATGAAAAGAGACACTGAGTAATTTTAGAAGCAAAAAGATGTTTAAAGTGGCTTACTCATCACAAGGACTCAGCTTTTGGCACACTTTGCCCAGCTAGATCACTGTTAGTCTTCAGGGTCTGTTACTCCCATAAGTCAACCTAGGCTTTTCTTAGTAATTTTGTAATTTTGTAATGCAAATAGACTTGTGATTGAGGCACAAGTGAAAAAGAATGAGGATTGCTTGAGGAGGAGTTAAATTGAGCTCTGTTCTGCTAAACTTGAACTTGTGTTCAACAGATAGTCTGTGAAGGAGGGGAGACAGGTGATCATTTACCTTTGCTTTAGGAATGCTTTTAGCATGTTATCTCATAGTGTCCTTTTAGCCAAATTAGAGACAGATGGACTTGATGGATGGACTGCAGTGAGTGGAAATCTGGTGTGACCAGTTGGCTCAAAGAGTGTCAGTTCAAAGCCCAGGTACTAATAAAAATAGAATTGCCTGATAAATTATCCTGAATTTCAGTTGTTTGTGAAAACAACATTCTGAGATCATCTGCAAAACTTCAATAGCTAAAATGAGTCCTTGTGTGCACTGGCAGATGATCTGTGGATACAGTGAGAAGATTTATGAGCGCGGTAAGTGTCCTACAGGATGGAATTGACCAAGGACAGTAGACAGGGCTATTGCAGTGCGTTGCACAGGTCTAACATTCTCCCTAAGTATTTGAAAGTCAGAGATTATACAATGAAAAACAGCTAAGTTATCTTTTCTGCACAAAGAATGAAGTTCTTGGGTAACTGTTAAACTCTGGGGGCTTAAACAACCATCAGAGGTCTTTTGGAATTACTGTTGAGCAATTTCAAGGTTTTTCTGCTATTGTATTTAATTTTACCTTGATAAAAATGGAAAGTGGTGCTCTAAGAAGTCTACCAGAGATCATGTTACAGTCCAATGTTGCTTCATTTGTAGTTGTGGGAAGCCTGGCTTGAAAGGAGCAGAAAAGGAAATTCTCAGCATACCTTCCCAAACAGAATTTGCACCTCTACCCCCTCCTAGAAAAGATGCGGGTTTTACAATTTCAGCTTTCCAGCAGCTTTGCTTCAGGTTGATACAGTATGTGGAAAATAATGTGTATGTGTTTGTTCATTGATTTTATTTTTCAACTTCTCACCGGAGGAATTCAGAATACTGGAAGTACAGGAAACTTTAAAAATCTGTCACAAAGGCAAAATGTAGGAATTATGAAAAGTAGTAGAAGCAAAGAAGCAGCATTTCTTACAGTGGAAGAGGTTTTTTTGATGAGTAAGGCCGTGCAGGAGTAGGCTTAGAGCCCAGTGGGAATTTAATGATTTACAGCCTGTCAGCATCTGCAGACAGACAGGAAGTAAATAGATTGTATATAAGTGCTTGCTTCAATGTTGGATGACTTTTCATTAGGCAGGCTGTACCAGTTAGAAGCCAATACAAGCACAGATTTGGTTCTTGAGTTTCTTTCTATTAATTTACTAGGCAGTAGTATGACTAAATTAAATGTTATCAGAAAAATGCAAAAGCTAGCATATGTGCTTCTATCTTTTCTCCGTACATTTCTATCATAATTATAGTATTTACCTTAAATTTTCATGGTATATATTTGTTACTGCTCAATATTTTAGTGTCCAGATCTTTATCTAGGTAAGTCAGTATAGTTCTGCATCTGGACTATGGACTTTTCTGCTACAGAAGAAAATGTGGTTTCATTTGTTCAAGTACTTTGCTATGAGAAGTTTACCTGGCATGGTAACYTTTCCAAGCTGAAGTCATTCTCTGGAAAAGGAACTCTGTTTTTCTGGGTTTTGTTCAGTGTTGGCAAATTAGAAAAAAAAAATAAACAGAAGGGGATTGTCAGTAATTAGGAAAATGGGATGTGCTTTTAGACTTCTGACATCTGTCCAAGCTCTGCTGCTTGCTGTGAGATACTGACTCAATCACTTGCCATAAAGCTTTCAGAAGATCTTTCCAAAAGTACCTTACTCTTCAAGTGCTCTGAGWTGCTCCATGCTGAATTTGCATGTATTTTGTTCTAGCTGGAGCCACAAGTATGTTGCCACTGTAAACAGAGATCTGAAGACTGGCTGTCAAAAATCAATTAGAAAAAACATTAGCCACTTCTGAAGAGTAGTGGCCATKTCTCAAGTTTATTTATCTATAAATTCAATATGATAGCTGAGACCAGGATAACCCTTAATCCCTTTTCATTTGGATTTCTTTGAAAAATACTAACACAAAATATAAGTTGTCAAGTAATTTGAAAAGATGCTGTTTGGAAAGAAAAAGAGAAAAATTAAAAAAAGAAGCAAATGTACTGAACTTGACTCTGTCCTGTGTGGTATAGCAATTTTTGAGGTCTAATGTTGTTCATAAATTATTCACTGACATGTATGTTATCAGACAGAGAAGCTGAAAAAATATATGTATTTCCTGTAAACTTGATTAACTCAGAAAGTTCATCTAAATTTTTTCTATTAATTTGAAATGATGGCAGTAATGGTTGATATACTTCATATATATTTATTAATGTATGTACTTTCTGTTGTTGCACAGAAAGTAGAAATTCTTTCCACCATCTTGTTTTAAAATATGTAATACTTTATGTGGACTAGTAATTTATTATTTGCATGTTTCCAAAAGGTTTGGGGTGGAGCCTCCTGGATTAATAAAGTTGGAAAAAGAGATTGAACAAGAGGAAACACTTTCAGCTCCCCTTCCATCTCCTTCACCATCACCCACAAAGTCTCCTGGGAAAAAGAGCACAGGGAAACTGTTGGATGATGCTGTAAGTTGTGGGAGGAAGCTTCTTCCTGTCTGATCTATTCTGATACGCACTTACTTGCAAAACATACACAAGCCTGAGTTTAACCTCTCACTGTATTTTAAACATTTACAGACTGATAGAGTTAATTTATTTTTGACCACAATTATTTATGTCTGAAGGTTGGGAAAAAAAAAAGTTGCACTGTGTAGGCGCTCTGCAGCTTAGCCTAGCTTTGTGCTTAGGGCCACATTCCCTTCTTATTACTCCTTTACTCCTTATTCACCAACTCCCACTTGGTGCTTTGTCTGAGGAAGGACTGAGTCAGGACAAGGAGATTTGGCTCATACTGACTTGAATTGAATGTTAACAAACACTTCTAAGATATTTCAGCCTAATTTTTATGCTGTTCTGCATGATTCTCACATAGTAAAACAACAAGCATTGTTTCCCTCATTGTTAGAACAAAAATATCTTGCTTTGAATTTCATTAAACTCTTTGCAGCACATTAAGTGTTCATGTTTCTGGTGCAAACCCATAGGGGTTCGTTTGCAACAGCTGGAATCAGATGAAAAGGACACATTTTGAGACCATGAAGAGGTTAAACTTGAGAAGTACAAATCTAGCCTGTAAAAAGAAGCAGTTACCATGGTAACTACTACATTGCAAGGTAGATGTGCCACCTGGGAGTTACAAAGCACTTCTTGAAAAATCCATGTGCCACTCTCCTGTTACAAAGAGCAGATGGAATATAATGTTCATTCATTTTATTGAAACACGTTCTTTATTTGATGCATATAATTACATTTAGAATTTTCTGTTTTGTATTTCTTCCTTAACTTTGCAAAAGCACTCGTGTTTTGACAGAATTGAGAAAGAACAGTTATGTGTAGAAGGAGGATGGTGACTGCATATCATGTAGAAATTGAACAAAGAGTATGCAGGTTGTCTCTAACCACCTCCTTTAATTTAGAAAGCAGTAGGGATAGAAGCAGAATGGAATTCATCCAGCTAGATTCCTGACCCGCACTGCCCCAGACACTCAAACCATAAAATAGCAGCAGTGCTCGTTTAGTCCAGACACAAAATGAAATAGAATATAATTCCTCCCTCTGCTTCCTTATTTGATTTCCAAATTCCACTCAATACTTCTGTGTCCTTTGGGATAGTAAGGCAATGGAAGCCTCAATAGCAGGATCAGCAGTGAAGGTCTTATTATCCTCTGTTTTACACCAGTATAAATCTGTTGGTTTTCATTCTCCATAGGCCAAAGATGGCTCTATTTTGTTTACACAGTTTGAAACAACCTTGAACCTGTTAGGCCCAACTRCTCTGGGTTTTTGGTTGCTTAGATGAACTCTGGTAGATGAAGCATTAAGTTCATAGTACACATTTTCAGCTTTGAATTTCAAGTGTCTCCAGAGGTGATAAATGCCATAGGATATTATGTCAGAAATCCCTGATTATTGAACAGTATTCAGAGAACCACTGCCAAATAGCTCCCTAAGCACAATCCCAGTCTTGGTACCACATTCCAAGAAATACCACAATGCACCTTTTTCATCCTCAACAACCTACACTTGGATTTAAGTCATCAACCACTGACTTCATACAATTAATTCCTATTGTACATTGGCTATCTAAATAGGTTATTCAGCAGAAATGGAGGTTAAGTCTCACCCATGTTGACAAAAATCACTTCAATAGCTGATCTTAAAATTCAAAATGTGATTCATTCAAACTGAGAACTCATCTGATACTTGAGAAACACTTTTTGTGTGTAAAATACATGTAAAATTCCTCTCTTAAGAGTTATTTTAATTATTTTTTTCATTAAAATATTATGACCTGATTAAAAAAAAAAAGTGTTAAGAATACTTACAAAAAACCCTCCACGAAGTAATAAAGCTATTCAGATAACAGCATTGAAGAATTTCAGAAATAATTGGAAAGCCTTTAAATCACTCAAGAGGGCTAGTTTCAAAAGTATAAAAACAATAATTGGTTACCTTGTATGTTCTTTCTGGCTTATTTAACGTACTATAACTTAAAGCAGATCGGAAAAAAAATTGTACTTCAGAATCCTTATCTATCCATAATAATCAAAACACTTACTAGAGTGCTACAGCTTTGGCCAGACTTTTTTTTTTATGAAACAATTTAAAACTTTAATTTGTTAGCTGTTCTGACAATATCCTTTTCTGGGCCTCAGACCACTTTTACAGGCCTTGGTTTACAAACTGGATTTGAAAATGTCTTTGGAATATTGTTTGAAGTGGACAAACTTCTACAAGTTCCTCTGGCATTTTGCATTGTTTGATGCTGACGTACTAGGTACATACTTCATCCAAGAAAACTGCAGTATATGAAAATGCTGCACTTATTCCTGCTGTTCTTGTGCAGTAGTGCAGTTTGAATGTCAAGGAAGTTTCACAACCAGATCTGCTCTTTTGGCATTGATGCCTTTGCTACTATCCCATTAYTGAAGAGTAAAAAATATACTTCTACCAAACATCAGTGCCCTTGGTAGCATATGCCAGACCAAGGAGGCAGAAGTCAAGCTAATGAAGCTAATAAAAAGCAGGAAAGTGGTTTTCATCTGTCTTTTCTCAGCCCTTATTTTTGGGGCTATGTAGTTAGGTTTGGCAATGATAGTGTACTTGAGGTCCCTTTAAATTACTTTTGATTGCACWAGCCCTAACGAGGAGGGCATTTGAAAATACTGGGGAGTGTCTTGGCGTGAATTTATGATTATGTCACAGTATTTTCTGTATGCTTCTTTTATAAGGTGTTAGTGCACAGTTTTAAAGAGGCAGGGCCTCTTATTGGTAAGGAGGATGCCTTTATATTTACATATACATTTAGATGGGAGAATGCATCTTAGGACATGTTCATTTTGCCTGTTAGCTGTATTAGCACTTTTAGCTGATTCACCATAAAATACTGAGAACACATCTACAAAAGTTTGATGTTAACTCAATGTAACAAACTGACTTTAGTTAAACAGTGCAAATTTGATGTTGAACTGTGTGACATTCGTCTCTTATTTAACTCATCTCAGCTACTAAATCACTGATATTGGAAGCACCATAGGGTACTTCCTGGGATTACAGAAATATTAAGAAAATTGAGAAAAACCTCGTCAATTAAGACTTATATTAGTGATACGTTATAAAAAAAGTCTTACTGAATGTTTTGCTACACATGCTATTTTAAACTTGTTGTTTTCAGGTTAAACACATTTCTGAAGATCCGCCTTGTAAATGCCCTAATAAGTTCTGTGTGGAGCGTCTTTCACAGGGAAGATACAGAGTTGGAGAGAAGATCCTTTTTATTAGGGTAAAGGTTTTATTTTTACTTTGTAGTGAAATACTAGTATCTGCTATCTTCCACTTTGAAAATTACATCACTGATTAACAGGAGAAAATATTTTATTGTTAACCAGCACTGACTCATTTTTATGACACAGTTGGAGAATAACTAACTTACAGTGTGTTAACTGACCCAAGGAATTCTTAGTTTGTGGTAGATATCCTTCTGACTTTAGGTCATTGAATTTTCTCTCTCTTTGATCAATTGCAACCAAAAGAAAAGTCTTCAGAAATGGACCTGGTGACTTCTTCTCAGTTGGACTTGAAAGAATATCCACTGCATTAAGACAGACTTTCTCCTGTTTTGTTTTGACGTATACTATTTAACGGGTCAGGAAACAGATCAAAGGCTTCATGATCATTGAACTGCCAAGTCATGATATATTGCTAAAGTAGCAGGAGCAAAACATTAATATCCATAGTACTTCATTTGATTAACAGATATTTCCAAACCCAGAGTTGTATTTCAGACTGTATGTAGAGTATTAACTCCCATAGCACAAAGTTAATCAGTATAAATATTTGCTAGCATTACTATATAGCTGAATTTAGCACATCTATACTTTCGAAGCTTAATTCTGATCCTCTTAATCTTCTCTGTATATGTCTATGGTAATAATAATTGAAAATACGCTAATCTTATTGTTCCATAGTTGTGTGTTAAGAATCTGATTCATACTATGCTTCTTTCCATTTTCTTCTCCACATGTACTATTGTTGAGTCATGACTTGACAAAATGATAGGTCTTGCTCTCAAATAACTGTTATCCCCATTTTGCTAAAGGCACATTACTGTGACCTGATAAAACTGAGCACTTGTGAACAAAAGAAGGCAGAGGGATTCCTTCCAATATGTAGAAGTCAAGTTCCTGGTTTGCAATAAAATACCAGAGTGCTTGTTCAGTCATAAACTTCTGCTTAAAATAACTTACAATGAAGTCAATGAAGTCAGATAAGGATTTTGGTTTTTCTCAGGAGTGTTAAGTTGGGAACATGTATAAGTACTGTGCTGAATAAGGATTGAGAACTCCTAATTAATTGAGTAACAGGTCATAAAGAGAAGAAATAAAGGATTTGTTAAATCTCACAGATAGTTCGAGATTTAACATGCTAGTGTAMAGGATTAATAGCTTTTCTGATTTGTAGCCAGTGAGACTTTTTTTTAAATTCTGYGGTATATTTAGGTACTAGCTTTATTACTGCATTCAGATGACTTTGAAGAAGGTAATGATCATTAACCAAAGACCTCAGTAATCTGGCACCGTTTAACATCTACATTTTCTTCGTTTTGATTTTAATTTCAAAAAACAGTATCAAAGTATTTTTAATCTTTTAGTTTTGAGAAACTTGAGTTCTGCCAGAATGGTGAGTGTCAAGTTCCCTATTGCTGGCTTCTTTATTATGCAGTCTAGTCCAAGCCAGATTTCATTTCACGTTTGCAAACAAAACACCCTTTTCATATCATGCTACTGCATTCCAAGTTGACTTGTGCAAAAAAAACTCCCCAGTAATATAGATTAGGTATTAAACAGCAGTATTAGAGATCATTCCTACAAAACTGATATCAATGGAAACTTGCCATGAATTTCAGTGGGAACAAGTTCATATTCCTAGGTTTTAAAAGTCAGTTGTCTTTTGATTTTTGGTTGGTTTGAACCTCATTTTGGAACACTTCACTGCATCACAGGAAGTTTTTACTCTTCACTCTACATGTTCTTGTTGTGCACATAAATAGATTTATTAGCCTTTCTTTGGAATCCTTTAGACACTTGTGAAAAAGCATATTTGAGATATGTAGCTGATTTTTAATTTTGTTGATATTTGGCACCCTATTTGATGCCACTGAGGTAATTCCTCCTATGTTGTATGTTCTTTACACAGCATGACACACCCAAATACATGGCATTTGTTTACAACCCAGTGTGTTCCAGTAGAATTGAGATCAACAAGCTGGCTTAGTATACCTGATACTGTATTAGTCGATTAGCTTTTTCCAGTAACTTCTATAGAACTTAAAACCTCTATAATTTCAGTGATGCTACAAGTATGCCAAGTGGTAAGAGTTAACACCTATTAATTGATGGTTAAGATTATCTTTTTCAGAAATTATTTAATAATATAATATCTGTAAAAAAATTTTTCTTGTTCTGCAAGTTCTGTTAGGAAAAAAACCAAAACCAACAAACAAACCAGAAAAAAAGTGTCCCAAGTTCCTCTTTTTATTAGTTTATGTCTGTATGTTAAATAAGTGAAAAAGGAACAGTAAAGAAAAATAAAACATGGCAGAACATAGATTTCATGCAAAAAAATCACAGAAACAAATTGCCTGTGTCTATCTAAAGTAATGCTAAGGAAAAGAAACCCTTTGGAATATAGCAAAAACACAACAGTCCCATTAAAATTAGAATAATTATATTTTTTTAACATGGGAAGATATTTAAATTGCTAATATAACTTTTAAATCCATGAATTAAGGGAAATTGTGAAACTCCATGAAAACATGAAGATACTTAAATCTGATAAAATTGCARGTTCCAAAAGCAGTTCTTTACGCATGAAGTGGTTCCATAATGCGTAAACTGAACATTGTTAGCATCTAAGCCACCACAGCATTATGTTAAAAATCTATTTTCAATAAAAATTTTTCTGCTTGTAGATTCTTTTTCCTTTCTTCCAAATAGGAACGATCCTAAATTCCACTTACGCAAAAAAGATGGAAGACATGTTTTACAGTAATGGATTATGTGAATAAGTAGAAATAAATGACCAGATTATTTAAGACTGAAACATTGGTTTACAATTAGTGGGATCTCTGTATGTGTGCCATATACAATTATTTACTTTTTCACTCTCCTACCATCCTACCTTTATGACTTAATCTTTCAAATTGGAACTGAATGAATAAGCCTATTTTTAAAACCAAAGAATAAGAAGTCATGAAAACTTGCACAAATACCTGTTTTATAACTTGGGAAAGAGAGTCACAGAGTTTGAAGTGCTTGCAGAAGGCAGCAAAGGAGTTACTTAGATTAATAGAGATTTTAAGAAATGTCAGTTGCATCTTTAAAAAAAGTACTTCTTTAACAGTTTCAGTGACAAGAATTCTGTTTTCAGGTTACCTCGTGTTGTATTGTATATGCATTAGTATAAACATTTCCCACAAACTAACCAGCTTCTCTCAGAAAGATCTGTCCTTTTGGTCCATACCCATGATGACATTCAAATTGTTGGGAAATTATTTCTTAGTGTAACTGGAGTTAGGTGATATAATGGGTCCTGGCTTTAAAGCTTCTGATTTTTCCTGTGACATATAGATGTTCTCTATCTTGTAGACCAGTTGATAAGTGTGTGAATGCTCCTAAATGTTTTGACTTTGTACTTTAGTTATTAATATMATGTATCATTATTTTGCTATATTAATAATATTTATTTAACACTTTCTTCTTCTAAATSCCAGGAAAGGAAAGGTGTTATTTACCTGCTACAGAACTTGTGTAAAAACTTTGTTTTCGGATTCACTAACATGACACCTTTATCTGCTTAAAATCAGAAGCTGGACGATTGTTATGAGGGTAGGGAAAGCAGTTACCTTTATTCGRAGGTCCTYCCAGAGTACAAAGCACACACTGATCAGTTCTGTGTCCTGTCCCGGGTGTCCGTTCTCCTTTCTCTCTAGTGTGTGTTTACCTGTAGCATTTTTATAGGTTTACATCAAATTAAAATAGTTTATAAAAATCTTCCAASTAGAAATACAGTTAATGAGATGATCCCCTTTGGCTCAGCCTCCTACCGAAATCCCCCCCTAATGTTGCTAGCTACTGTTGTTTGGGCTTTTAGGAGACATGGGACAGAGAAGTGTCCCTGGTTCCCAGAACAGTAATGGTGATAAAGTTGACATAGGAATCTTGTTTTCACTATAGGGATAGGGACTAGGGGATAGAGAAAACTACTAGCCAGGAATTTACAAGGTTAGAGGGTAAAGGCTACAGGGCTACAGAACTACAGGGCTACTAATATACTATTAATATAAAAAGCATAAAAGCGAAAATCTCTTTGGCATCAAACACAGTATGTGTATAATATGTATGTTTATATACATATAAAAATCACTCTGCAGACAATCTGGTGTGCACTATTGCCTCTTCCTGGTGAGAAAAATGTGTATAAATATAGAAGTACACTTTACTCCAAACCATCCAGGTAAGGATGATAAACCATATGCCATGTAAGAACTGGAAATAATGAGAAATAGAAAGCAGATTGATTATGCAGTTCTCAAGGCTCAAATGTTTTGTTCTGCCTTTCCAATTCAAATGCATAGGTCGTACTCATAGTTTTTGCATGGTGTGTTTCTGTCTTTTGTTTTTCCTTCAGCAGCATTTTCCTATCTTTTTTTGTCTTCCTTATTCCAAAGATTTTAACAGTTGTTCTGCTTTTCCCAAGCCTGTTCATTTCCAGTCTGCAAAATAGTTTACCTTTTTAGTAGTGAAAATCCTTCCCTAAGCTTTATTCATAGCAAATACCTTTCCAGGGTGTTTAAAATGTCGAAATTGTAGGCAGATCAGGAGTTTTAATTAACCTAACTCCAAAGGAGATGTAGTGGGATTCCTGGGATCTTGTGAGCGAATTCTGAAAACATATCTTGGGCCTCAGGGCAGCGACAGTCATTGGCCTCTTCTTTGGGTTTCTAATCTCAGTTGCCTTGTGTTTGTAGACAAACACAGTAATTCTCAGCTCAAGACTGCAAAAGACCTGGAGAAAGGCATGTCAAAAGTCCAGCCCTAGTTTATCCCCAGATGTAAGCTGGACACTTCTTTACTATGTGACAATTCCTCTCCAACAGCTTTACAATCACAGAACAGTTGACACATTTCAGTCTTACTTGTGGTAGTGAAGGTGGAATTCTTCTCAACCTTCTCAGGTGTCATTTATTGTTTTTTTAAAAAAAAGTCCTTAAAGGGCCAGTAAAATTCACTCCACAATACTCAAAATTTCTTGGACAAACAGTGATACCGAACATGTCTGGAGTTGAGTGCTGCCTATAGAACAGGAAAGGAAATCCATTTTGTTCTTTACTCCACCATGAATCTGTTGACATTAGGCAGACTGCTGTCTCGCCCCACCTTAAGTTGCAGCTTGCTTGTTCTTTTAGTTACCCTCTCTCTCCTGCCTCTCCCTTTTATATTTTTTTCCCCTTCCTGCCTTGAGCTTTTCTTATTTGGCCTAGAAGCCTTCATGGAGCCAGAAGCCCATGGACATCTCTCTCTTCACTTTGTACCTGATGGATCCTGGTTTTGCACTCAATAAAAGAGCAGCTACAGCTCCATTATCTGATCCTGTGAAGGCTAGACTTTTCTAGTTAAATAGTTGACTGACTTTCACTGAGCATTAGACAAACCTATGAAGTACTGGAAAATAAATATTTTTTTGCCCCTCTTGATGTAATTTTCTGTATGTTTTCATTGATACACTGCATTTGTCTGGTCATTCATGTTAATTTAGTGTCTAGAACTTTGAAAGGATTCATTAGAAAGTGCTTTATGAAAAAAACCCTTTGTAAGTCAAATTATTAATTCCTAATTTAATGGAAAAGTGTTGGAGTTGCTCCTTTTTACTTTCACCCCAATGGAGTTTTTGTTAGACTTGGTTGAAATTTTTTGACAGGACATATCTCAGATGCAATACTCTGMTTCAGTGGAATTGAGAGGCTATGCAGTTCCTCTGCAGTTTTTCTCACTAGCTTAGACTTGTTTGCCTCAGTGACCTCCTTCTGTGGACAATCAAATATCGTGTCTTCTTTAATTCCCGGTGTCTCCCTCTGTGCTTGGAGATCTGAATAAGAACTCTGCTTGGAGATCTGAAAAATTTTTAGCAAATCATGTTGTGCTTCTTTAGGGTGTAATGTATCTTCAAGAAGTGTCACATTCTAGTTCTTGAAATGACTAATACACCTGTGGTAATTTCCTGCCAAGGTATTTATAATTTAGGCTTCTAGAGCTGAAGTTATAACAATATTACATTCCCTGAAATCAGTAGAAAGAGAACTCTCCCTCAGGAGGAGGCCAGGGTAGAGTATTCTGGAGCTTTATCTTTAAAAGCATCACCCAAAAATTCAGTTGACTTTCTTAGCAATGCAGTTAAGGCTTAGGAAGCCTTTGGTGTGCCCTTAATGCAGCTGGTGCCTGCAAGAAGATAGCAAAGCAAGATGTTCCCCAGGTGCCTGAGTGTCCTCTTTGGCAGGAGTAAGCTAGCCTAAAATTATCCTGCATGCCAGCATCGGCAGTATTTTCTGTGTGGTAATTAGTGATACAAAAAATTCACAGTACTTTAAAGGTAAATAAAGATAAGTAACAGCTAGATAAATATGTATTATGGATCTCTCTGTTTCAGACTTTTTTTCCTCAATACCTAGATTACAAAAATAGACCAAATTGTATAACTCCCCTCCTTTCCTTTTTCTTCTTCTCTAACTCCTTTTATATGAAAGGTACTGGACCAGGATCTCCATGTCTAAGAGCACATATAGACTGCTAATCCATTCCACCATTAAGCTACAGACAAGAATTTTCAAAATGAAAAGGCCTTTATTTATAGTGTATTGTTGAGAACCAAGGATTGGGTCCCATAAGTTTATACTGAAAATGTTAATAGGGCAAAGTATTTCCTTTTTGTTCAATTATTTTCTTGTGTTTCTGTTAAATAGATGAATAATTTTGTAAGAATCCATTTGACATTTAATAGACATTAATATATWCTACATTAATGATGAGTAATCATCATTAAGTCCATGCTTGCAGTTTAGAAAACAGTTTAGTAAACCTGATGCTTTAGAAATGGAGATGCAGGTATTTATAGTGTTGCTCTTTAAGGATAGCACTGAGCTTTACATTTCTTCTTTAAACTTCTTTGGTGAGTCGAAAAGATATGGCACTAATGTGAATAACATTTAACACAGTCAAAGTAAGCATGGCCATATTTTATAGAAGAATACTAAAGTATTTTATAGGGTGAATTTAAGTTAATATTCTTCACTGTAGGTGTAAATAGTTACTATACAATGCTAATTAAAAAGGAGAAAAACCCACCTGATTCTTTAATACACTTTGTGTGCAGTATACTTCTATACTGTAAACATAACTTGTGCTGCCATCTAGAGAAAAGACAATATATGTGGCTTAAGTAGTGGCATCAGTTAACCAAAGCTTCTGCACTGTTCATAAGAGATACTTATTGGACATTTAGGATTCAGGCATAAAAGTGCATTGATTATGTATTGCAATATTCCTTAGCTTTAGCATAATACTCGTAAAGAACTCTTAGCCTACGTGGTAATTTCCAGTTGGGCTTTATATCTTGATGGTTCTGCATAGAACTGAGCTGGCCATGATTTAACAAAAACTGCATGCAGGCTTTTAAAATATTTAATACCATGTGGTTTGAGCTTTCTATTCCTAAAATAACAGGAAAAAGTTAAAGTGTATTTTAAAAAGTATTTTATTTCTTTGTCATTCTCTTGTCAGTGTGAAAGCAAGGTTTTTTCCTTTCGTTATGTCCAGTTACACTTTGTAAGCATTCATATTGTTCATCAAAAACTATTTATATCTACTGTATTTTGTTTTCAAGCTCCATTGCACCTCTGGCAACATGCAAGATGTGTGTAAAGGAATAAAGTACTTTTTGCAAGAAATAAACACAGCAGGATTTTATCCCATGTGTTTATTGATGGCTTTGTCATCTGTGATGCCTTCTAGTTCTGACCAGAAGAAAAGCAGTAAATGCTATATTTCCAAATTCTCTTTGTCATGTTGAAATACAGAACACTGTATTTTAATGAGAGGAGTCATGATTTGCATAGTAGAGAATTTGTCAACCAGTCTGTTCCACTAGGACTTTTTTTTCCTAGCAGAAGTTGTCAGATGCCCACTCTTCCTAGAAAGATGGGGGAAGTTGAATTTTTATTTTTGAGTTTTGTTGTCTTAAAAAGTTTCTTTTGTTTTTTTAGAATCGGAGGGCTGCATTCATCTTGTGGACAGGGTTCTTTCAGTGGAGAGAAACAAGCAATACCTCTCTATTCCTATGATGATTAATGGGATTGTTAATCAAATTACAGAATTGCATGGTATTTTATATTATTTATCTTTCAGATTAAAAATTTAAAAATTAAACTGTCAATTTGAGATATTCTCTGCTATAAATTATGGGGATTTTTTTTACATTGATCTATTAAGATTCTATCTTGAGATGTTATGTTCCAACTTTAAAAGAAAAAAACCCCAAACAAAATTTCAGCTGCATCTGTATCAGTCAGTAGGAATTGATTTATCTTTCAAAAAGTAAAAAGAACTATTTATCAAGAAACTCTCATGGTAGCCAAGGAATAAAACAATGAGACCTTTATCCACAACACTTTTGTAGTTTTAATTATTTATTAGTCTAGAAGCCAAAGACTATGAAACAGTCATGATAAATACAGTGAATCTGTCTTATGTTGCAATAGCACAGAAATAATACTCTTAGGATATATTGAACAATGCTTTTTCAGTGCAGATTTTTAGATTTTTAGGTAACTACAACATAACATTTTCCTTTTAAATTTATTCTACTTTTAATAATTTAGGACAGAATTAATAGCTATTTTTACTTAATATTTTAAATTCCATTTGTTAATGTAAATAATTAAAGAAACATGACTGGCAAATATTCTTGCCTACAGTAAGGTAGAATTAAGGAAAGAGGTTTTAAGGTTACGTGCACTCAAATTTGACTATATGTATTATTCTCATATATTGACAACTTGCCCATCAAGCTAGTTGTGCTGAATATGTATAAAATCTAGTTCATGATCAAAATACATGAACAGGTTAAAATACAGGTTTTAGTAGTTCTGCACAGGTATCTGTAAGATCCTAGACTAGTATGTATTAGTTACTGTTTCTGCTTCTTGAACTGGTGACCTCCTTGTATGTCACAAATGAAAATAGTTGTAGCAAGTGACTATGCCAGTTCACAGGGGACCAAAACTGCGCTTCATGGCTCCTCCATCAGCAGAAATCAGAAATGTCCAACAAAGGTCAACATTTGATCCTGACTTTATTTTCTTTGGTTTTGTTTATGTTCTTCCACTAGAAGTTTGAGTCCAAGACCATTTACATGCTTTCTGCATCAAATAATGAATTTTCACTGAAGTTTGCTGTGTAGTTTCTCTCTTTCAGCAACAGAACATTAAGAAAACTATAATTACTGCATTTTTGCCTTGATGAAAAGTTTATTAATTATCACATGCATGCTACAGAATAAGTACCAACTTAGAGGGAGATTCAAGTTGGTAGACAAACACTGAAGTCAGTGGTAGCCCACACAAACTAAGAGATAAAACTGCTATCTCATCCAAATGTGGAATTTGGAGTTAAAACTGGATACGCAGTTGCCATTATTTATCCTCTCCTGAAAACAATAGAGTTCAATATACTTCCAGAAGTGCTGTTTTGTGATTTGCTTCTAGTAATGAACTATTTCATTGAGGGATAGCTGTATATGAAAACAAATTTTTCCATATATTTTGATTTTTAAAATGGTGAGTGTGCAAATTTCTGAAACTTTTTAAATCCTTCTTTTTTTAACAGCTTGTTTTACAAATCTCATTGAGACCTAACAGATGTAAGACTGATCTAACTTTTAAACATTGTTGTGCATGTTTTAATGGAACTTTAGGAGCATCTCTTTTGCTCTTTTTGTTGTCATTGATTTTTGAAACTCTGAGTGAACAAGAAGAATATGTTGCTATAAGGAAGTTTTAAATACAGGAAACATATTATTTGCCAAAGATTAGTAAATCCTGGAAATCCCAGAGTCAACTGTTTATCTTAAGTGTGTTTTCCAAAAACCAGCAACTACTAAACTGAAGACTGGCTATAGATTGTTCATCAAGTCATAAATCAGCATCACTTGGTCCAGACTGCTTTGTGGTGTGCTATGATGCCTTCCTTTCAACTTACCAGAAACAGATTTACCTTAAGGTTTAAAAAACAACTCATGCCCCACCCCCGCCACTCCCCCTGCAAAATTCCACATACCAGGTCACTGAAATTGTCTTATATTATCAAGATAGTTCTTCAATCATGGCAGATGCTGAAATGCTTTGGTTGTTACAAACACTCTTTTTAGATAAATATATGCTGTGGAACTTAGTAGATCATTTTAGGTTTTGCAGTCCTAAGAATACACCTCTTGTCTAACCAACTAGATGCAACTCTATCTGAAGAGAGCATAAAAAAATGCCAAAACATGCCATTTACATTACTCATTAAGTGGTGATTGCTTTTGTAAATAATACTGAAATAACATCAAGTAATTTTTAAATTTGCATTAAGGTCTTATCACATTGAATCATGGAATGGTTTGGTTTGGAAGGGACCTTTAGAAGTCATCTAGTTCAGCCCCCTCCAATGAGCAGGGTTATCTTCAACTAGACCAGGTTGCTCAGAGCCCTGTCCAACCTGGCCTTGCATGTTTCTGGGGATGGGACATCCACAGCCTCTCTGGGAAACCTGTGCCATTGTTTCACCACCCTCATTGTAAAACACTTCTTCCTATATCTAATCTAAATCTCCATTAGTTTAAAACCATTACCCCTTGTCCTACCTTGTCACAGCATAAGGAAAAGTTGCTGCTTCCTCTGCTGTGTTTACTGCCTTTCTCATATCATTTTAAACATATTACTATGTTAACTTAACATGAACTTTATTGTATTTAAGAGTAATTATTTATTCATAAGGAGACATGTTTATAACTATTTGGCAAATGCATAACCATGATAATTTTCTGTCTCATTTGAAGGAAGATTTAATAATCTCAAAGACTTCTTAAATATGAAGGAAGTGGGTTTGTGCCACTGTGTCAAAGTTTTTCACATGCTAAACTACTTGTAAAGGAACTGGTTTCTACCTCATCTGTGTTCTGCCCCAGCAATCCCTTCCTTTTCCTGAATTTTTAATTTTTATTTTTCCTTTTCAATGAGATAGAGGTATAATACTTGATTTCTACACATCTGAATTTTGATCTGGAACCCAGACACATTTTTGGATCTTTCCATTAGAACAATGATGGGTATGTGCTTGCTGCAAATGTTTCTGGTGTGGCAGAGTGCTTCAAAGACAGGTGTACCCAGGGCCTTTTGGTTTGGCAACCAACTGATGGCTTCCTGGTCCCCTTCTACTAGGGTGGTTTTACATGGAGCATATTAATAGATCACTTAAAGATGACCCAGCTAAGTCACAAAATGGGAGTTTCTATTAAAATAATTTCCTTTTTCTTTAAAACTGATACAGATATTTAACATTTTGGTACCATTTTGCTCTAGTATGTTGCTTTCCTTGAAAGATATTAGAGCTCAACTAAACTGGTATTGCTTCTGGTTCCAAAATACCTCCTGGTTTCCATCAAGGGAACACATTAAAAAAAATTGTAGTAATTCTTTTTACAGCTCAAGTTTTGCTTTCAATATTGGACCTGAGAAACATGTTGCCATTAGCTAGCCTGTTATATACCCAGTTAAACTAATATAGCTCACTTAGTTTCGGCACTGTAGTTGAAGATAATACTTGAATATTGTTTTGAACAATGAATTGAATTCTTTTACCTGTATGATAGGGTTTAAAAATTCCTAACCTAAAACGTTTCCCAGCCAAAGTGTAGGTATTTAAAATATATTTTAAATACTTTTTAATTTTTATTTTAAATGTGCTTCTGTTGCGTCTGAGGTGTAGAACCACAGTAGTATTCAGAATTCTGTGTAGAACCTTCAAACCTAGCTCACAGAAATCAAGTCAAATGATAAGCTGCAAAAAACCCAGATTTGCTCATGCAAATTTCTTGGTTCATTTTACTTAACAACTTCCTCATTATTTACTGAGAGGCAAGAGGGAGAAGGAAAATTTGTCATTTCATAAGGGTACAAAGAACCCTGTTTCTGTTTCCCTCTCTCCTCCCCACGCCAGTCTCTCAAAGTATATATATTGGCAAGCCAAAGAATGATATGGCAGTTTCATGCTGAAAGTGTATATTGTTCTCAAGTCTTGCTCCTTCTCCTTAGTCTTTGCTAGAGTGGTGGGATTTTTTTTGCTGTTTTGGTTTTGTTTAAACTTAATATAGTGTTTGCAAAAGATGCTAGAGAAAGTCCTACATAAGACAACTCTGGGCACAAACCCAAATTTTGAAGGAGCCCATGAAAACCTGGTGTACATGTATTGATATTTTTGTATTATTTTGTTACAGGTTCAGGTATAATGTAGCTAATTTACTCAGGGTTACAGTCGTACTAGCCTAATTTTAGAACACATTTCCAGCTCGGGAAAAGTAATAGCAAAGGGGATGTGTGTTTGTTTAGGATTTTTTTTATTAGCTATTATCACTTTAGTATTCAGTCTTGACCTAGTCCTGAGTCCCTTGCAAATAGCACAAAAAAAAGTTAAGTCTCTGAGAAGGAAAGTTGGTTCTCAATGCTTCAGGAAATCCTATCAGTATGAAAAAGCTATTGAGGACAAGTAAGCAGCCAGTGGTTTTGGAGTATCCCAGTATGTATGGAAGAGTAGGGAAAAGACTTTTTGTTAAATGTGCAAAGCATCCACATCCCTTCTTTCAGGGATTTTGAAAAGTATTGCAAAATGCCTGTAACATACTGACTAGTCTTGTGATGGTGCTTCTCCAACCCTGTCTGTTCTCCACTTTTGTTTCCATTTAGTCCAAAAACTGGCCTAAGGTTTAAGCCAGAGGAGGTGCCTTGAAGCTCAAAGCTTTATGCTCTATACCATGGTGTCTGTGGCATGAAATCTTTGCTGTAGGAAATATGGAGATCGAGTGTTTGATTCAGGTCTGGCAATGAATATTTTTCTGTGTAAAAGGTTGGTCAGTGAGTATTTTGTGAAGCCAAGAGTCTGGCTGTGTTTGGCTTTGAGCCATCAAGTAATTTTTTGCAGATTCTAGTGAATATGAATGTATTGACATTTAATACTTCAGGAATTGTTATGTAACATCCCTTTTTTGCTAATACTGAAGTAAAGAGTCCAATACAAAAAATAAGAGAGTGAAGATGAACGATTATGTTGATGTGCATATAGAAATAATTACGTCTTACACTGTCGTCTTCACATTCATGTTTCTTAACTGTTCAAAATTCATAATACCTGCTTAGGAGATATTTTGAGAAGAAAATTACATGGAAAGAATTTCTCAGAACTGGTGCTTAGCATTAGCAAGGCTTGTCTAAGRGAAAGATCTCTGTAGCTTTGTCTCTGTCTAGAGCTACTGCTTGGTGTTATCCATGATGCAATTAAAACTAGTAGTCTTGTCCTAACAATTAGTTTTCACTTTCAAGATTAACATAATAAAATAAACTGTTTAAAAAGCAAAGTCTTTTTAGAACAAAAGCTAAAACTAGCTTAATAGATTCTCCAGTCTGAAGAAGTTTAATTTACAACACACATTCATTTGGTTTTATTCATAATACAGAAGTGGAAAAAATGTTATGAAGGTGTATTATGGCTTACCAACTTAATAAAAATGTTTGCGTTTAGGAACTCTTGTCTGCTTTATTCCCCATCCTACCTGGGCACAGTGTACTTCATGTATATTGTGCGAGAGTGTGTGTGTGTACACTGCTACGCATGGGTGTGTACAAGTGCACATGTGCACTACTGTCTGTGAAAGTCCTCTGAGTAAAAGTTTAGGTGATGTCAACTCAAAATACATCAAGGAGGGGTAATAGGTTATCTGGGTAATTTTAAGATGCCCACATGAATCAAAAGGGAGAACTGTGCCCTTTAAATATGGCAAATCTGAGTAGGAAATGTTGATTTAACCTTCTCTGTTTTGGCCCTGAGTTTGAAATATTTATGTCTGTATGCTAGTATTTTATCTAGTCAAACTGTTTTGCAGAACATGCACACTGTAATGAAAAGTTTCTATTAAACAGCTTATAGGGAGAGACACTGTGAAGACAAAGATCAGTGCACAAAGATTCTGTAGAGATTACTTTCCTTAGTGTCAGTAAACTGATTCCTCAATAAAAATTAAGTAAGGCTTTAAAGACTTAACAGACCTGTAGACAGTCAACTGAAGTTTTTAGAAACTGCAACAGCAGTTCCTAGTCAGCTCTGTGTTCAGAATATGAAGTAGATGTAATTTTGGACACACAGGGTTTCTTGAACATCTGGATGGAGTATGCAGCTAGAGCTGTTGTGGTGCCTCTTCCGTGATAGCCTGAAAACAGGAGGAGAGGTAAGGTTAAAAAAAAAGGTCTTGCTGTCTCATGGATTAAGATACGGCCATACAGGTGTGGTACACCATACAGGTGTGGAGCACCATCCACCCCACAGTTCAGATGTAGCAGCAATGAATGAGGACAATGTTTGAGAAGGCATTTCAGTCAAGAATGTTTCCATTGCTTTTTCAGGCTTTACTGAAGCATCACCTGATCACCTTAACAGGAAAAGAAGCCCAAAAACAAAACCCAACAAAACCAAGAAACAAAAACCCAAGCCAAACAAAACCAAACCCAAACAAAAGCCCTAACCCCCCAAAACCACCTCAAAACAATGTTATAGTGCAAAGTCATCTTATAACTATTCAGTAAATTCTCTATTACTCTATTGGAACATTATCAAAGGAAAATCTACTATGGTGACAGTAAGTAAAAAGTATATCTCTGAAGGAAGTGAAATCTAAGGATGAAGTATTGAAGTATGCAAGGATACTTGCATAATTGATCCTTACATACTAGATTTGTCTAAAGGTAACTCTTCCTTTTGTTGCAGTTTTTTGTTAAGGAGTTTTACATAATTCTTGCTATTTCAATCATGGTTAAAAAGCATACATGCAATAGAAGCACTGTTTCTGTTCCTATTGAGTGTGCTCGCTCTGCCTTCCTGTCCTGAAATATAGAGCTAAATGTTAAAAAATTTATTCATGCTTCTGAGTAAGTGAAAAATGGTTTCTGTTCTGTAAGAAAGAGAGTCAACATAGAGCCTAGCTATACACAAATGAGCACTGAGGAAAACACCTTTGCCAGGACTCAGTTCTAAATCAGAAACAAGTCTGCATATTAAAAGGGAAAGGATAGAAACTCTGGGCTACTCTGTTAGAGTAATCAGTGTCTTTTTGGCAACTAGCACATTTTCCCATTCCAAGATCTTTGCCAGAACCTAGAAAGATCTTTCTTCTGGTATTTGCAGAAAGATATAAAACTGATGAGTGCAAAGAGATCCAGCATACTAGAATATATACAACAGGGAATTTCCATGTGACTGAATTGAAGTGCTGTCAGGTTACAGCTAGCAGCTATCAAAACTAAACTAAATTACTAATACTAACTTTAAATAACTCATTCCTGTGTCGAGAGTTACCAGAGTCCTAAAATTATTAAATACCTCACAGAAAACCAGCACAATATGAAAAATCTGTGCACTCTGACTGCTTCTCCTTTTAACCCCATCCATTCTTTATCTTTAAACTTCCATGCTAAGGAAGTAGGGGTTTTTTGGTAGCACTCACTGCACTTTAAATGGATTTCAGGGCTTGGCACCTGGTCAGCCACTCACAAGTGTCATGAAAGTACAGTAAACTGTCCTGGAAAGCATTCTAAAGATAAACTTGGAATTCCACAGAACAGAAGTGATAGTATTACCATGATTTTTCCTGGATCTGTCCCATGGAAAAGTGAGGATTAGGAAAAAAGTTAATATAAGATGTGCTGTCAAAGTAGGGCTGAGGAGAACATCAGCATTTTCTCTTTTATTGTCCARATTTACCAAACTGGTAAATCTTGGCAGTTTCATGTCCATGTAAAATATATTGCCTTGTGTCAAAGTGTTAAAAATTAAACATTAACACATCAAACTAGATGAGACTGACTTCAGCTGAATTTTCTTTTGTGCTAAACTGTTTCAAGAGAAAAGCCTGAATAAAAAAAAGGGCGGAAGTGATTCGTATACATACAGTTTAGGATGTTAGAAAGATTTGTTAATGTGGCTGAGGAATGAAATACTTCTAATTTGTATGTTCAGTTACGTTCAGTATTGATGCAGTGATAGTGTAAGGCTATATATGGGGTGCTGGTAAGGAGGTTCAAAGAATGGGTGTAATGACTGTGATGAACCAGTGATGTATATGAAATGAAATAGTTAACTTCAGTATGTAAAATTCATACATTTTCTGATTTGAAATGCAGATCCTTAATTTCTCTATGGCACTATAATTTCAGAGCAAACCCATTTGAGGTTCAAATATATTGGAAATCTGCTTCAAGATGATCACGAGTGCTAGTGTGATCCCAGAAAGAAAGGAAAAAAGTGTAGCAAGAAAAGATGGTATCAGTGACGTCATGCAGCCATGTTGTCATATGTTAACTTGTGCTCATGCTACCCTCATCAGTGCAGTTAATTCACCTCTGATTTGCATTTGGATGGCTATTTTCAGAAGCTAGGAGAGTGACCAGTTGTGGATTTCCTGCTTTCATATTGCATCAGGAGTAAATTTTGTCCACTTAACCTGCTAGTTTAAATTCTCCAACCATTTGCACTCTTCTCCAATGGATGTACCTGGTATGTAATTTCCAGTATTTATACTCTGGTCAAATTTGGCCTGAAGACTTCCATGCAGGTCAATTCACTTGAGCAATGGTGGATTTGAAATATATAAAACACTACAGATGGCATTTGACTAGATTTGGCTCTACAGCCAAATGTATATATGTGTTTGGATCTATAGTCAAGACTGATGATTGCAGTCCTGGATAAATAGTTTATGATCTGTAATATCTTAATTTTATTCAAAGTTGTTCATTCCATTCAGATGAGTTTCACAATTTTTTAACACATTAGTATAGCTTTGGTTCATTACTGACAATGCTGGTTTCATAGATTTGCAGTGACATAATTTCATTCCAACTTTGTAATGTCATGCCCTGTAGACTCACACCAACATAATTTTGAGAACTTTGAGAGGATGCTTTGTACTATTTAAAGGAAACTAAGTCTAAGTATAAACATTATTGAAATTATGCCACCCTTGTTCTCCCCTCATTAGCCCAGTGTAAATTAGAAGGCATTTCAATGAAACCCATGGAGTTAAATAAATTTACTTCAGGCCTGTTCATTTAAAAGAATAACCTCTAGTCTTAATTCAAGCAAGATCTAATAAAACAATCTGTCTCTAGATACTTTCCAAATGTAGTTTTTTTGGTTATGCATGTAACTCTGTTGATTTAAAAACCAGGGGATGGAGTTAGGAGACAGTTTCCAAATTTCTGTCTCTTAGTTTGTGACTGTTTTAATCATTTTGGTGTTTCCTTTACTGTTCATGTATAAGATTGTGGAAAACATATCTTGAGACTTTTGTGTTCTTTGTCTATTAGATTTTATCTAAATACACATAGACTAAGGTTTCCAGCATAACTACGAATCATAAAACAGAAGGAATCCGAGGCACTCTGTAGGCAGCTGACCAGTAGCATGGGTTATCCGTGCTTTGCATAGGTTTTCTGAAGTATCTTACAGAGTCCTGACAGTTTTTGTGAATAAAATCAGTATTGGTTGGAGGAATATTATCTGAATATTGCCAGCTCACTGATGCTTTTATTATAAGCCCTTTACCTCTGTTAGAGGTGCTAGTAAGCAAAATATTCTCCTCTGAAATAATTTTCCCATAAAAGCTATAGCTGCTCCTCTTCCAGTAATAGGTCAATGTAAGCAGTGATACTTCAGGATAGAGTTGGCAGTGTACTCACTTCTTGTGACCTTAGGTTTCTTAGATCATGTTTATTTCCTTACTGTGTTCTTTAACTTCAATTTACATGAAACTATAATGTTTACTTCTATTTATAATGTACGCTATATGTAAAGGCAAATTGAGCTGGAATTTGGCAACAGTGAGAACATAGTGTTGCTAAAAGATATAAGGGTCATATTTTTCTTGTGAATTGACATTAGCGTGAGGCCAAAGGACAATTATAGAAGAGACTTGCTGGCATAACCAAATTACTTTTAGTATGTGAGTTAGCAGCTACTACTACTCTACAGCAAATGTTCTCATGCAATCTTTCACCATAATGTAAATGTTAAGCAATAGTCCCTACTGCACTAACATTGTACTGCATCTCTTTGGGGAATATTCTGGCTTCAGAATACCAGACAGCTAGGAGACTGGGACAAGGACAGTTCCCTGTTTTCTCCTCGCCATTTTGCAGTACTGGATTGCCGTGGAGCACTTGTAAAGAGAAGGTTTGCACTCCTCTGTGTTTCTCTGCTTGTTCCTTTGTACTTCCATTCTTTGGCCAGTTTTAATTTTCTCTCACCTGTAATGCAGGGAGCAGACTTCCATAAAGCTTGTGGGTTTTCAAAAGTACAGGAAATAAACATCCTGTAGGAGGAAAGATGGAGGAAAAGTAGATGGATTAAATTACTAAACTACAACTCATCCTTAAAAACAATAAATGTACCTCAATGTTATTTACTAATTCCTGATGCTATTAGAAGAGAATCTTGTAAGCAATATCCTCAATATAGCCACATTTTAATGGGTCTTTTTGTAGAGGATAGTATAAAAAATAGCTTCCTTCTAAAAGACTGTACTGTTAAATATATTTAATGATGGCTAGACAATAGCATGTAATTTTGAATTAGTCAGAATAAAGGCTGGATGAATTTATTTACATCTCTATTCTAGGATCGCTAAGCAACCAAGGACAAATGGGCTATGTCTGGCTAGTATATTGTATTGCTTTTAAAGGCTTTTTGAAAGAACATTAGTTCTTTAGCACAGGAATAAATTGATCGTGGGCATATTACAGCTTCTCGTGGAAAATTTCTGGATTTTACTACATGATCTCCACAGGCCAGTATAGTCATACGGCTGGAACTTCCCCAGTTTTACATGTCTCACTTTAATTAAACTTCATAACTACCATCATTGCCATGCATTGGTGGTGTTCTTTTGTGTTTGTTTCTTTATTTTTATATATTTATTTTAATAAGCTGCAGTCACAGTGAGGTAGGGGCTAGTGCACACTGAAATTGTGCACTATAGGTTCTTCATCTTCAGGCACAGGTAGACAGCTCAATAATTACGAGCACAGACCAATTTCATCTGCAAGCATTCAGTGAGGAGTTATGTTATGCATGTGTTAATCTTAAAAACTGCTCTTAACTTCAACTATAGTTACCCTCTGACCAGTTTTATCTCAGTTATTGGAAACTTTACTTTTTAATGTTGATGTTTTATCCACATATACTCACAGTTTCTACCTTTGAATAGCTAGCAAGCCTGTACACAGACGAAACAGGAAAAATAATTCTTGTTACACTGAGCCTAGAGACTTGAGGTATAGAATTACAGTATATTTGCTTGCTAAAGAACATGCAAAAAGTATGCCTTAGAGCTTATAATTAAACCTACATCTCTCTCATAAATTTGAGGAAGTGAAATAGTATTATAGTCATTGCATGTTATTTTCTCTTATGGGTTAGATCAGACACCTCAGCACTCGCCGTTCCTGAAAGTCATGCCATGAAGAGGTAAAAAGCCCGAGTAATAAAGGCATTATTGAACTTTTCATCCAAAACAATGTAGGCACTTTCTGCATCTGCAAGTGTAAAGACTATTCTGAGAGTGTCCAGCAAAGTGCAATTTTTTCTGGTATTTTTTTGTTGGGACTCTCAATAAGATACACCTCAGACTATTGACTTTCCTTTTGCTTACTTGATAGTRTCAAACCAAATGAGGCAGCTACTAATCCTGAATGACTTCCTAGAAGGCAGGAAACCATCTAAAGTCAAGGTACTGGTTACACTGACCAGTGCAGAAGACCTCTACAGTGTCATATATTTTTTAGTTATTCCCAAAGATAAATCTGCAAACATAAATACATGGCATTCAGTTCCTTGTTAAGGTGTCAGGAGATTTTTATTTTTTATTAGTTTTCATTGCACAAGGAAACGAAAAAGTTCTGCCTATGCTTTTTGAGATCTTCACTTGTCTAGAACATACTTTTTATTTCCTATTTCTCATGCCTGTAATTGATT
This sequence comes from Amblyornis subalaris, assembly GCA_018881555.1. Taxonomy (NCBI): domain Eukaryota; kingdom Metazoa; phylum Chordata; class Aves; order Passeriformes; family Ptilonorhynchidae; genus Amblyornis; species Amblyornis subalaris. The sequence continues at coordinate 561,475 of JACAXG010000248.1, read as the reverse complement.
GTGGTGTTTGCCTGCCTCCTTGTGATTTTCTTTATAACTGCAATCCTGATTTGTTTGATAGTTTTTGCTTTGTGGAGGTCTTGATTTCTTGGTTATTTGGTTTGGGATTGGGTTTTTTTTTATTGTTTGTGTTTTTTAAATAGGCCACGCTAAGCAATTGGATTGAATTGTGATGACTCTAGACATGCCATTTATTTATTTATTTATTTTTGACTTCACATATTAAACTGAAATGCTAACAGTCAACTTGAGGATGTTACCATACCTATCTCAAATGAAGCTAATTTTGAATGTTGCGTAAATCAAAATACATTAAACACAATTTTAAAATTTATGGGTCATGATTTTTACCACTAAGGGAGCTGGCAGCATCTTTATTTCAATAGGGGGCAAAAGATGGTGATTTGGGGAAAATGGCCCACAGTCACTTTTGTGACAAATATTGCAAAGACCCCAGCTACAGGGAAGTTACTGTTGGGTCTGCTGTACTGGTATCCCAGAGGATGGAGACACACAATAAAAGAAAAAACTAAGCATTTTAACTCCAGCTTCTGCATTAATCTTGCATGTGCTTGAAAGTAGCTGTTTGAAGCAATTTGGAAGGTTAAAAAAAAAAAAATCCAGACAGTTAGGGAAACACACAGGTTGCTGCAGTTGGATGTATGTGATAAGTGAAATCAATATGTGCTGGACTTAAAACATCTGTCTCTTACCACATGCACATCGCTTCCAGAGGCAGGCAGTGAGAAGAATTCTGTAGATGTGCAGTTTTTTATTTAGTTGCATGAGATACTTTCTTTTATTTGGCTGTTATGAGGCTGTTATGCAGGAAATTAGAAGAGACAGAATGAGTCTTGAGAAAAGAGCTAGGAAACAGATGGCACTTCAGAATTCATGAGAACATTTTCATGTACTTCTGCAATCCTATAACATGAGCATGTTCACATGCAACCCACGCACATTTGCATGATGAAACCCTAGATTGGCTGAATTCAGTGGCAAAATCTAAATGAGTGATGCATGAATACACTCTGTAAGTGACTCAATATTCTTAAAGGAGTGTAACTTAGAAGAATCTTGATAGTCTGGGTAAATTAGTTCCTTTTTGTACTTAGAGGGGTTTCTGTTTTAAATTTGTGCASAGTTTATAAATACAATTCATATTTTTATTTCTTATTAGATTCTGTCTCTAGCTTATTCTGAATAGTACCTCACTGCTCCAATATATGATTTCAGAGGTATTTCTTGATGGGTAAACTTACTTGACTTTCTAAAGTGAAACAGAATTGTCTCTTTAGTTATTTGGGGTTTTTTGAGAGAAACTTTTTAGGGCCCGAAATGCTAATAGAAAGATTAACCATTACAATTAAGAAAATTAAGTGGTGGTTTAGGGTTTTTTTTATTCAAAGGTAAGAATAAAGCCTTTTTCTTCCTTTTAAGAAATCACTAATAAATTTATTTTAGCAGCGTCATCTGATGTTTTTTGAGGTTTTTTTTCTTAAAGACAGTCTTCCCCTACCCCCATTATTTGATTTTAGTACATATGGTTTTCCATAACTCAATCTGGAGATACCATTTTTCAGTTTACTCTTTCTCTTTCACTCACCCTCATAAACTCTGTGTAATTTCTTTTTATGTATTTAATCTGTTCACCATACCATCTCTTCTGCTGAGTGTTGCATAAAATATTTCTTATGAGTCAGTGTTGCAGCTAAGAGCAACTAGATTTCTGTTCAATATCACACATAGTTGATAGGGACTAAGTCTTCCTTGTGGCTGTTCCAGACATATGTGTCTGGAGTGGAAGCATCGAGAAAGTGTTGCYTTCATTGCCCTCAGACTCAACCAGGTGCACCAGATGTCACCCAAAGTGCTTGGAAATGCACAGTCCTATTACCTGCAAATACCATTCTGAACATGAATCCCATATCTAATTAATTTTCTTTGACATTATTCATCTTTGTCCAAGACATAAATGCCTTCACTTGTCAGAAATTCACTTATTTGTAATGAATAGGAATTGTGTTTACTTCTGCATCTGTGTCATTTCTTGCACACAAAGTGCTCGCCTATGCAGGATGCATTTTTCAAACAGTAACCAAGACCTAGTGTTAATTAAACACGAAACATATACCATTTCCAAATTCTATAAAATGGTATCAGACAGAAACTAAATGTAAGGTTTGAGGTAAAATTTAATTAAGAATAAGAATTTCAAATGTCCAAACTCTCATGTTATTTTTATCAGTACAAAATGTATCTTGATTTCGGTTAGTTAGGCAGGAATACTTGGAATAATTATTTCAGTGAGTCTGCTATTGCCAAAACCAGAAATAAACAGTGTCATTAAGTGCAATATTTCTGCTATAGTCGATCCCAATGCCTTCCCTTTGTAGAAATGTTTTATGCAACTCTGTTTTTTCCTTAACTCCAGAGTTCAATAGCTATCTGTGCCATACAGGATTTATTTGGTTGTGGTTTCATCCTCTAAGCCAATTCCTGGCCGCTTCAGACATACAAAAAGTGACTGAACTCCTATGCGTTAGTGGTTTATGCCATTATACCAAGCATATTGACTTCATCTCTTGCCATGCACAAATAGCCAGAGGATATTGCATTTTTTCAATGTGAAAAGGGAAAAATTTCCATTTCCTCACTTGCTTATTTCTTTTGCAGAAGGCAAGATTTCGTGGCTTCTAACTATCTTTAATGATATGTAGAACGACTGCAGAAATGCTCTCGCTCAAGCTGGGACTTCTACACTAATCAACTGATTGTTCTTCAATGTCTCAGGCTTAATGAGATCTTTCCATTCACTTCACTGTGCAAGTGGATCTTTCTTTGTTCCTATCCCATTCCTATAAAATTCTCCGTTTCCCCAACACTACTCTCCATATGTGTCTTTGAACATATCTCAAGTCCTGATGTCAGGTATCATGTGCAATTTTCTTTGTCATTGAAACTATGGAACAATCTCTACTATCTCTTCAGCAGACTGGGTGACAGCTAAAAGTCATCACTATGTTGGATCCCATAATTTATGGGACAGTGTTGACAGTCCCACTTCTAGTTTGTCTTTTCAGTCTTTAAGTTGCAATTACTTTGAGTTGCCCTGAGATTTCCCTCTCCATCCGTCGTGATTCCATGTCTTGCATCAATTCAGGATTTCAGTGTGCTGCTTGATTCTTGCTTACTTTTAGATGCCTGCTGAAAACAAATTTTCTTTCCCTCGTGTCTTGGTTTGACACAATTTAAAGGAGAACACTCTGGAATGAGTGGTCGCCCTTTAAGGGTTCAAACAACCCCTTTCTACCAGTAAAGAATGAATATGAATAGATGAAAGTGAAAAAAACCCCAGTTTATTAACAAACAGAATGCCAACAGGCGTGGGGGGGGGGAAAGTAAATACCTGCTCGATACCAAACTGCTGAATTTCACAACCCCATGGGAACAAAGAGAGGCCTGAAATGCCGGAAATACCCATCCCCAAAATGGCGCAAGACAAAGGGGCAGATGGTGTCACACCCTTCCCTTCCAAAATGGCACCTCCCAGGCGACTGCATGTTCCCAAGAACAAAGAGACAGGATGGCGATGATTCAAAGAAAATCGCTTGACAGCATGAACTGTTAAGAAAGCATTCCTTGATTCGGTACTGGGAGTGTGCTGGGGGTGTCCCTTCCATAAGCACACTCGCCTAGGCATTGTTCCCTCAGGTTTATATACATTGTACCCTCAGGTTTATATACATTGTAATATTCAAAGAATTCCCCAAACCACGCCCAGAGTTTGTCCTCCTTGGTATGTCACTTCTGAATTTCTTGGATTTTTGGTCCTTTATGTTTTTGTGGAGCAAGATTGTCATCTGCTGTTCATTGTTTGGAACTGCAGCGTTTATTTTTGCGGTGTCGAGGTGTTCTATTTGATTCCAGTGTCTTCCTCATCATGTCCTCTGAACTTCCAGGCTTGCGTATGCACAGTTCACCTGGGCTAAGTTGTGCACCTCTTAACTTGGTAACGTGAGACTCATGGAATTAGCCGTAGCCAAATGGAATTTAGGTTTCTTTTAACTAGAAGTGTTTCCACTAATTTAGTGTTCTGAGGGCCTTAGGTCATTGTAATCAAGCCACACTGGCGAGGTTTGCTCGTCTTCCCAGTGCCTTGTTATCAACGTTCTACTATGAGTTAATGGTCTAAATAGCAATTAAAACAAAGCTACGAATGTTGGTTACATGGGAAAATCAAACTGTAGATTGAAAGTTACGAGGTTTGAGCAAAATCAAATAAGTTATAAAATGAAAGTTACAATGTTTAGGCAAACTACAAAACCCAGTAAAAGCAAACTACCAAACTAGGCAAAAATACAAAATTCTTTGTTTAACTCCTTTCAGGGACAACCCGCACCGGGAAGGCAGAGCCCACCAAGCCGTGCTGGGAGGTTGGTGGAAACTTGGTGGCTCGTGTGGGGTGCGCAGCGCTGCCGCCGCTTCCTCCCGCCGCTTGCGGGCTCTGCTGCTGCTGCCGCCGTGCTCTGCAGCGCGGCCGTGGGGTGAGCGGGGAAGAATGGGCCTGTCGGCGCCTGCATAGGGTGTCCTGTCCCCAGAACCTCGCTCGCTTCTTTTTTCGCTGCCGGCGGAGTTTGCAATGTTCGCTTGGAAACAGTTTCTAATTGCGAAATGCAGTTTCTAAGCATGGCTACAGTTGCAAACCCAAAGCTGCCATAAAAGAGGGAGAGCTGTGGTCCCATAGTCTTCTCTCTTGGAGCGGAGGTGGATCGATTTTTTTCTGGCTCGCTGGAGCTTGGTCGCCCGGGGTGACCAGCAGCCCACCGCAGAAGTCGCCCCAAGGCAGTTCAAACCCGCTAACTGCAGTCTCTCTGAGCCAAGGGGAAAAAACCCAAAAGCGAAAAGAGGACCCAAAAAGGGAAGAAGAAAAGAGCCTTTGCCTGAGCAAAGACCAAACAGCCCACAAGCAAACGCCACCTGGCAAAAAGCAGCGAACCACCTGGGTGGGGAGATTTTAAAAATGTCAGCGATAGCAACGCCACACACACGAGGTTCCTGGCTGCAGGGCCTGAAAGAGACAGTAACAGTAACACAGATAGATATGGAATACACTAACATAATGAATCACCCCAGAACAACTTGGCTCTCAAGTACTGTTGTCTCTAACATTCCAGTGGGTATTTTTCTGGGCCACCTATTTGTTATCATTTTACTCATCCCCACATCCTATATTCTACTTTCCCATTCTGACACCGCCCTGCCATTGCTGTACTTCTCACAATCCACAACTGCCTGATCTTCAGTGGTACCCCTGTATGTTGTTAGATTAGATTGACAGAGTACTGTTTTCAGCAATTGCTGTTGCCCCTTTTAGGAGGCTGTGGTGCTGTCCTAGCATGATGTTCTGCTAATATATCAAATGGAAATTCTTACACCTGGTACCACTCCAAACATGCCATTTGCCTGCCCTCTGCTATAAATGGATGGTCCTGGTCCCAGTTATTTCCCTTGGATTGTATAGGGTTTAGTCATCTAGCATCCTGTTCATTTTTAGACACCCTGTGTCTAAATGATCAAGTGTGTGTTTCCTAGCTTCTTTTAGACCTTTATAAACCAGGATGTACATAAACAGCCATCTCAGCTTTTCCACATCTGTACCTCTTCCAGGGGAAAGCTCTAGGAAGAATTTATAAACTTTTTCCCCTTGGTATTGGGTTTCTAACCTGATGACATGCTAGTTTCCTGAGCTGTGACTAAATCTAAGTCAATTTTTGTTTTCATTTCATGTTGCTGTGATGCTTGATGGAGATATGCTTTCTGCACAAACCCTAAGAGTGGGGCAGGATTTAGCTCTATGTAAGGGTGAAAGGCACAGTGTTGAGATACTTGCGAGAACCGTTCCCAGATTTTTACAGGGTTTTACAAGTTCCACTTGCCTTCCTGCTAGGAGGAATTTACAATCATGCATGAATTATATGTCACTTAAGCAGTGTCTTAACATAATATAGGTCATACCACGAAGGTATGTTAATATATGAAGTGTTTGATTTTGAGCTACAGCAGTCTGATTTCAGTGGAATCACTAGACACTTATTTTTGTGCCTTTTTCTTCAGCACAGATGTTTTCTGTTCCCGGTTGCATTATCAGCACTGTGCTGAAAACATGACAGCATATAATAGTGTTCCATAAGCACTATTAAAAAAAAAGATTTTTGACTGATAAGGTAGTTTAGCAACTTGGGTAAGTATTGAAAAAATAAACTGAAAAGTTGTGAGGTAGAAATCTCAAAGGAGGTCCAAAGGCATTTACAAAGGGAATATAAAAGGCTTGAAAAGAAGCTGAATCCCAAGAGATAAAGGTGGTCTGGTTTCAAGTCAGCTTTACTTACCTCATTCGCTTAAGTTTTTTACAGAGTGGTTTTGAAAATGGAAGCAGTTGCGCAATGGACAGTAATGTCAGTTTAGAAAAAGGAGAAATCAACATGCAAGCAAAATGACTAATCAACTAAGTAAAGATGAGTTGGGTGGAAGCAATTCATATTCTAAATGACAAAAGCTCTCTGCTCTGTGTGTTAGTGAAGTAAAACAGCTGATGTTGTTACTTATCTTTTCATAGAAATATCTGTGCAATTAAAAGGACAATGAGAAGGCTGCTTTTAAAGGAGTGGATTTAATTACAAAGGACATAGTGGTTAGGGTTTTAAAGCCTTTATCCTAGGGGCTTTTTCGTAAAAACAAAAAAAGTTACTTATTTTAGCAAAAGGGTCTGGTTCAGATTTCAGAAAACCATGACCTAAAATACATTTTTAAGAATTGGACTTCCCATTGATTTCAGTAGGAACTGCATCGCTCCTTGAAAATGTTGTATAACCGGTCTCATTTGGTACAAAAGTGTATCTGTTACTGAGTAAGCTTCCAGTGAAGACTAGATCTTCAGTTTACTTATATGTTTAAACATTTCCATCATTACTTTATTTCAAAATATATTATTATGTTAAAGTGTGAAACAATAGCTAATATCTATTGAATACTATGATACAATATTATCTTAGAATAACAAGTTATAGTACCTAATATATTTTATAGTGATACTATAAGCTGTTATCATTTTACAAGTCCTGAAGAATTTCTACATCATTTTTTGAGACTCAACTATGCAATAGAAAAATGACAAAAGTCTGGGTAGGGAAGAAGATTTAATGAAAACACAGTTATAATTAAAATTTTCTTTCCTAGAATAGTGACTGTTAAAGGTGTCTGTTGCCCACTAAATCTTGTCTTTCATTATATCTTAACTTATTTGAAGAGAGATGGCTTTTTTTTAAAGAGTAGGTCTTTGAAGGTACAGCAGTATCTGTGGTAGATGACATTAATAATAACACTATCTCATTCTTACTGTTGAAAAAAAAGCCCTCACTATTAATGTGAGTCTGCTGCATGCATCTGAAGGAGTTTGGAGTTGAATATGGAAAATGGTACCAAAATATGTAATTGTACCCTAAATTCTTATTTGTTGTGTGATGATGTCATTGGGCAGATCACGGATCTCACCATATATTAAGTAAAAGATAATGTTTGTCTTAAAGATGCCACTATATAATATATAGTGCTCTGCTGCCATTCCTTCTTTTATGTTTTGTACTCTAATTGTCATAACAGTTTTTGCTTAGGAGGATACATGACAATTAGTACAATTTTGCAGAAAACCTCACTTACTTTTAACTTCAAAAGAGATAAGGATAAGCTTAAAGCCACTGTCTTTACTGTGGCTGACCTCCTCAATGTCCTGCCTGCAGAAAGATGTCTATAGTACTTTTTGATGAATTTTGTTTGCAGACTGCCAAATTTTGAAAATTAGAAAAGTGWATAATTACACCTGCCATTTTCTTTTTCATACTTTTAATGTTTACATAGCCCTTTGGGTATTTACATATCTGAATGATTATTTAGATGACTTTTGTATTTGCATAAACAAAGTCTGCTTGTTCTTCTAATCTGAAACAAAGAGGTTGTTTCAATAAATGAAATGGATGCCTGTTGATGTGTTTGATACAGCCCAAGATGTAACATTAAAATAAAATTCTTTATAATTTAGAAAGTATGTTAATTCTAAAACCAAACTCTAGCATAGCTACTGTGACAAACAATTAACATGATCCTGACGTCTTTCAGGCTTGGCTTTTTTATAATGCTTTTTCCAACTAAGTGAGATTCATTTAGTGTCATTTACTACATGTAATTCCCCAAAAATGAGAGGGAGATGTTAATCCAGAGAGCTGTCTATTTTCCATGTCATTATCGTGGTGTCTGAAGAGAAAAGAAGGGCAGGCTCCTTTACTGGGGTTTTAGAATGACAACACAGAAACCTGGAGCTGGTCCCTAAACAAATCCATATGTAATGGCTGAAGTTGCATCCTTTGGAACTTTTAAAACTAGTACACATAATCGAGAACAGTTTTGTATAATCCTGTATCAAAAGGGGAGCTAGGCAAAATGTGACTTAGTGAGGAATGACAAAGGAAAATGAGGAGTGTGTTTTTCCTCATTTTTGGGTGGGGAAAGACTTATTTTTAGGATAATTTATGTTGGAAGGGACTAATAAATTGTCATCTGCCAAAATACACATTAATGAACTGCAAGTAGATTACTTCAATGTGGATGAATAATTAATACCTGGAATTGGCTACATAATTTGCACTTTTTCAGATTTGTAGAGGTGAAGTTTAATTTGAATCCCTTGGATGTGCACTTAGACACATAAGTGAGTTCTTAAATGTCTAAATTAAGCTTTATTGTTTTATCGACTAAAACATTTCTCTAAGAAGACACACAAATGCAATGAAAAAAGGAGAATGAAAGCCAAAAAAAAAGCGTAGTTGGAGGGAAGCTTTCTAGCTTTCCCACTGGAAGCTGATTTTCTTCCATATCCTCTTGGGAATTGCTCCCATGATTCCTTGTGTGTAGGTGAGTCCTATGTATGTAAGAGCAGTACTGGCTTTTATAATATTTATGCTACAGTGGCTGTAAACTTTTAAAAATAGGACTGTATCTAAATAGAACCTGAAAGATGATTAAATCAGATCATACTGCAGGATTTTGTTATAAATTTTATGATGATTTCTAGAGATGAAGTTGCATAATCTCTGCTAAGAAGACATTTTTAATGTTTGCAAATTTGGCTTGCAAGCAAATAATCAGGACACTATTACACACTCTGGTGTTTTCAGGTCACTGAATTCTCAGGGAAGTAAAAAAAAACTTAATGTAGCAACAGTTACCTACAAATTTCTGAAAATTCACATCCTTGTTTGAATGTATTTAGAAAACTTTTAGTTTAATGTAAATGCCTTCTACCACCTACTATTCTGGTGTCCTGTTCTTGGCCAGCCCTCAGTCATCCCCTGTTTGAATGGACTATTAGCATGAACTTTTGTATATTTTGGTGACTGTCAGGGATGTTGAATTACTGTCATCAGAGCCTCTGTGAAGGCATACAGCCAGACAGGCTTTCCTGCACACCGCCAGTCTTTCAGAGTCTGTTTCTCAGGGCTTCACCAAGCTAGACCTGGTTCCACATTATATGCTAAATATGAGAATTTTCAGTGGCCACCTTCAAGCAGACCTGAATAACTCCCAAGCATTGGAATCACTGGGGATTTTGAGGACTAATTTTGCTGACCTTATTTCCTGAAGCAATAGTGTCTCAGGTCTGCAGATAATACTTTTTCATCTTTTGTATAGATATGTGCATCAAATTCCAAGACTTCACCTTCTGCCAGCCCCAAACATCACTTCTGGTCACAACTAGGGAGAGAAAGACTACAGTCTCTTGTATGGAAGAGATGTCCTACTCCATGGATATGTCCACATGGCCTGCAGAATAATTTGTCATTACCTGACAATAACATATTCTAGATACAGGCCCAGAGACTCCCTGGAGCAGGCTGACAGCCCAGATCCGGGTCCCATTCCTGGTCTGAGGTTTGTACCCTGCTCTGACTTTTTTTTGTTTTGCTAAGAATGGTTAGTGAATACTGAATACTGCTGAGACTTGAGAAAGCAATTTTTTTTTCAAAGAGAGGAGGGTAGGTCATCAGCATAAGTGGTATGGGCAAGCTGGAGCAAAATGATGCCTAAATAGCATCAGTGGGGGTTGCAGCAGAATCATCACCTAGAGGTACCACATCTGAGGGTGCCTTGTATGAGAGTGTGTGTGTGCGTGTGTGTGCGTGCGTGTGTGTGTGTGTGTGTGTGTGTGTATACCCTTCTCAGTGACAGCAGCAAGGCCTTCTAGCTGCTGTGGGTTGTGGTCTGATACAGTAATGCACATAGTCTTCACAACACTGGGATTTCCATAGTGTTGGCCCATGATGTTTCTGCGGTCAGTGTGAAATGTATTGATCTAGAAGCCCATTGCATGATGTTGTTCTGAACACCTCTCAAAGAAAGATCCTTAAGTGCTAAGATATGAGATACTGATGACAGTGGGTCTAAGTGGCTTATATTCAGTAAAATTTAATTTCTTCTCATAACCAATCTCATTAAAATTTCATTTTTGTAAGAGYGAAATTTGTTTTGCACAGCCACTGGTGTGATGTTCAGCATTATTTTGCCAAACAGCTTTGGCTTTTGTAGTCAATATTCTCTCAGAATGCAGCCTACACTGTTTCTGAAGTTGGTCTAAAGTCACACCGACTAATTCTATTTGCCTTAGATTGATGTATTTGGCTTCCAGAGCCCAGACCAAGTTCCTTTTGAGTCAGTAGGGTTTTTGTGTTGGCTTTTGTAGTACTTGGATCAGATCCACAGTGTGTAATTCCTCCTCCTTGCTTCCTGTCCCCTCCTGAAATATTCTGTAAGAACGTTATAATCTGAAATATAACAATACTGGGCCAGATTTTCAGTTCCTATAAAACAGAATAGATTTTTTTTTCAAGTTAGTAGAACTCTGCTCATTTAGATGAGCACTTACTATCTTTACATGCAGCCTAGTATGTCTTTAATAAGGCATCAAACTCACCAAACTTATTTATGCGAAAACCATAACTGGCTAGACTATATTTTACTTTTATGCCAAAGTCCTATGCAATGTCACCTAACTTTTATCAACTATTTTCCTTGTTATCTCTGGATACAGCCTTGATGCCTACCAAAACAATCTATCATTTCTCCCTCTGCAATGCTACTGTCTGGTCCTCTGGTTTCTCATGTGTTTGATTCACCATACGTTCAACTTAAAGACAGATTCTAGAGAGCTTTAGTGACGGCCCTGCTTCAGACACAGCTGAAATAATGGAATTTATGGCAATCATAAACATATGTTGGATTTTATTTTCAGAAAGGATTTTCTTAGTTTTAGTTGGCTGGATAGCAGTGTGAAAATACATGTATGTCATGAATGTATTTACATTGATACTGACTAATAAACTTTATTATTGTAGAATCCAACTTTTTCTTTCTCAGAGGTCTCACGCAATTGAAAATGTGAATTAGGTGAATCATAAAATCTCAAAAGTTTCATCTTCAGCCGAAGTATTCTGGGGAGACAACTGCTTTTTCAGTTGGAAACTACAGCAAGTTTGAGGTTTTTTTCCATGCCGAGAAATCCTTCATATCTCTGTGAACCTGGAGCAATTCTGAAGCTAGCAGAATTATTTTGGACTCACGGTGATGTTACTAAAATCAAAATATGACATAGGAGTAAAATGGTGCATTTGTGGCATAGCACAGCACAAACAATCACTATATTTAGGATGTAGGAAATCCCAGTCTGTAGAAAGCAACTCAGTGAATTTTATAATGGTATGATAATAGAAAAGTGAAAGAACGAAGAGGGGAAAGACAAAAGATGTACATTTAACCTGAGCATCAGGAAATAGTATCGTTTGTCTGCACAGTAGTCCCCCTAAGGGAAATTGAACCAAATATTCTTTTTCTAACTTTCCATCTTAATCTAAAGTCCAGGTACTAACTGCTCTTGGAATGTGAACCCCACTGTGACAATATATGGAAGCTGAAATTCAGGCACAGTCAACCCCTCCAAACCCCATGTTGTAGTGCACCAGTTGGGCTTAAATTGTTTTAATGTACAAAGTTTTTTTGGCAGTTCTCAAATGCTTTTTTAGGCATTTAAAGAGAAGAAATCGGCTACATAAAATTCTCTAGACTGTTGTCTCAAGGCTGTGCTGCCATTTGAACTTGAATTTTCAAACTTGATGTAAAAACCATTTGTTTCTTTCATGATATATTGTCCAGACTAAAGGCAGGATTCAAATCTCATACCGTTTTCGGTTCAAAACAAAGTCTTGAAACTAAAATACAAACCTTGAAAGAAAAAGTCTGATTCAGCTTTCACCCCCATAAATCCAGAGAAAAACCTCATTCATGTATAGCTATTGTAGTCTAGCACTCATACAACCCAGAGCAACAGCACAGACTCATTAGCTGGGAGATACTCATTAAACTGAGAGTGTTTGAGCATCTCCTTGTGATGGAGCAGAAGTAACTTTATTTTTCACTATCCATGAAACTGAATTGATTTCCCATTGTGTTTCACATAAAAACCAAACTGCAGAAGCAAGAATTTCCTTGCGTAAAAATGTTTTAAATGAAAACTGTCAAATAGTAATTCATCTGCAGCTGCTTATTCAAATGAAGAGTTCTGCTCCTTATAAACTTATCCTGATTTTCAAACTTTGGGAAGTTGTACAGCTGGCCATGCTTCCTTCACTCCAGGTGAATCCATCTCCTTATGTCACAGAATTCAAACAACGTATTTTTAGGCTGAGGTTTGTTGGTTGAGGGGTTTTTTAACAGTTAAATTTTTGCCTTTTATTATGTGTGGTTTTGTTTGATTGAGAACTTTTCTTGTTTTGTTGTCTATGCTATGTTACAAAAGGTTTATGTGCCATGTAAATCTCAACTGCAAATACTGCCAGCCTTCGAGGGAGTTTTGGACATGCCCATATAGACGTCACAACCGTAATTCCAAATTAAAAAACCCAGACTGTTTTAAACATCTTCTAGAATGCCTTTTACAGGACCAACTTTTAATTTCTGGTGCTACAGCTAAATGTTGTTTAGCATTTCATGAGATATTGTGATCAAAGCATTTTTCAATGTGGTATTTACAATGTTGGTTATAAAATAAACCAATAAAATATAGAATGTATTGCTTTATACTTCACCAGTATTTATTTGACTGTTCTGCATTGAGAAACAAAAGGGAGAAATGGGTAAAATTGCCAACTGAGCTCAAGGGTAGACATGGGAGAAGTTACACCGGCACTTGGTGAAAAATTATTTGAATTTAGGCAGAAAATTCATGTGTCTCCAAACAGTTCCAGATAAATTTCTTCTGATTTACCTCATTGGATTGTTTTACTTAACAACATTAAAATATTTTATTAGAATGTATTGTCAGCAAGACTAAATTGTTAAAATAAATGATACTTCATTTCCTTAATTTTTTTTTAATATATTTTCGGAGGTGGAGGAAATTGTTTTGGTTGTTTGCCCTTCACTACTCCTTTTATATAGATCCCTATCCTATAAAGAAAAGCCAGTTTCAAGACATAGAAAATGGTGTCTTTATTAACATATTTTCAAAAAAATCAATCTGAAAGTATTCATGTTCCCTGACATATTTCTACTAAACACATGAAGAACAGAATCACTCCATGCCACAGGACTAGAAACACGTGTAGCATTTATTTACATAAAATATTAAAATCTTTAGTTTAAAATACCAGCTCATTTTCTTATAGTTTTTTTAAATTTACTTTTAAAATGCAAATAAAAAACACTCTACTCTTCCTTTTCCTTTCTTTTATTGTAAAGCAGACTACTAACATGTCTTTGACTTTCAGTTAAAGTAAGCAGTTTTTTCCAGCAAAAAAGTGCGATTTTGCCGTAAATGGTTGCCTCTCTAGAGTTTTTGGTTTTGTTTTTTTCCTGCCTGTGTAATTTCAGATGCTGCACAACAAACATGTGATGGTTCGTGTTGGAGGAGGCTGGGAGACTTTTGCAGGTTACTTGCTGAAGCATGACCCGTGCCGAATGCTGCAGATCTCCCGAGTTGATGGGAAAACTTCTCCGATCCAGACCAAGTCTCCAAACCTCAGGGACATGAATCCAGACAATTATCTGGTTGTTTCTGCCCATTACAAAACCAAGAAGGAGATTAAGTGAAATAAGCTTCTCATGTGAGTGGGACTTCATGTATGTAGGTCCAAATTATTTTCTCAAGTGTAGTGAATTTAGTTTATGCTTTAAAAGGACTTCAGAAAATTTAACATAGACTGGAAATGGCACCCCATTTTGAAGATCTTTGAATTGTAGAACTATTTATTTCTAGTACTGTATCTTTTATAGCAAATTACCCTTGATAGGCTAATTACTACAATCAGATAATAAATAGACATATATTTTTAGCCAAATTATTACTCTTTAATATGTGAATGTATACTTAGAGCTACATAAAGCAGATCCTGTTAATGGAGAAAATACACAATAAAATATATTTGTACGAAAATCTTATTACTTTGAATCCTTGACTGTTAGGCTAGTTGAAATATATATATGCAGGTGGAAAATGAATATTTGTGGAAATTATTTGGTAATGTCTCTTGAAATGAAATAAAAATGGACTATTTTTATGTTTTGCAACCTTTTCTTAATTAGTAGAATATAATTGCTCATTGCATGCCAAACAACTTCTCAAAGCCATTGCTTGAAAGAAAAAAAGCCGAAGAAACCCCTCCATACCTTTTTACTCTTTAAAGCTGAAGACAATGCTGAGTGTTCAATCTATGTGTAGATCCTCTCTGTTTTTCACAAAGTTACCCAATATAGGAGCATGGGGAAGGAGAGAGGTTGCCCCTTCCCCCTTCAGACAGTGGAGCTGGTTGGTGGTACCAGTGGGGTGATGTTCCACAGCCCATAAGGGAAGCAGTAACAGATGCACAGCCCTCAGACCCAAGGAGGAGCTTCAGAAGATGTGATTCCCTCCGGAGTCACAAAACACGGCACTGTTCTTGGATATGAACTTTTCCTTCCCCTTCTTTTTAATTTTGTTGGTCATGCCAAATGTGAAATACTCGTTACCCTGTAAGTACAGTGATTCACATTCTCATAAATCATTCACACACTTCTAAAATAGCTAAAGGCGTATGTGGGCTTAGTTCATTATTTTGGCTATTTTTCTATGTTTATATGTGGTAATTTATGTGCCCTGTAACATCCTAGAAAAATAATTTTATAGGATTGTTTCACTGACTGTATAAATTTACAAATAAATTTTTTTAAAAATACATTTTGAAACTCTTATTTGTAATCTCTCATCTCCACTTTGCTGCTACTGACTGGACACAATACTGCTTGCTGCTCTAATAATGAACTGCACAAAGAACAGGGCAAACAGCACAGAAATACCCGAATTTTCTTGAAAATTAATTTTTATTTGCAGGGAAAAAAAATTCAGAAGCGTCCTTGAAATATTTTTTTTTAGTACTGACTAGTATTTTTCTCTATTTTCTGATGTTTAATTTTAAAAAATGGCCTTATGATCTGCTCTTGTGGTCTTTAAAATTAACAGCAAAATGTCTTTGGGCTAGAAAGGGTCAAGACCATCTTTCGTGTTCCATGCCTTATGAAAATCAGCACGTTGTATCTCACTTCTGTGGAAAAGGCCTACCTCCCCATCTAAAAATACCTGCTAAATACAAACAGTTCACAATTGCTTGGTACCTCAAAGTAGCAGGACATAATTCCAAACAGGTTTTCAGAAAGAAAAGTTGCAGCCTTTTATTCTTATTTTGAAACATTTTCTAGGAAGGTTAAACATATATTCAAGCAATAAATCCTTTGAAAAGCCATAGGAAGACTCAGTTGTCACAGAAGGAATGTATGTCCCCCATAAGGCAGCAGAAAATAGGCCACAAGCAACATTACTTTTTAAAAAATGCAGCACAGCTGAAAAAATATCGTGATCTTAATATCGCTGAGAGATCTGTTTTCAAATGCACAGAGGAGGAAAAAAAAAATCACTTGTGAAAATGTGAGATGTTTATTTTGAAATAATGGCTAGTTTTTTAAACATAATTAGTTGGATTTCATAGAATCATTGAGGTTGAAAAGACTTCCAAGATCTTCAAGTTTAACCTTTATTTCCATCATCCAAGACTAAGTTTGCATTTATTACTGTTTTTTTAAAACATTTGAAGGTGTTTACATATTAATAAATAAAGAGCAGATAGTTATAAAAAGGTTATTCRTAGGTTTATTTTAATATTAAACTTCAACAATCCCAGAAAATCCAAATCAAGATTTCAAATGAAACATGAATCACTTTATGTGCTGAGACTGTAGCTATCAAAATAGTCTTTTTTTGATTTGGGGTACTCAAATACCTTAAAAAAAAATCACATTAAAACACTTCCGGACTTAAAACTTCAACTTTGCCAGTTCCAGAATGGGAGACCTATAAAGGATTTTTTTAAAAAGGATTGCCAGTACCACCTRTGTAAAAAGCATGCAGGTGGGACTTACTGCATTTGATTGCCTTAATGTGGGTGTGGATAACGGAGGAGGAAATGAGAGCATCAATAAAGCAAACAAAAAAAATACTGTAAGCTGATTAGTGCTGGAAGGGGTTGGAGGTAAGTGTTGCTGATCTGGTAAATGTTATGTTTGTAGTGTATCAGGTCCTGTGGAAATGCAGGAATTGGAAAATTTGTTAGGAGCCTATGGCTCAAATTATAAAGCTAAAGCTGAAAAGCAAAATCTTGCTCAAAGACGTACAGCCCGTGTTGCAGTGAGGGGGGCAGAATGCTTAGGTCATTTTCCATGATGTAGTGATTTTAACTAACTTTACTGCTGTGTAAATTAGCTGAATGTGTGTTCAGGAGGTTGAAGTCCTAAAAAGTTTAACTGATAGGACTGCAACACAGCCTTTTCTCAAAGTCCAAACCCCATGGGAGTTCCAGCTGGCTATGAATAAACCGTGCTTATTCTCAAAATGGATAAATTATGTAAAATTACTTATAAAAACTATTATTATTGTATAATGTCAAATATGACTCACCATGTTGGAAGCCATTTAGAATGTTTGGAAATATAACTGTAGCATCTGTTACTGCTCGTTACAGGAAGTGCCTTCTGTCACCTTGCTATTTACATATTACATGGAGGTTTTTTTCCAAGCAGGATTATTTACATCACTGATTGAGGACAGGGTTTTTTCACATCTTTGTTATTGTGATAATTGCTCCTTACTTTGCAGTACCACCTGTTTTTCCAACAGTAATTTAGAGAAGATATGTAAAATCTATGGCAACTAGTTCAAGGGCTGTTGGTGGGGATGAGTGAAATGAGAAGGCAATGTATGTGTGGGAAGCATAGCAAGTTTCTTGTAACTGAAGACTCAACACTGAATTCATGGCACATGTTCACTTTAGATCGGGAAGATGAGCTGTCTGCCACACCACAGCGTTACAGAAGCATCTGCTGGAGATGCTGACAAGGGTTTGGTTCTTTTTGGGCTTACACTTTGTACTGCCTCATCAGCTGCTGCCCTGCAGTACCTGACAGGTAAGGACGTACAGTGCTGCTTCTTTGCTCTGTCTCCTGCTTTCTTAGCCTGGGGTGTGTTATCTAAAAATAAGGTGGAACAGAGAGGTGGGATCAGCTGGACAGTTTTTCCAGACTCTAGAAAGCTGCTGGTGCTGCTTGTGCCTTTTGAGCTGTGTCTGAGGACATTAGTTTTGTCACTGTGCCAAATGCACACGCTGAAGTCATCTGTATTCCTCAGTGCCCACCATGGTGCTGCCCATCCTTGTATAAACAAAGCTTCTGTATCTTCCCAAACCTCAGGCCATCTGCTCCAAACACTCTCCCTAGCATAATCTGTGTATTTTAACAATATGCAGTAGCAAAGGATTTCACTTTGTTACTGCAACAAAGACAATGCTATCACAGACATGGAGAGCCAGCTTTCCAGTCCAGCTTACCCACAGGCCAGTTTTTGAAGTGATCTGCAAGACTATGCTTTCAGAAGATGAAGAAAAAAGACAAGAGTTGTACTGATGTAAACAAAATGTCAACTGTCTAGATAAGCTACATGAAAAGATGCATTTTAACAGCCTCTGAGGTGAAGTAAAAATCTAGGATTGGTGGAAATAAGGACAAAATTCCCATTGTGTTTCATATTAGCTTTGTGCT
Source organism: Amblyornis subalaris (assembly GCA_018881555.1). Lineage (NCBI taxonomy): Eukaryota > Metazoa > Chordata > Aves > Passeriformes > Ptilonorhynchidae > Amblyornis > Amblyornis subalaris. The sequence goes on along the minus strand of JACAXG010000248.1, from coordinate 543,253 downwards.
GCACTAAGCAATAAGACAGGAAAGACATCTATAAGGAAAGCAGCTCTAATCTACGTAGCTTTCAGCCTTATGGTTTAATGGTACATGTCAGGTACACTACTGAACTGCAGTATTTTCTGCTTTTGCTCTCAACTGAAATGAAACTTAAACCAACAAGTAGTATCTTTATTTACCCAAATAATTCCCAGAGTAACTTGAGCCTGGCCATTTGGACAATTAGATGTGTATGGTATAGGAACTTATTCTAAAATAGCTTTATAGGTGATTCGTAATCTAGAACTACACACTCCCAAATCCTCTGGTGTGGTTCCTTAGCTGTAGGAATAAATTTGACATTCAAAACAAGGTCTTTTAAAAAGCACAGACATCTCTGGCTTTTACGTAAAGGATGGAGGAAGAGAAGAGCAGAAACTGTGATTGGTATCACTAGGTTCTTTCAATGGCTTTAAATGAAAGTGTTCGTGGTACTTAMGCAAGCAGGGGCTTGGATGACAAGAGACTCATTGTTATTTGCTCCCCTTGCAGTTTTGGGGGCGCAGTATGACAGAGAATGAAGAGAAAAATGTTTTAAGTTTGAAATACCCAAGTGACCAATGAAGCAGAAGTGCTACGTAAGTGCTGCTTAATTGTCTTTGTAGGACACGTACTGTGATGTTAGACTGAAATTCACATTTCAGATTAATGTTGGATATATTTTATATATATATATATATATATAAAAAATATAAAATGCATTTTCACTAGACCTTAAAAAAATTACTGTGACCAGTTAATACACTGAAGAAAGCAACTGCCAGCAATCAGAGGAAACTGAAGGCATTCTTCTGCCAAGAACACAGCTTTTTTCAGCCCAAACACCATTATGTTAATACTGAAAATTCTCCCTTCTCAACTCAATTCTGAAAGCTAAGCCAGGAAACTCAGTGTCAGGACTGTGCTCCCAGGACAGCATTAGGCAGTATTGAGAGAGGTAAAAKACAAAATACATAGTTCAAGGGGTGAAAAAAAAAAAGCCTCTATTGTCTGGACTAGGTCAGAAATGGGGCCAGTGCGGTACTGAGTCCATGCATAATGCTCTCTGGGGAAAAGAAAATGTTTCTGCATTGTAAGAAGTCCACCTAAATAGATAACACAGAAACTTTAGGAAATGAACCGTCAAAGAGATGACGTAGTAACTGTTTTCCTGTTTGTTTTTCAAAATCCTGAGAAGGGCAGCATTGCCCTCTTGTGGTAATAAAGAAGAACAACTAATAACAGAATTTTTAATTTAATGTTTAACTTCCAGTATTCATTATAAATACTTACAGACTCAAAAGAAATCCACATGAGAAAATGAGAACAATTACTAGACACATAATTAAACAGCATTCTTGATCTAGGTATACAGGATTTATAAAGGTTTCTATTTTTTTAACTAGTCACAAAATTATTTCATTTGTAAGGACCCCCCCATGAATCTACTTTTCTTTTTTTGAAAAAGGCACTAAATTCCAAAGCAGTTCAAAAGTCATTAGGAAACAGAAGAGAAATGCTGCCATCTGCATATTCAAATATATATATATACATGAACAACTTTCTACATGAGGACTTAGAGAAAAGTTTAATTGTAGAGCTTGAAATAAGCATCAAAACCAACATGTGCACACCTGAGCTTGCCTAGGCCAGTCACACACAGACAGACAGACATCAACTGACCAGCATATACATACTGACTGACTACAGATAAGGAGGCCATTTCCAGGTGACAGGAAGTCTTGACAGGGAAGCAATAAAACATGCATGGAAAACAAACAAACGAACTTGGCAAAACCTTAGTGTTGAGAGTTAGTTCTTAAGTTTCTTAGTGAATGTTTCCACATGTGTTGTCCCACAATGGCAAAGTACTGCTGAGTCTTCAGATGTAAACAGCAAAAGCCACATGATGAGTAAGCGCCACTTGGCTGCAGAAACTGGCAAGTTATTGGCAGTAAACATCAATCATCTTCTCTTCARAAGTCATGCATTATCCAACCTGCCACTAAAGAAACAAACGACAAAACACACCGCAGGTTTGTATGAAGATAAGAAAAAGAAAGGAAAAAACCCCAACCAACCAAACACCACAAGCTTGTCTAACTACAATAAATTCTCCATTCTAACACCTTTTATCCCAGCAAGTGATGGACATGCAGCATACCAGTGGCAACTTATACAAACTCCTGCCTCCTGAGTCATATACAGCAGTGAGGGCAAAAGGCAAAGGCTTATAAGCCTGAATTTCAATGACTGGATGCATCTATTGGTTTGGAGAGATTATAATTCTTCATTAAAACTCTGCCTGGCCTTCTGAGACAAAGTTTACATTAGAATAACAATAGTAGTAAACTTCATCCATATCTATGCCAAYGCTGTATGATTCTTTTGTAAAGAGAGACACATACATAAAACCCAAAACCATTGCCCAACTTAGTTCAAATGTTTTTTATAAGCTCTGAAGGAAGAAAGAAGACCTCAACTGGCACTGAAAAGGGACACTGAGTACACAGTGATGAGGTCCCCAGTGCTGAGAGACCTGTAAAACTGATGCATCATAGATGCAGAAACTGGGGAAGAAGAGGGCAAAAAAAAAAAGCTCCCTGCCATTCTTGCTGTCTTTCTGTCCTAGTGATGAAGTCTCATTTAAGAACACTGCCTGATAATGACATGTGCTTCCATTTCTATTCCATTTCCCTTTCTCTTGGTTTTTCCTCTAGTTATTCAATCTTCTACATGACAAAACAGGATTTTCACAGTGAATATATGGACAGTTGAATCATGCTGTTTCTTTTTTAAACTTACTCTCAGTCCTCCTTCTCCTCCAGGACGTGAAGCTGCAATTCTTTTTTCTATTTCTTCCTGCTTCTTTTTCTTCTGCTCTACGGAGTGAGCATTCTTAATACCTCGAGAGGAAGCCTGGGAGAAAATACATTTGGTAAGACCGAGTTAGATGTTTTTCTGGAGGGAAACCAAACTGCAAGTCTTGGCAACACCATTTTATGAACTGTGGTTTGCATGAAAAGACTTAGTAATGCTACTATTATATCAAGGTAGCCCTTTCAGGATACTTCCTCATCCTGTGAGCTCTTGGTCTCACAGGAAAGTGAGGGTGTTTTTGTTTCATATTGTTATTACATCCAGGTGACGATATTTAATCCTCAGATGCAAAACCAGAACCTCCCTTCCTGAAAGTCCACAAATTTTTAGTCTGTGGTTTTTCCAGTGTCAGGGCCTACTCTTACCCTCACAAACAGGGGAGAAAAAAGGTTGTGTTAGTAGTGCTAGCCCAGGCTGTAAAGAATTTCAACTTTTAAACTGTGATCTGAGAAATAACCTGCATAAGTCTACCCTTCAAAATTTCATAGAGTGTGTGGATAGCAGTACACAAATGAAAAATCTGTTGAGAACTGCCTGCTTCACATCTTCATGGGAACTGTCTAATGAGGATCTAGACTAGATGGCAGGAATATCAGAACTACAAAGAGTTAACACTGTGAAAAAAAGAAAATGTTTTAAAAAGTGATTCTTAGCTAACTTTAGGGTTATAATACCATGGCAGAAGTTGTACAAAAGATGCTAAAATCTACCAAGGGAAAACAGCAATGGTCTCACACGAATTTCAAGGTCCTGACCATAAGTTCAATTCTCAGTGGGCTATGGAGGCAAATCTTCCCACCAAATACCAACCTACTTAGACCATACCATATCTGCCTTTTAGGAAACTGGCCTTCCAAGTGAGTCAGGTAACTAAACTGTCTGTAGCACCCCAAAAGGAAGAAAAACTCATACAAATTCAGGATGTATAACAAGCAGTCAAAAAGCATGTACAGGGAAACGCTAAGCAGAGAAGGACATCTGATCTACTCTCATCCCCTCGCAAGGGCAAAACTGAATATGGCTGCTTGCAAGACAGCTCCATTACCCAACATTCAGAGACCAAAATGTTCTCAAAGACAGTCCTGAAAAATCCTGATAGATGTTTTATCTCTTTTCTTCCAAGAAAATAGAAAGTAACAGAGAGTGATACTTCCATTTTTCTTTGGCAGCCCTAATGAGTCCCACAAAACTTCAAGGCCATCCACAACCGAAGTTGCTTCATTTCTCCTTCCTCTCAGGAAAGCTTTTTAGCCAGTTAAGAGCTGGATACTTCCTCCAGTTATGCTTAAAAGCCACTTCGTGATTGAAAATAATACATGAATTGCTTTTAGTACATAGAATGACACAGAATCAAGAGTTTTAAGGACTCTAAAGCATCATTCAGCCCCAATTATTTACCAAACTCCCTTCAAACCAGGTCAACGGTTGATTTCTAATTCAACATGTAATGTCACTAACATTCATACAAATAACAAATTCCCTTCTCTTTGCAGTTCAGCTGTGGTCTCTAAGATACACCATTCAAAATCTACAATAAGCAAAGAATGTATGCTATAAGCTTTTTAAAAGGTGTGGAAGGAAAAAAMACCAGGCTGGCTATTCTGCTAGAACATTTATATCCTACCTCTTCTAACTTTAAAGATATTGAAGTAGTTAAAGCTTAGCAACCTTAAAAAGACAGAAGACTAAATTAATACTACATCTTTGCTGGAATCTGAGCTGATAAACATGCTCTAGCTGTTGCCTTGTCGATAAACTGAACTTGCAAGTGTATATAATCTGCATTTTTAAGAAAAGGACAAGTGTAGTGTACCACTTGAAATTGCCACAGCAACAACTGTTTGACCACTCTGGTTTGAAATATTTCTCAATCTCTTTTTTTCAAGTCTTAGAACAAAGAAAACATAAAGTTGAACTTGCTCTTCCAGTTCTTAGGTTGTTTTTTTAACTACTGTAAAACTTCTCCCATCCAAACAAGCTCAGTTACTTTGCAAGGGTCTTAGAGCACCTACATAGCTGTGAAACTCTTAATATATATTTAAAACATATCAATGCAAAACATTAATAATACCAGTAATAATGACAATTCCCACAATCCAAACATGATATCCAGTGTTACCACAGAAGCCACAGCTATTCTCCCCATAAACCAGTTATCTAAAAATGATTTGAATAAATGGTATTTTATCAGATGTTACCTCCATCTGCCTCTTTTCAGCAGCTTCTGCTAGCTGTCTTCTTTTTATTTCCTAAATAAAATGTTAAAGACAGTGAAAATCTATTTCAAGACAGTCTGTGCATTCTTTTTAAAGTCTTAATTTTGAAGTATGACTCAAATCTGTAATGTGAACTGCCACAAAATGTCAACTTTAAGTCAATTAGCATCATCTTTCCCTCCCCAGCCAGTCCGCAAGAACGAAGTGTTTTTAGTGACTAATCTGCCAGAAGAGCAGCTGCTGGCATAGATACAGTCAAACCCCACCAGAAATTGCTATTCAGCTGTTTCACGCCTTCAGTCCAAAAAATCCAGACTGGGGTGAAATGGCATGCAGTGCATGAAACGTCCTTTCGGAGTTTGGAAAGGGGACTGCTCGCTCTTGCAGGTGAAGTGGGTTCCTTTTCTTCTCCCCCACAAAACCTCAGATGKGGGGTACAAAGCACAGAGACGGGCTCTTACTCACCTAGGAGAAATTTCATCCAGTGGAGGGTAGTTAGAAGCAAGCATCACTGTGCACTGGAGAAAAAAGCCCAGCTTTTCCTATTTCTTGTAAAAATGGGTGTCATATTGGCCACGATTTTGCACAAACACCCCTCACGCGAAACCCCCCGTCTCCATACAAATGCCCACGCGCGATCCGTGGCGCAGAGCAGCAGGAGGTTCTGAGGCGTCAGACTCCAAGCTGCGGGGTGCCCCGCGTGGCCTCAGCCCCACAGTTGTCCCCACCTCGGGCCGGGGGCCGAAGGACGGGCTTCCTTTACCCGGCACAGCCACTGCCTCCCGGGGCCCTGCGGCAGCCCCGCGGCCTTTCACCGAGAGCTGCGCGGAGGCCCCGCGGCCTGGCCTCCCTGTTGAGAGGGGAAGGTCACCGCCCCCCGCGCTCGCCCTCATCCCGGCGACGCTGGGCGTCACCGATAAACAACAGGCGGAAGGAGGGGGTACCGCCCCCGGGCCGGGGGCCGCCGCGGTCCCACACTCACCGGGTCGGGTGTCTCCACCACGTCCTTGACGGCGCCTCCCATGCAGGGCAGGCACTGCCCCATGGCGGGCCCGACCGCCCGCAGGCCTCGCGGAGGAGGCGGCGGCGACCCCGCCCACGGCCCCCGCGCGCGGCGCGGCGCGGCGCGCCGGCAGTGCCCGCCCCGGCCTGAGGCCGCCGGGGGCGGGCGGGGGCTGGAGCGGGGTCGCGCGAGTTCCCCCGGTAGTTAATTAAATGGGAGGTGTCCTGTGACGGCAAAGGGACAACAGTGCGATTGGCTTCCCAGCCGATGCCGGGTCCGGGGCCCGCTGGCAGTGTGCTCCGGTGGCAGCCAACGCTTCCGCTCCCGTGCCCCGCCTGACGCTGCCCTCCGCCGGCGCTGCCGGAGCACGGCTGGTGAGGCCGGCGCAGCTTTAGCTCGGCTCGGGTGGTTGAAGACGTCTGTTTCCGGCTCTTCGGCTATTTCTTCCATTTTTGCTTAAAAGAAAAGAAAGAAACCTTCTCTTCCAGTTATTTATAGTAGAGTCCAGCATTACCCTCTTCAACAGTACTTCCTGAATTTGAGTGTTGGTGCATACATCAATCCCCAAGGATTATGTGAGGAGTATAATATGTATTCTTCATAAACGAYCATGTGACATCTGCCCAGCTTCTTGTCTTCCTCGGTAATTTTGAACAAGGTATATCTTTTTTGCACCCTTGTTCTTGTTCTACCAATTATTCCATGAGCTCGTGGTGTCATACATTATTGTAAAGTAAGAATTTAAGTTTTTGTGTTTGTTCTCTGCACGTGTAATTAGGCACAGAATCATGTGGTTTGGGTAGAATCATAGAGTAGTTTGGGTTGGAAGTGATCTTGAAGACCACCTAGTTTCAAACYGCCTTCCATGGCCAAGGACACCTTCCACTGGACCAGGTTTTTCCAAGCCCCATCCAACCTGGGCTTGGAGATTTCCAGGGATGGGACACCCATAGTTTCTCTGGGCAACCTCTGCCACTGCCTCACTACCCTCAGAGTGAAGAAATTCCTCTTAATACCTAATCTAAATCTACCTTCTTTCCGTTTAAAGACATTTCCACTTTAAAGCCAGTCTTATAACTGCATGTCCATGTAAACATCTCCAGCTCTCTCGTATGTATGTACTGGAAGGGGCTCTAAGGTCTCTCTGGGTCCTTCTCCAAGCTGAACAACCCCAACTCTTTCAACCTGTCTCCATAGCAGATGTGCTCCAGCCCTCTGAGGRTTTTCATGGCCCCCTGTGGACTCTCCAACAGGTCCATGTCCTTCTTGTGTTGGGGGCCCCAAAGCTGTACACAGTGTTCCTGGTGGGGTCTCACAAGAGCAGAGTAAAGGCACAGTCGCCTCCCTCGACCTGCTGGTCACACTGCTTTTCACACAGCCCAGGGTGTGGGTGGCTTTCTAGGCTGCAAGCGCACATTGCTGGGTCATGTTGAGCTTCTCACACCCACGTCCTTCTCCTGAGGACTCCTCTCAATCCATTCTTTGCCCAGCTTGTATTTGTGCTTGGGATTGTCCTCCTGATGCATGTGCAGCACCTCACACCTGGCCTTGAACTTCAAACGGGTCATACAGGCCCGCTTCTCAAGCCTGTTAGGTCATCAGAGGGGGTTGCTGAACTAGGTACTTGACACAAATCACAACATGGTCCTGGGCTTTCTGAACTGGCCATCAAAAGTCTCACTGTCATAATGAGAGACTGATGAGGGGCATTGGAAGGGGGAGAAATCTCAGCCTCTCTGCTGCCCTTGCTGGAGAGGCTGAGATTGTATGCAGGAGAGCTCAAGAGCTGAGCAGGGCAACTGGGCCGTGTTGTGTTGTCCTGGGAGCTGCAGTGGAGGTGCTGCAACTTTCCTGCTGCATGGTGTAGTGTGTTAGGAATTAATTTTCTGCTTTGTAATGAAACAATTTTTAAATTTTATTTTATTTATTTTTAGAGTATCAAGGTGCTATTTTGTGGATTAAGTGTCCAGTATTTGTCAAGCTTTAGATTAGAACTGAGGGGTTCTTTGTTACTTGCAGTCCCCCATAGGATCCATCAGATGATAATCCCTGAAGGTAACTAAAATAGATTTTGCTGCAAATCTGTTAAGATTTAGAGGAAGATTGAAGTGTGCTTGGATGGAACTCTTCACGGAGAAAGAGAGAACAGCTTTCTGAAGGAATTGTGACCTGTTATAAGATACATAACTGATGAGTGGTTCTTTTAATGTGGCTATGTAACATAGTCAGAAAGTTCTTTATTGAGAAGTAGCAGGAAACATGGTAACAAATTTCTGTTCTGTATTAGAAGGCTTATATGTTATCACTGGAGGGTTTCAAGGCTGATGATTTTCTTGCTGATGCTTTAGGATTAACCTTTCAGTAAAGTCACTTGGATTGGGGTCCTTTAAGAGCTGCTTCTCTTTGGGATTTCATGAAATGTTAATGCCTAGTAGCTTAATAGTAACAGGTGACGGGGGTGTTTGTTTTAGTGCTCTGAGGACATTTTTGCCCTATCTGCCAAATAATATTGTAGTGAAATAACACATTAGTTATGTAATTAACTTAAGAAACTCCACCAAACTGCATACTTAACACTGTCATGAAAAGTAATAGCATGTTGCTTTTAAATGGGGCTGCTAGACTGATTGGTTTGAATTTTTTTTATTCATCTGATGAATTGTGTGTAGTGAGTTTTGACTATGTCATTTAACAAGAAATACATATTGAAAATGTCAGTAACCTTTCTGGAGGGTTTTGGCAGTGCATTAGAAGATCTGGCAATTTGTTATTGGTTCATTTCTAATGGTTTGGTTATAGTGACATTTGTGCAAGACCAGTATTGAATTATGCCATAATCTGACTTTTATAAATGTAGTCTCCACCTCTTATCTTCTTGATATCCAGCAGGTGGTACTATTGACACAAAAATATCCTGTATATCCCAAATCCATAACCACACCTTCAGTTTACTATTTTGGTTTGATATTACAGGCAGTTGTGTTATTTCTATTGCATGTAAACCTGGAGAGAGAAACTGTTTCTGGCTGATAGTTTATGAACATATCATGCTTATTTAATTATTTAAAAAGTAAAACTCATTCGTGATTAAATTATAGTTGGATTTTAACTTGACAGTGTTATCATATCTCTCTTGTAGTAATTTAAATTTAAAACTTTTTGTTACTGTGGTTTGGGAATCAGAAGTTCTTGCTTTTGCTGTACGCAGTTCTTAAAGCAGTGAAGACATACACCACTTTCCAGGAAAAGCATGGAACAGCTTAGTCCCAGGCCTTCTGCTGGAAAAGTAGTTGCAGCATCTGTGGATGCTTATATACTTCTTTGTGGCCCTGATGTTACTCACAGTCATTAGTCACCAGTTTAAATATCAATAGGAAGCGACTGAAGCTAATCAATGCTGTCATTGGTTCCATGGGAGCAGGTGCAGCCCTGATAGATAGTGATGTGTGGCTGGTGTCTGTCAGGTTGGGTTAGCAAGGCTCCAGGGCTGACACTCTCCATAGCAGTTCCACACAGTCAGTCCCACTTTAGGCTGTTCCTTCTCTGGCTGTATGGTTGCATGCCACCATCCTTGCAGAGTAGTAAATTAAAGGGTACAATCAATTTCTGTCTGTAAAAGAGTTCTTGTATCTGTGTAAATACCACCTGCAATACAGGGGAATGTACTTGTGGAGTTGTGATGGTTACAGATTGGCAGGTCAGGCTGGAAGGGAGCATTTCCACTTCTGTCCTGGCCTCTTCAGGGCCATTTAGGTACCCTATAAAATACGTATAATTCAGCCAATAAGTGGTTAGCTGCAAGAAATTCTGCTACACTTTAAGTATGGTGAATAGATTGAAGTTGGCAATGGTGCTGGTTTTAGGGCCTCAGCTGCCTTGTTCTGGCCTCTTCATTCATTGAGGGGTTCAAGTGAAGCCATTTGTGTAGTCTCCCATCCAAAGCACAATTACTGGAGTCTCAGGCTTTGAGTACTGCTGTAAGGAATTAACAAACAATGTGATTCTGATGATTTTTATTCGTAACATTTTATTTATATGTAAGGAGGTTGATTCCCAGCACAAGGTCATGAAATCTTAAAACGTAAGTTCTGTGTCTCCTCAGTACCTTTATAGTACTTCCACTGGCATTCATGATAGAAAAAGATAAGGATCTTTTCTTACTGCTTCCACATCAGGGTCTTTATTATAATAATGGATTGTGGGCCAAGAGAAAAGAGATGGTTGCATAGGATGAGCACAATTTAGTGATTTAGTATTTTGAGTTGTCCTAGAGGGACTCTCAAGAATTCCTTCTGACAAGAACCTTAGATTTGTACCTATCTGGAAACATTTGGCAAAGATTTCTAGGCAGTGGCTGGTTTTGGACAATTTGGAAAATAAGCTCTTAAATCCCTAACTTTAGAAGATACTATACATGTCCATAGTAGAATATTAGCAGTGAAATAATAATGAACTTGGATTTTTCCCTCTACTTAGATGAGATTCAACACAAAATGTAGGGAAGGACATGGGATCTGTAAGGAGCAGTTAGATGAATATATAACGTTAATACTTCATGGCAGATTAAATGTACTAATTCTCAACGTAATTTAAAGTTTTTGACATTATTTTAAAAGATGRTAGCAAGAGTTGGCTTTTTAAAATTTATTTATTTATTATTCAAACTCATTCTAACCAGAGGTGAGCAAATATGGTGTAGTGCTTAATTCTAAATTACAGATGCAGATATTCTGTGTTCACTTCATGAGTTTCCTCAAATTTCTTTTTAGGTTTTAGCTTAGGGATTACTGTGAATGTCAGACTGCAATCCAAGCTCTGTAAGATCTCTGAGTGTACAGTTTTTGTTGCAATCCGTGGAAACTGAGCTTTTTTTAAGCTGTACCTTAACTTGCTTCGAAAGCTTTCAGCTAATCTTCATMGTTTTCCTTCACTAGCAACAAATCCCTTTCCATTAGTTTCACATCTTTCTTCAAAGATTGTCACATCTGCTCCACAGAAACAAGACAGCTTTATAGGTTTAAGGATGTTGCTAGTTGGAGACTTATAATGTGCACACTACATACAAGCCTTCTGTCTATGCATTTTCCTTATGTGCAAAAAAGCATACGTAGGAAGCACTGGAATTTCTGGAAAAATTCGGTGTAAAACTCAGTAGCATCATATCCTTGAATAAAATCTGTAAAAGCATATAATGATAAACTCTGAATCCCAGTGAAGCTCCTTCCGATCTCTAACTAAACCAAAAAATGCTTATAGGTACTGTGCTGAGCATGTTCATGTGGTGCATTTGTCAGTCCAGAATACCTGTTAGACAGTAATTAGGGACTGCAAAAAGAACATCTGTTTACAGTCACCGCTTCTAAGGATAAATTTGCTTTATGAAATAGCTTCTGTTTGAGTGCAAGGGCAGTTAAAACCAAGAACGAAGATTTCACTGTTTTTTAAGGTCAGTTTGCACTCTGCTTGCCTTTGTGCACTCTGAAAAATCATCATGCACTAGACTCATTTCCAAGCCATAGAGCAAGGCATATGCTTCCTCCCTCAAACCTGTTAGCAGAGATAGATTTGGAGTTATTTGGTATAAAATGACTTCTAAAACGAGTAAAATGCAGACAGTTTTCCCACAACTGGATGAGAATGGGAGTAGATGATTCTTGGCCTTTGTACGTTCTGCTTGGTTTGTGCGGGCACCTCATATTCTCTAGCCCTGCCTGGGACACCACTTTTGTATCTTGGGTCTGGAAAGGAATTAAGCTCTTGCACATCTTGCTTCTGCATTGTCAAATAACCCTCACCGGTTTGACACAGCGGTTTGCAGTTTGTTCCCTGCCATAGAGTCTGGATTCCAAGAGATTGGTACAGCTGTAAAGTACCCTTTTAAAAAATATATTCTGGCTGAAATTTTGTCCTGCTCAAAATTGGCTTGATACAGCTGCTCTAACACTTTCCTCTTTGGTTCTTTTTCTACTGGTTGACCACTCACTAATGTGGGTCTCTCTGTAGAGTTGCATTTTTAGACTTGAGAAATGTTTAGGCCCTTACCAAAGAGAGTGGAATATGAAAAGTGGACTGTGAGAGCAGAGACATCCTACAGTCTTCTACAAGGCTCTGGTATTTTCATACGTTAAGTGTTCTTGTACTGTTTGCGTGTGTTTGTGTTGTTGGGGGTTTTTTTAAAACTTGGAGATTCACTCACATGTTTTAAACCAATGTTGCCGGGATGGTGGAAAACCCAAAAAGTGAGGGACACAGACATGCATTTCTTTTTTTTTCATCCTGGAAATGTGACTTAAAAATTAAACCTTTACCTTAAGACAAAAGTAATACACACTTTCTCTACCAAAACAAAGCATCACAAATTGATTTTTGCAGTCAACACATGCTGGAATGTCTGACAACATTCTTGGCTAAAATCTACCGGTTTTTTCTTTCCTTTTTTTGTGTAGAGTATCAGACTAGATCTTAAGGATAAAACTTTTAGTGATATGTAAGTTATCCTACCACTATGGGTGCATGTTTTGACATGTATAAGAAATGCATGGTAATCTGTATGTAATTTCGTGAACATACCAATACTTCTTCCCCTTAATTGTGTCCTTGAAACAAGAAAAGAATGTACCTAAACTTTACCTAGACACGTGGACTGTATCTAGTGATAAATTCATGAGTAATGACTTTAGGATTTCATTCACAGTGAAATGCCACATCGTAGTCAAATAAATAGAGAATAGAAATTGGAAAACTAAAGGTAAAAATTAATTATATAACATTATAATGAAGTTCTAGGAAGTTCTAACTATTAAATTTTCAGAATTATATGGAAAAACAGGAACATTTCTCACGCTGTTAGAATAAATATAATCCTGGTATGTTAGTTAACAGTAAGTGAACGATCTTTATTTTTCCATTTGAAATAGTGTGATTTTTAGAAAAACTTCTTAAAATTATATAAAACTTCTGCTTTCTTTGTGACTGACTATATTTAGTGAAGGGTCTAGGAATAATTGAACAGAAATCATCACAGAGACCATATAGGTTTCATCCCATTAACCATAGTGAAAATCAGAAAATAAGTGAAGATGTGGTAAACTGCCAGAATTTTGCTGTTGTATTGTGTTGCCAACAAATCTTTTTGGCGTAAATTATCTTTATTCACTGGTGTTTCCAGAAATGGTTACCATATTTTTCAGGACACATCAGTGTCTGAGAATGTTAATGTTTTAATCCCGTATGAGAAGAGAATGGCAATGAGAAGAGGATTTCTTGTTCCCAGCCTTTTATTGCCCTCTGATATCCATTCATGGTGAATCAAATGTATTCTTGCTCATTACCAGCTTTAAAACAAATTGGCAGGCAATGAGCCTTTCAGGGAAACACTGGACTTGTGCAGTGATTAACATGCCAGCCAGCCCTTGGCAGCTCCTGGCCAGCATTGGGAGCACATGGGAGGTTTTATGACTGGTTGTGGAGAAAAAGCTGTGCAAGTGGAAGAAGTGGAAGAGTAAGTGGGAAGTACAACTGCCTCATGCTGGCTCTCACTTAAATATTCTTGACTGCACCTTAAGAAGCAGTGCTCACTAACTGGCTGGAGCATTTAAAAAGAAACGCTGTCTTCTGTGAACTGTAGATCAAGTCTCAATCTCATTAGTTTAATGTTTCCGTGGGAACATTGTGCATATTTATCCTCTATAGTTGAACACAGACTTTGGATTCAGACAAGGTTACATTCCATCCTAGAAACAAGTTATAATTAAAAAACCTGAGTTAAAACAATTATGCACAGCTACTGTACTGTATGTGCTTTTCTGGTATATTGGTCCTAACACTGTGCGTGAGTCACTTCCAATTGATAGTTGACTAGAAATAAATTACAAATATGTCTTGAAGCCTGCCTTTCTTGAAGTCAGACTTTCTTTATGAGCAACCCTTCAGACTGCAAAAGGAAAGTTTCTTCAAGCACTATAGATTATGTGTATTTAACTACAAGTTATGGTAATAGCATCTGTAGAAAAACATGCCTTACAGTTCTGTCTGGCTTCTTCTCCTCATCCTTAAGTAGTCTTAAGGAATCTCAATAAAATTCAGGCTGCAAATTAATTGTGACTATATGTTTTACATGATTGCAGTTTTGAAGTTTATCCCAGTTTTCAAACCATCTATAAAATGAAGTTATACCAAATGCRAAACTGAAGGGCAAGTGGAATAGTCTGTGTTATCCAAGTGTCATGTCATGTTAGAGGAGCCACTGAACTGCAGTGTTGGATACAAATAGGCATTACCAGAACAGTCAAGCACTAATACGGCACTGTTAATGGTACAGGTCTTTCTGTTACTGCAGTGACTGGCTGAAAACAGACAAACTAACAAAGACAGGACAACAGTAAATGTGCTGTTGGAGATTAATTCTATATGTCTTTTTAACTGCCTGTTGCAAAACATTTGTACTACTGGCTTACTGAGATATGTTTTCGTTACTGCTGTAATGCTTCCTGTTTATTTCCATTTTTAGTTATTGACTTGTCAATGGCTAATTTCACCTGGTATTTAAAAACTGTATTAGCAGAAAAATTGCAACTGGATTGCCAATGTGAGAAGTGTTACTTATGGCTATATTTCAGGAATTTATAAAACCAGAGACTTATCTCCCAGGTATGAACTGTACTCACAAGATAGTAGTTGTGCATCAGACGAATGAAAAGTATGCCCCAATGTCTTCCAAGGCAGTGTTATTGATCTTCTGTATAAGTTAAAGATTATCTTCCACAACATTTTTAACCAGGTGTCTTTTTAAAATAGTTTCCTAAGTAAGGTTTGGAATATATTTATATTCAATACTTGAAACAGAAATGTACAAATCTTGTAATGCACACTCCAGGAAGCCAAGATATGACTTGGAAAAATACTGGCAGAAATGCTTTTCAACCATGAAACTATAAATTCATATGTAAGAAACAGAAGAGGAACGATACAATGCCATTAGATATATGATTATCCGAGACAGAATTTAATGACCAGCAAATAATCAGAGTATCATTTAAACACAGATGTTTCTGAGTGTCTCACGAATTATGTCTAGATATTTGAAGAACAGCTTCTATCTCTATTCTTAACATACARTTCTAAACACCAGCAGCTGATTATTCAGAAAAAAACAAAGAAAGGGTTGTAATGAATGTGTGTAAAATCACGCTATGAAAAGCCAGTGTCCACAAAGGAGACAGAGGAGTCCTGCAATTTTATTCGAACAAAGTGAGAGAGTCCACTGGGGCATACCCCCATGGCATTTCTCTCTCGAGGTTTCAGAGGACACAGCCTCCTTTTATCCTAAACTCCTGGCCGCMTGTTGCCCTCTTCGTTTCCCCATTGGCTMAGGTACTAGGAAGGTACAACCTTCCCAAACCACCTACCACATATTCCCTCTTTGAACATGTCGTTTTCCCCCAAAGTTCAGAAGTTTAGGCTATCTGGGTTCTGCTATAGACTTTGTGCTGACCCATTTGTCTGTTACCCTAAAGTTCAGGAGTCAAACTGTCTGGGCTCTTGTAACAAACTTGCACCTTAGAGTTGATAGAGACATTAAGACGCATTTCAAAGATATTAACGCCGATACCCTCACCCATCAAATTGTTTGTAAAGACATTATAGCACATATCTTTTCATATCATGAACAACATCCCAGAACTCTGCTTAGTGTTCCACAAGATAAACTGACCTGGAGGCTTCATGATATAAGACCTACTATTAAGTACGAACAGTACCACAGAGCTCATATCATTAAAGCAACCATTAAGGTAAATTTATGTATTGTTTAGTAATATCTGCCTGGTGAGCTTTGAGGTGTGGTGTTTTGGGGTTTTTTTTCCCTATCAAGCTTCTTGTGGTCTATTTACACACTACAACTGTCAGAAACATGTTTAGAACCTGAAGAATGTGCTTTTCTGGCTTACAGCTGAGCAGATTAAAAGCTTCATGCCTTTTGATGGGGAAGAACATGTACTCCAAGTGATTTGGCATGAAGTGAGAAAATTATTGAAGTCCCAATAAACGTTGAGGACTGTCAAACCCATATTTCATGGGGGAGAGGGCTAAGGGAGTTACTATTGCCATGAGTCACAGCACAATTTTCTTCCGGTTACTCATGCCATTTGCTCTTTCTTGGTGTTAAATTTAGTTGCTTTTGGTGAAGAAATTCTATGTAATAGATGTTTTAGTGTGTTCACATACTCCCAAGCTTGACCAGTCCTTTCTTTTGTAACAAAAGTGGATCACGAGTTAAAGCAACTTTGTTTATCTGCTATTCTCCTAAAGAAATATTGCAAGATACGCTCTTGAGCATGATCTTTTTGGTATAATCCGCCCCTGAAGGTGAGGGTAACCCAGTTTCTTGTTAATAGATCCCTTGGGGTGGGCTAGAGTGAAATGACATGATTGATATTTGTAAATATATATATATGTACATTCTATTTTAGGACAATTTGGCTGCAATGGAAAGCAGGTATGTAGCTGTTTTGGTTATTATCTATTGCAACACAGTAATATAAAAGCATAAAAATAACGCTTAAGGAAATATATTGATCTCACCACCCGTGGATCTCACAACGAGACTTGATTATTGCCATTTCGATGTCCGTTGGTCAAAGTGATGGTCACAGTCTTGATGCATCAGGGCTGGGGGAAGCCCACGAAAGTTTAGTAGGTTAGTATTGTGCTCAGGCTCGGTGGGAATGCCCAGGTACTCCGCTGGGGCCGGGGATTTTACATTCGATGATGTGACGCTGTGAGTCACGGGACACTTTGTGAGTCTTTGATGGTCTATGACAGCTTTAAGACATGCAGTTGAGTTGAGATGCCAGTTATGGCCCATCAGCAGGGATGAATACCTTCAGGCTACCTGGCAGGGAGTTTTCAGTTTTCACTCCCCTACGGGGAGTTTTTACAGCTGAACAACTTGTGTAAGGACTTTGGCACGATAAAAAGCACTATCCCATCTCGTAGGGTTTGCCACTTATCAGCCTGTTTCCTTATCTTGTTCAACACCCAGCTGTAGGCTCCAGTGATGGGTGTGCACCCGCCTTTGCACCTGGGCGGCACATGGTCAGCAAAGCACCCTGCTGATTGAGCCATTAACCATTAACAGCCCAGTCTCCCACACAATTTTGTATCCGAATAAAGCCCTGTAAGTTGTAAAAAAGTCCTAAAAATGTTACTTGCCTAGTTCATGCAACAAAATGTAAAAGCCCACACCTGACTGAGAAATTCTGTCTTTTCTTCTGTCAGCCACCTAAAATCTTCGAATACAAAGGTACACACTTTGTAAAGACATTAATTCAGCAGTATTGAAGGATAACTGGTTGGTAATAATTGATTTTTACGATGTTAAGGCTTCCAAGGTCAGTGCTGTCCTTTATGCTGTTCAGGAAGTTTCACCATACTTTTGCATAGATGTGCATTCACAGGTTGGAAGGCAGTCATAAATTACCCTGAAATTTAATATTTTCAGAATACCATCTTCTTTGCTTACCTCCTACTAAATGCAAAGTAGCTTGTGTTTATACATCTTGGAATCTGTCGCATTCCACTAGGGGGAACTGCGGGGAGTTCGTTTARAACAGATGGTCTAGGACGAAATTAAGCCAAATGAGGCAAATATTATATCTGAGAACCGTTTATTGGTAACAAAAAGTGCGTGCTAAAGAAGAACAGAAAAGACAGAAAAGGAGGAAGGAAAAGGGGAAAGAATGGGGGAGAGAGAGAGAGGAAAAGCGGGCGTTACCAGCAGACCCTTGGAGCGCGCCATCGACGTCCAGCCTGCAGGTGCCGTGTGCTCTCCCCGCCGGGGGAGCCTGCGCAGCTCCCGCACAGGAGTGGCTGCCAAGGCGCAGCTCCCACGGTGACAGGCGGCCGGACACGAGGGGAGTGGGTGCTCGGGCAGGAGGTGCAGCACCCTGGACAGGGTCGCGGTGGGATCGCAGCAGCGGGGTGGACCAGCGAAGTTGGGTTGACAGCAGGTGGCTCAGGCAGGAACGAGGCAGGCAGGGACAAAGCAGGTAGGGTGTCGGGCAGGAATGCAGGGAGGCAGGACAGGTGAAGGCTGGAGCAGGCGAGGGAGAAGAAGTGGTAGGGCAGGACACAGGCTAGGCACGAGGCTTGGAGGCGGTCAACGAGGTGAAGTCAGCAGGTGTCCAGCCAAGCATCCAGCAGCGTACAGCAAGAGGGAGGGAGAGCGAGTGAGGGCAGCAAAAAGCAAAAGCAAAAAGCTTCCAGTGAGGGCAAAAAAGAGCGCAGCAGCCTGTGACGCAGTTACTTTTATACCACCCTGGCTCCTCCCAAGGTCTGCTCACTGGCAGGAGACCACTGGCCCAGTCAACTTTTGACTGCATATCTTTTGCCACCCGACTGGAGAACCTCTCTGGAGGACACAGTGTCCTTAGTGGTCTCCTCCTCCTCACAGATACTGACTGCCGATTCCATGTGAGACGTGAAATGGCTGCCAGGCAAAGTCTCCCCAGAGACAGGACTTGCCTCCATTTTCTCCTAACTGCCTCCTGCACGCAGCACATGTTCATTGCCTCCCACACATACCTCTGGTAGTCTCAAATAATGTTGAGACAAAAATCAAGGTTAAATTGGTTCCTCACAAAATCACAGGACAGGTAGCTTTTATGACTAAGACTATCTTCATTCACTCCTGAAATACAGTAGGCAAGAATRGGAGTAAAAATACTGCCATGTTACRTAAAATGCCAGGACCATAAGAATAGAAGCAACTACTCTGAATAAAGAATGAGAAGTGACAAAAGGCAGAATTCGCTTTCCCCACCYAAATAATTATATTCCCTAGTCCTTATATTTCTAAAGAAAAAACATCTTGTATCCACTGCTGTCATGGTAATATTTATAGTAAGATCCATTCCTGGTGAAAACAGTAAGACATGCATGCTGATACTTAGCCATGTAACACACTTTCACAAGGAAATTCTCAATTATGATAAGACCTTTTACACTAAAAATACATCCGTTTCAGGTGTTCATCATTAACTGCAGATTTTACAGAAATGTTACAACATTATATGCTAATATAACCAGGGTCTTTCCCTGGGAACTGCATCTGCAAAGAGAAGCTTCCCCTTCCATACTGCAGAAAATTGCACATTTCTAGCATCTATAGACCTTGGAGGCTTGATGGCAGTGATGTAATTTTCTTATTCTCCAGACCTGGTCTTCAATGAGTTCTATTGCTCTGTTTTTATCTCCCCAGTAAGAARTATGGACATTGAAGACACAAGACTGCCTCTTAGTGATCCTAAACAGATTGTGGTGCTGTTACACAATGCCATTTATTGGCAGTTGTTACTAAGACAGTATTACGCGATCAAGGTTGTGAACAAGGACAAGGAAGCACACTTAGAGCCTTATGGATGGGGAAATTGAGGCAGGATGTTGATCACCAGACTCAGCTGCAGGTTCTTGGTGAAGTAAGGCAGAGCAGGCAGAGCATTTGAGGGTCACCAACCCATGATATTTATCTCTTTTCTCTCTCTTACACTGTATCCTAGCACCTGGGGACTGACTCCTTAAAAAAGCTAAAAATTCCTGCACAGAATAATATCTCCCACAGGTCTCGGTAGGTGTGTTGGTATGATGTGTATCCCTTCCATAGGACTTGCATATTAATGAATTCCAAATGAGGGTGTGTGAAAAAGACATGTATATATAAATATACACACACAGACATACATACATACATATCCAGTATTTATAAAAGAATGTAATTATATAATTAAGAAGTTGGAAATTTTAATTGGAATAGAAACGACTCATATGGTTCTTCAGAAATATAATTAATTGTCTTGAGATTTTTCCAGAATGAAGTATAACTGCTTTGTTATGGCTGTGCATCCTGCAGATTTACGTGATAATTAATCTAAGATGTTTGGGGCTTTACTTTTCTTTTTAGAGCTCCTGTTATTCTTTTCACTGAAGATGCAAATGCAATGCAAACCACGTTTATCAAATMTGTTACTCTCTGGATTAACAGGAGTTGTTAACTGATTTGCAGAGCTTGTTTTGAGAGCTGTTAAGTTTCACCTCTTTCCTCGTACTTGATTAAATAGTCATTTTTAGGATTTTTAGGATTAGTTTAAATTTTTTTCAAT
This sequence comes from Amblyornis subalaris, assembly GCA_018881555.1. Taxonomy (NCBI): domain Eukaryota; kingdom Metazoa; phylum Chordata; class Aves; order Passeriformes; family Ptilonorhynchidae; genus Amblyornis; species Amblyornis subalaris. The sequence continues at coordinate 522,986 of JACAXG010000248.1, read as the reverse complement.
GTAGAAACCATTTGTTTTGTAGCAGAAGCACCTCTGCATTTTCATTTACTTGTAAAAGCACACCGTTTTTTGAATACTTTTATTTTATGATCACTATTCCAGAAGAAGAAATTAAATTCAGCACTCTTTCAAGATATTGGACACTCTAGTGTTTGTGTGAATGAGAAGATGTGGGTCTGAGTTGAAATGCATGTCTGATGTTTTAGGTCTAATTAAACAAGCTGTGTAATTTACAAAGGAGTGAAAAAATCTCAGTGGAGTTTTGTTTTCGTTTTAGACTAGTCCTGTCCTTTTTTAATCTAKGTCAGAAAATTATTTTGTTAATTCATGGGTTTAAATAAATTTAAATGATATTTTTTTTCYTCTGTAATTAATTCCGTTATGAAGAATTCTGTGGCATTTCTCTCAGGAAAGAGACCAATAAGGTTTTCTACATAAATTACATTAGAAATGTTCATCTTTTAAAGGAATTATCTATTTTTTAAAGAAGGTCTTTGAATCCTTCCCCAGAATGGTATTGCAGGTATAGGATTTTTTCTTCAATGCAAGGAGATACTTTAGGGTGACTATTTCTTTGTGATATTTTAATATAACCTCTCAAAAGGGTTTCCATCATAAGATGTTCTATTATAATTTAAGTTGTGACATTATCTTTCAGGTGAGTCAGTTGTGCAGATTTGAATTTAAACAGGTGAAAAATATTTGGATTATATTAGTAGAACCATAACAGAGATAGGAAAGGAAGAAATTATTCTTACCTTTTGGATGTTTAAAATGTGCATTGCCTTGGCTGACCATGGCCTGAAACCATACTTTGWCTTTGAACCACACTTGGCTATGTGAAAACTACCAGCTGCAGGCACAGTCATTTCAGCACTTAAATATAATAGATGAATGAAATGTAACCTGGCACTCTCTCGCACTCTAACAGGTGTCCAAACACATAACAAAAGTGTCTTTTGAAGTTTTTGGTAGATTACATGATGCATACATATATTTAAATCAAAATAAATTAATATTTTTATTCCTAAGAGAGGAACTGTTACTCCCTTTCTGTCCATGACTATATTTTGCTTTATCATGCCCACTCAACTTGTGAAAATAGATTTACTGTTGGTATCACAGCTGTTTGTGCTTCGCTGAGCAGCCTTAAAATATTTTTGATCATTACATGTGTACTTAACAGGCTTAGGATTAGTTGCCCCTTTGGCCTTTTCAGAAGAAAATATGTAACTTGTGGGGATTAATAAAAATACAGTGATGCCTGGTGTGTTTAACAAGAAAGGGGAGAGTTTTGGTTCTGCTTTTGCAGTAACTCAGCTGAATTGTGGACAGAAAATAATTATTTTATATGATGCCTCTGGGTCACAGGAGGAGCATTGCTTCTGAGAGCRGATGCTGAATATCCAGAAAATAGTCTTGAGAGGTTGAAAGTGTTTTATATCTTAGAAAGAAGAAGTTGAATCCCACCTCAGTCCTGCACCACCTGACACATACCTCAGTCCTGGCCCAGGCTTAGTGAAAGGGTACATGATACTTGCTATTTAACAATCCACCCTGCTTTTACCCTTTTTTTCCCCCTTACTCCCTTTAGGAGAAACGGCATCATTCAAAACTTCTAGGAAAGAGTTCCAGAGCAGAATTCAGCATATTTAGCTAAGTCTCTTGCCAGAAAAGTGACTGGCTTTCTCCTTACCAAAGTCTCCTTTGATGCCTAACTTACTGTCCCTCTGCTAAACACAAGGCTTAGCATCCTGTTTTCAGGGTGGGTATTTTTAAGTGAGGTACTACAATGCCATTTCTGATATCAAAATCACTTTATAATTATAGTCCTTATGCTGTATAAAGACTGATTACAGTAGAATACAGTGTTCAGATGTCATGAGGAGTGTGTAATGACTCCAGCATGCATGACAGCCTGCAGCCGTGGGCCTCCATTGAATAATTTTTATTCTAGTGAGTCTTTTCAAAAAAAAACTCCTTCCAGTTCTTTCTTGTCACCAAATTTGRGATGTTAAACTGGAGATAACAATGACTTTCTGAAAGTTGTCTATTATTAAAGTCAGAAGCAGTAAGGGTTGAATATTCAGCTTGTGTGGAATAGCAGCATCTGCCACATAATTATGTCAGAATAGCAGGATGTGCATAGCTGCTCTGGCTTCTGCCAAGCTGCTCTTTCCTTCTAAAAGAGCAAAAATCCAACAGATAAGAATAGTCTCAGAAAAATAGCTCACTGTTCTCTGGAATATCTCTGGAAATGTTCCTGGGAATAGTTTTGAGCCCTAGGAAATGTCAGTCTTGGAATGAGGAGGGAAGGTTTTGTTGCTGAGATTGTCGTTGGTCAAAACAGCCTTGTAAAGGAAGCTTGTGCTGATGGCATGCTTGGGAGAGCAGAGCTCCAGCTGGAGCTTGTGCCAGATACCTGTTGATACCCATAGTCCTGGATCAATACATAGTGTTACTCCCTTTCATTTTTCATTGCATAATAAAGCTACAGGACTCCAGCAGCACCCTGGGCCTTATTAAGAAGCTGAAGTGAATATTCATGAAAATGGGAAGACTAGGAGACAAATCGAGCACATTTTCTTAGGGTGAATTTGGGTTATGTTTGATAGAGGAGATTTTTCTGTTGAAAGAGGGATCTGTCTATGAATACATTATTGGAGTTTAGTCCACGGACCCAAGCAATCAATGCTGTTGTAGAAAAATTTGTTACAGAGCTGACCTAGTATGGCAGGGAAAATTACACAATATGTTACAGCCAGACAGCCCTGTGCTTTATTGTTAGACAGTGTGATAYATGGTGAGGGAATGAAAGGGCTGACTTGAATTTTACTGTGGGCTCTCATGGCTGTGAACCTGGGCAGAGCAGTGCCCTGTGCCCTGTCAACATCCTGACATAGGACTCTCCTGCTTTCTACAAGTCACTATCCAGCTCCATCTTCATCGCTGTGCATTCAATAGGGAGGCATCTGGGGAAATTTTTCTATGTATTAAACACTAGTCATCTTTCATAAGTGCAACATCCTCTAGCTGCTTTCCCACCACTGTGAGTGACCTCTGGGACTGAGAAAACTCCTTCAATTTAGAGATTTYTTCTTGTTTTCTCACTGGATTTGGTCTTGTTTTAGGATGTTTGTAAGCATCTTTTGTACCTGAGGTGCCCTGACATAACACACAAAATATTAAGCAAATGCTTTTGAAGATCAAGATAGGAAAAAAGAGCATCCTGTTGTCCTTGAACACTGGAGTGTTCTTGTCCAGGAGACCTGAGAAGTGATCAGTATGCTATTTAATTTTGACTGGTAAATTAAAAAGACATACAATGTAAAAAAATAAAGTGAAGTTAGAAATGTTCAGCTTAATCTCACTACTGTTTTTTTTAAAACCTGATTTCTGTTGGTTGTTTTGAGTATTATGAATGCAAAAGACTTTGTATCCATGTGTGAACTATGTTTTTGAGTTCATTTTTCAAACCAGATGTGTATTAACCTTTAATAAAAAGAATTTTTCATTTTTTTGTTTTGAACAATGTGGCCTTAATGTGACATTCTGAACTTGTACACGTGCCTTCTGTAACCTGCTCTGTGAGGTTGTTTGCAGTGGGATTGTTTTATGTYCTTCACAGATTTGCACTAACATTGCAGCTAATCTAATATTTATTTCTTTCTCATAAGTTTATTGTTTGCAGTTAGAAGTATGCATCAGGTTGGATGCTATACTAATTTTTCACTGCAAAGGGCTTGCAGTGCACGGGTTGATGGCTGAGCTAGTGATGGCAAGAGGTCCATGAGTGCCCGAGGCTCTCATTTCAGGTGTGAGTGTTCCTGAAGTACACAATCACCTCATCCAGATGTCATAAGGCTCTAAAACATAAAAGTAATTTAAAGATTCCAAGTCAACATCACCATGCTCATTGGACTGAGGCAAGTCTTCAATTCTGTTATGCTTTTATCATTAAAAGAGAGTTGTTTCTTTTGCCCAGAAATGCTGCAGGGGCTTGGTGTGAGCTAGAGGCCAGGGAAAGCTACACAGAGTCTTCCCATCCATAACAGCACTTCCTTTTCGTTCCTAGTACTTCTTGAGAGTGTAATGTAGCCTTTCCGACTCAAAAATAGGTATTTTATTTCTTATTTCAGCTACTCTTTTCAATGCATCTTCCATCAYAGTGTTTTAGCATGTGAATAGCCCCAGTGATTGCAGGTTGAACCAGATCAGGGCTTACAATAAGACATCTGTCTTGAAAATATGCTTGCTGACAATTTAAATATTGTACTCAGATACAAATGTGAATCATCTTGGTATTGCACATTTATTTAGAACAAATGGAATGATATTTATCTCTTTTCTCTCTCTTACACTGTATCCTACAATAGGAATGCTTAATACCTCCATTACGTGACTCTTTAGTGCCTGCATCCTTTCAAATCCTGGGGCTACAAACAGGAAAATGGTGGTCTCTTGCTCCTGGACTGCCCTTTGCTTCCTTGTCCTGTATATATTTTGGCAATTCTACCACTGTAAGGAAGAGAGGACTTAGTCCTTTATGCAAGTCCCCAGTATTTTGAAAGAAGGCTCCAGAGCTGAATACTAAAGGTTACAGCTGTAACACTGGATGAACATGCCTACAGTCGTGTGTCATTGAACCAGTAATTTGAAAAATTCCAAGTACTCCAGGCTTTTTTGAGCCAAAGATTCATCGTTTTCAGGGTATCTACCATTTCATACTCGAATCTACATGGGGGCAGTCAAAGTGGGCTACACTGCTTCATAACCAAATTACTTCTCTTCATTTTGATGGAAATCACCTGTGGCTACAGAGGCAAGATGTTTACTTAGCATTTAGTATTTCCGATTGAATATTTTGTCCTTCTACTGTGTTCCTCTATTGCTCTCCCCCAGCAAAAGGCAAGAATAGATAAAAAGAGTCCTTTCTTCTGGATGTCTGTAGGAGTTCTCTGGATGGTGCGTGTTGCCCCTCGCTTCTCACACATGGCTGGCTGATTGCATTAGCTGTATAGAAATGCAAGTGATATTCCACTGTAGCGAATTTTTGCCCCATGCAGATTTTCTAAATGTACAGTCCCAGCAGCACGTCTCTCCTGATTCATCAGTTTCTTCTGTAGTTGTTCTTGCTATTACTCAATCCTTCAGTATTATAACCTTTATTTTTATGTGAGGAGAAAAAAATGGTTTCTCTTCCTCTGTTTAGCAGAAACGTTTGGAATAGTGTCTTTCTTATGTAACTCTGTGCTGACAGCTGCTGGGCTCCTGTCCTCCTTTGATGGGGCATAGTTAGTCAGTTTAAAATGGTGGTGGTGATGTGGTTTTATTAAGAGTGGAGGAGTTGTGAGTTAGCATATGGTTTTTGAGAGACTGTGGTAAGCCTTGGTGTGATTTTTCTTTCAGCAGCTCATTTCTTTGTTATCTTTGTGGAATTATTTTTCTACTTCAAGAATATCCTCACAAGCCAATTCCTGGACAAGAAAGGTGACCGTTACAATGAATGTGGAGACTTGCTTTTCAAAACAATGCACTAAAACACCTGCTGAAATTATTTTTCTACACCTATACATGGTGTAGATATATCCCACCTGTTCCTGTGAATCCAATGTAATAGTTTAGTTGGTTCTGTCAAAAAAACTGAAACAGCTATGTCAGGGTGCTGTCTCATGCTGATAAACTTCAGCTTGACAAAGCTGCAGGTAACAGAAATAGGTTGTGCAATCAAAAGTCAGACCAAGTATAACCACAAAGCTCTGTGATATTTTGGTCCATTGCAAGCTGTTTTTTTCAATGATGCTGCTGTTGTATTGAACAATACAAGCTTGCAATCGTTGCTGGTCTGTGTAACAGTTGTGTGCCTGCAGAGTTAATTTCAGATGTTGAAGCTTTTCTGTATGCATCTTGTGCTTATGCAGATTTTCAGTCTTTTTTCTGGCTTGAGGCAAGTAAATCCTATAAAATAGTCTTAYGCTTAAATGCAAAGGCCAAATCCTAGAGTTGTTTTTCAGCTAAAATCAGTAATGCAAGACCTGTAGCCCTCACTCAGTAAAAGATTTGCTTATTTCAGGCTGGATCCAGCTCAGTATTACTTATTTTCATTCAGTGGATGTACATCCTCTCTTTTCTTCCTCCCAAAGGAAATCTGACAGCTTGTCTGTTCCAGAGGCCGGGAAATATTGGCAAGTTTCAAAACTAAATGTGTTAGCCTTTCTGACAAAGTCAGTCAAAGGGCAGATATATTCCTATAGCATTCTCTGAAAACAGCCAGCTCTGCACCAGAGAGAAACTGCCTTTGTGAAATAAGAGCTGCAATGAGACATTTCCCAAAGTGCTGCTGATGAATGTGCATTAATGTTGGAGACTGCACAGGCTGCACCTCGGGCTTATTCTGCTGCTTCCAGAAAAGCAAGAAAAATGTCAGACCTGTGAGGCTGCAAATCTTTTCTTTATGCTATGAATCCCATGCTGGTGTGATTCTTGCAAAAAATCACTGTATGAAAACTTCAARGACTCTCATCTTTTGAAGCAGGTATTCGTTTATTTGGCACCGGGGACAYGTGGCATCGCTCTGCCCAACATGCCCGCCCCCCAAGAATAGGGTACAACCTTATATCCTTCAACTATATGCATATGCATCATATTTCTAAGAAAAGGTGGTTACATGCTAATTATTTCCCAGAACTTATGAATATTATTTACATATTTTTATGCATGCACATTGCCTCCTGGTGGTCGTCCCGGGTGGTCGTTGGATGAAGGCTGTAGTCTTCCTCTAGGTTGACCTCTTCACCTTTCCCTCTTGCCATGCGTATTTGATAGGGTCTTATGTAAGTCCCTTGTTGTGCCAAATTGGCAGGTTTCAGTTCTTCTGTTCTCTTTCTAAAGACCTTGTATTTCTTGCAATTTAACAGTTTCTGCAATTTTGTTTCTCTTTTCCTTAAAGACTATGGATTAATATTTGTTAAGCTACAAACAACTATTTGTTAAGCTTATTACAAGAGTCCCTTTGTTATTACAAGAGTCCCTTTGTTATAAAATTCTCTTTCAGGTGGTCATTCATGGTATGATTCTTGGGGTTGTCCTGTGTAGGGCCAGGATTTGGACTTTGGTCATCTTTGTGGGTCCCTTCCAACTCAGGATATTCTGTGATTCTTTGGAATCAGACAAGGAACTGTGGTGGGAAGGACCCTCTTGTGACCTGATTCTGCCTTGGTTCTGGAGGAACATACTCACCCAGTTTTAAATTTTTGAATTTTCTGTTGCTCTGATGGAGGATTTGGACTTGGTGATCAAAAAGGCAGGGACTTTTTTTTTTTGAGAGGAAAAGATGAATTGTGGTCTTTACATGCCTGACATCACTCAGATGCCTGTATCTAATACAATCATAGAAATGTTTGGGTTGGAAGGGACCTTTAAAGGTGATCTAGTTTCATCTTCCTGCTCTGGTCAGAGACTCCTTCCACTAGATCAGGTTGCTCAATGATAGCRTCTGTTGTGTGTCAACTCTCAGTCCCACGTGTTTGCAAGAGTGAGACATGAGAATGGTCCTTGCAATTTCAGTCCAGGCTTATGGTGATGTGGAGAGGGCACAGAGCACGCACTTTGTGCTTTTTGGCCTTGGCTGTGGGACCTGGACATCTCAAGCATTTGGAGCTGTCCCGAAATGAAATCAATTGCAAGTTGAAGGTTTGCACAAGTGCTGGTATTTTAACCCTTATCTTTGGCCAGCTGCCACTACTTCATCTATAAGCAAATTAACTGTTTCATGTTATAGGTGTTCTGGTAATTTTGTTAAGAGACCATATACCCTGGCTTTCTAGTGCTGTAGTAGTGATAATTTTGGCATGATATCATTTAATCATAAAGCCCCTGGCTGATCCATCGCATTTTCAAAGCTGTCAAAATAACATCACTTTGGAGATTCCCTACCTCAGCCATGATATTACTTAGTTCAATCGCCCTGTCCTTGCTGCATTTAAAAGACTAGGTCCAGTGTTTCCATTAGCAGGGGGAATTCTGCCAGAAAATATTTTAACTCTGCTGGTGAATGAACAGTTCATTAAACTTTGAAATTATTTCAAAAGAATCGAGAGCCTGGGGCAACCATAATAGTTGAGGTTGCAAATGGTCTCCAGCTCTAAGGCATATTTCCTATTACTTAGGAGTACTGCTTACAACTTTGCAAGATCAGGGTTTTATTTTTTAAGTCATCTTTTGGTGRTGACTTTTTTTCTTTTTTTACATTCTTTCTTCTATTAAACAAATGTGTAAATTTATTCAAGTATACTTTTTGAGGACCAGTTGTACCATGCCTCAATATATTAATGTACTTTCATGCAGCAGAGTCTAGAAATACTAAAATACCACAAAGCAGATTGTGTGTATTTCTTGTCTGCTTGGAAGCAGGAAGGGGAAATCTTTCAACAGATTGTTTTTCTGAGACTGATTAGCCAAATGTTACAGATTTTCAGAGCTCACTTTAAATAAAAACTGTTCTAATTGAGGATGTGTTCTTTTTGGTGTTTTGGGGTTTTTTTTTAAGGCAGAACTTGATTTTAGAGTTCCATCTGTGTTTGGATTCATGGTTGTTGGAATTGTGAAGGGAGTATGTAGTACTTTGGGAGCATTTTACAGTAAAAATACATTTATAATGATGTAGTATGTAGAAATAAATAATAAGGAATACAAAGAGTTGAGGTCCTGGAAGTAACAGAGCTGAAATTGTCGTGATAACCCCCTGAAGAAATTTGCTCACATTGAGGGGAAATTCAATGAGTCACRGACATCTGTGTCTGGACCGATACTGTGTCTCATGCTATCTGTCATGGTTTGTTCTTTGCTTCATAAAAAAGGAACTTTGAGTATATCTAAAGAATCCTGATAAATATCGGGCTAATGTAAACATAGTATAAGCCTGCAACAAGATTGAGGACAACASAAGGGGTGTCACGAACAAGTCTTGCCAGTGTTAACTACGGTGATTGCAAAGTATCAAGATTGTTTTTTAGGGAATTCCATTATATATAAGATGTTTACGAAGATTGTCAGAGAACAGCATTTTTCACTAAAGAGAAGGGGAAAAAGTGACATGTATTTTAATACGGAAAGGGAGTATGTTGTGAAGGAAATATTTCTTTGTCTATTAGCATCAGGGAAAAAATAAAAAGGGTTTTCTAATAAATTTTGAAAGAGGGTAAACTTGGCACTGTGCTTCATGATCCCATTTTCAGAATACTTGAACCTCACTGGTGAGTAGGCCTGTGTTACATCTTTAATCTTTGACTTCAGGAGGAAGCTTGATAGGATTTTATGCACTGAGACAAGAATCACCACAGATTCAGCAGATGATGAAATGATCTTGTTTCTTCCATTATTCTGATACAGGAAGTTAGTTTTGCTATTGAAATAAGATTATTCTTGAATATTCTATCTTTACATGTCAAGTTCCTTAAATCACAGAGAACAGTTTGTGTGCATGTCCTGGGTAGTAAAGTGGGGTGTAACCAAATTATGTGTTCCATCACCATCTACATCACTTCTTGATGAACTGTTAACAATGGGTCGTTCACAGTAGCTGCCCAGTACAAACCTGATTCCTCAGGCTACAAGCTGAGAAGAGGCAAACCATGTGAGGTGGGATAGTGTTTCTTATCTCAACCGTGATAACTCCCCCCGGGAAACAGCAGCACCACCCATCCTGAGAGGGTCATCTCTGCTAATGGGCCATAACAAACTGAACAGGCAACAGCAGAACAGAACAACCATCAGGGACTCCAGAAATATCCTATGACTCATGGGATTACATCGCTCCACTGTGAAGCTCCCCGCGCTGGGGGAGGTACCACCTAAACACCACCAGATATAATCCGAGGAGCTCGCAGACGGGACACACCGCCACCACTGGACACCCAGCAGAGAACCTGAACTCCTGTGTGAGGAACAGACCTTTCTACCAGACCACTGCTTTTGACGAAGCTGCAGCCATCATTCCAACGGGTTTGCAGCCACTGTTGTACTCTGACGTTGTCGGTTTAAACCAGTGTTTCTGTATTATTGCAATTATTGTAACCTTTTATTAAATTGTAACTCTGACCTAAGAATCTCTCCCAGTGTTTGTTTGGGTTCATTTCTCCCGCTGGTTACTTTCAAACCAGCACAGTGCATCAGAAAGCTAGAAGCCTTCTTAACCTAAACTTTTCTAAATACTACTATCATTAACCCACAGTTTTACTACAGTTTTGGTAACTTGCTTATTTGAGCTTCTGAGTGTAAGCTATAAGTAAAATCTTATCTTCAACATGTGTCCAACTATTTTCCTATATTAGCCAGCACGTGAATGAACAATGTGAATAGCAATAAATAAGCTGATTCATTGATGAAAGGTCACAATAAAGTGTTCCCAGGAAATTAATTATTTAAATACAATAGAAAACCACATTGAAGTCCCCATAAAGATAAACAGTATTTGAAAATAACCTGTGTGAGTTGTTTTAGGCAGCAGAAATTGCTTACACTGGCCATGACACCTTTAAAATGGAACTATCTTAAACAGTGTTGCTTCTGCTCTCTCTCCCAAAGCATTAGTCATTGCAAAGAACTTTAAGGAGGTAGGGAAAAATCCTCTGTAAGTGGGTTTCGTGAAATCCACTTGGTGTTTTGATACACAGATAAAAACCCTTTCACTTCCTGACAGCCCAAGGGAAAATCAGTATTCATCACCATATGGAGTWAGAAAGCATATTTTCATGCTGGATTTCTTACTATAGGAGACATTCTATTTGCAGCAATAGTGTGGGAAAGGAAGCAAGTCCCGAATGGGAGCTCAGAACTGGGAGCAGAGTCAGACTGACTCTGCTCAGGAACATTTTTCAAATTTTTAGAAATTACTTTGAAGGTCCATGGATGACATCAAAATAAAAACAAACCCAAAGGTTGCAAAGAGTAGGTTGAGGTTACCAGTATTAAGGCACTGCATTAATTCCTTTGATTATTCAAATATAGACAGCTGTTTAATAAAGCAAAATAGGTTAAGTCAATTCAAATAAAATATACTCTGTATAGGTGGCTTCCTGCACTATTTAGTCTCCTCAATTAACAAACATTAGTAGTATCTCTTGTCACTGCAAAGCATTTAAATCCTTTATTGCTTTCTTATTTTCAAAATTACTGTAAGAAAGGAAGACAGGCAGAAACAATGTGTAAGACTTAAGTACTAAGCTGACGTGTTGTTTGCAGTTCTACCTGCAGATTTRCTGTATGAAATGCGATCACTGAGCTCCTGCTTTTCCCAGCTGCAAAATTGATACAATCATCTGCACTGTTTTCTTTGAAACTTAGTTTGCTTCTGTTTACACAACATTATGATAGCCTCAAGTAGGCAATACTGTGGTGGCAACAATGAACCTGTAAGATGCTACAGTGATAATTATAAATAATTATAAATTATAAAAATTGCTTTGATCAAGCATTGTGTGGTCAGAAGAACAGGTAGAAAATGTGCACATCAGTGCTGGACTGGCACCAGGTGTTGTCAGAATTCGACTGCTACTGGCCCAAATACAGAGGTTTTGTGAGAGGAGCCCTTGTCCTGRCTCTCTTGGGTCATCTCTCAGGCTTAGCAGGCCATATGATGAATTTCTTTTCAGTGAGAAAGTTGCTTTTCTCTATTCATCATTATGAGAATTACTGAGATGCTGCTCCTTGCTAATGTCTCTAGGATGTGACACACTGTGCCTGATGGTCCCAGTGTGGTACTTGGCTCATTTGGTGGCTTACTGTATTTTAAGTCTGGATTATCAGTCATTCTCTCCTGCAAGGTGGGCTGTGGACTAGCATAAAAATCATCTTCCTCAGYTTCCCCTGGACTCATTTCATGGCTTCATCTGGTGACAAAGTGAGTCCATCCAGCCTGAAATTCTCTGCAATTGTTTGGGAAAAAATGTGAATTCAAATCATTCTTGTTATTAGTTGTGTAAGACTAGTGTCAGTGTGGCAGCTGAGGGTTCCATGGGCCCTTTGCCAATCCTGCACTTTTGGTAGCTTAACCTCTCACAGTTAATGAGCTTTCTTTATTTTTCATGTACCTTTGTTGACTGTACAGTAGAGACCTCTCTTGCCATTACTTTAKTTCACAGCAAAGATCAAGTGAAAGTTTGCTTCCACCCTCCAAACTTCCACCCAAGTAAATTTTTGGGCATGATGGAATGGCCTTACTTTTCCAGCAGTGCTATAATGGATGTTAGCAGTCCCCAGCACTCCAGGATTGATTATATGGAATCATCTTATTAAGTTTATCACAGCTCAGCTATTCCACTTTTGCAACAGTAACTATAAAATCAATATGGAGAAAATATTTAGGTAAATCAGCAGTTGAAAGAATGATAAATAGATGTTCATTGAAACAGAAATAAGCTTTAAATACACCAAATGTAAAGCACTCCTTACAGAAATAGGGAGTGTAAGCTTACTTCAAATGAGAAATTATTGGAAGGCAGCAACTAAAAGGAGCTGGGGCTAACAGTATGTGAGGAACAGATGATGTGCTGTAACAGAACAAGGTGAGATGCTCTGCAGGCAGGTGAGTAAGAGAGTACTAAATATGAGCAAGGAAATTATTTGTCTTGTCACAGCACAAGCGAGAATGATGATACTGGTATATGGTGCTGGATTTTCAGTAACTTCTTTTAATGTTGTGACATGCAACTGATGCTCTAAAAAGGGGAATAAAAGGTCTGACGCTTTTRAAGGTAGATGAAAAGTCATTGTAGTGGGAGATGGATCAGGCTCTTTAATACTTTAAAATCAAAGAAGAAGGGAAAGGAGAAGTGAAATGTGACAAAAATACATGGAAATTGAACTGGAGGAAAAAGAACAAAAACTGAACAGTCCACCCACTGTTCACCAGACTACTGGTGCCCAGCAGCTGGAAGCTGAAGTCTGACAAGTTCGTCTTGGAATTGGATTTTTTTTGTTGTTTCCCCCCCACCCCTTCTCCATTGCAATGTGGTGGTCAAATGCTGGACCTAATTACCAGGGAAGGTGTAATTCTTTCCATAACCTGACTGTTGTTTTAAATCGAAACTGCCTGCATTCCTGGAAGATGAAGTTTTGCAAATGCACATTAGTGGATTCAGTGCAGGAGCAACTGTGTGAAAGACTAAAGCCTTTGGTCTTACAGGAGCTCAGGGTARTGAACTAAAATCTCTTCTCAATTTATCGGGTGTTCAGGGCCTGCATGACCTTTTCTGTCAAGTCAGCTTTCTACCCTGCCCCACACAACTTGTGGTTCAGGTGGGTTTTAGAGTACAAGCTGAATAAAGGAATCTATCAACTCTAATCTATCAAATTTTTTTTTTTTTGTATCTTTTTGCTTGTAGTGACTGGAATGATAAAAGTAACTATATATATTTTCCATTTCTCCATTTATTTGAGTGGACAACACATTATACTCATGATTAAACAGTACTACCCTGCTCACTATGGTGCATAATAATGTAGTAGTTCCTACTTGTGTTTTTGCAGTTTGCATGCACATAGGCACACACACATGTGTGTATGCATGTTAAAAATATGTAAAAATACATATGTGAAAACAGGAAGATGTTTAAAAAAACCCCAAACAAAATAAAATAAATATTGGTAGACTGTAGGGGGAAGGGCAAGTATTAAAACCCCTTACCTCACTTTTAACCTGAATACAAACTAACAATACTTTCTATAGATTTAAAGCACTGCTATGGGTGCCACTTCTCTCTATGATATAACTTTTGAATTCCTGCCGTTCTGTCCCCTGCTCTAGGAGGTCTTGTGTTCCTCTGACCATCAGATGCTGGTCACTTAATCCTTAAAACCAAACTTTGAGTGAGGCATGTGGGGAATATTATGAAAGTCACTATTTCAGTTGTTTTTATGCACCAGTGATCCCTTTCACTGTTGTGCTTCCAATTTTGGGTTTATATATTAATCTGAAAGCAAAATTCATATTAAACCATCAAGGACAGCAGTGAATTTTTTTTCATTACTGAGCAATGCTTTATGTGTTCACTCAAAGCTTTTTTGAACTGTTCAGTGGCCATGAGTCTGGTGTTGTAGACTGGATCCTTGGCTAGACTTTCGCTCTTGCTCAATCATTGAGATCAGTGAAACCATAATGCTTTGTAGTAGCTGAGGATCCAACCTCTCTCTAAATCGGAATCATAGAATGGTGTGGGTTGGAAGGGACTTTAAAAATCCAGCTGTCTACTGTGGGCAGGAACACCTTTCACTAGAACAGGTTGCTCAAAGCCGCATCCAACCTGGCCTTGAACACTTCCAGGGATGAGGCACCCACAACTTCTCTGGGCAACCTGTTCCAGTGCTCCACTATCCTCTGAGTAAAGAATTTCTTCCTAATATGTAATCTAAACCTACCCTCTTTCACTTCGAAGCCATTCTCCCTTGTTCTGTCACCATATGCCCTTCTAAAAAGTCTCTATCCCTCTCTCTTCTAGGCCCCCTTTAGGTACTGGAAGGCTGCAATTAGGTCATCCCAAAGCCTTCTCTTCTTCAGGCTAAACAACCCCAACTCTCTCAGCCTCTCTCCATACCAGAGGTGCTCCAGCCCCCTGCACATTTGTGTGGTCTCCTCTGGACTTCTTCCCAAGAAGTCTGTGTCCTTCTTAACTTGTGGAATCCAGGACTGGATGCAGTCTTCCAAGTGGGGTCTCAGCAGAGAGGAACAGAGTGGGGGAATTACCTCCCTGGACCTGCTGCCTGTGCTGGTTTTGATGCAGCCTAGGATGCACTTGGCTTTCTGGGCTGCAAGCTCACATTGCCAGGTCATACCAAGCTTCTCATCCACCAGCTTGACATCACCCAGAGTCTGAAAAATTTTATATGTCTATCAGTCCAAAAAGGACTCAATTGTATCAACCTGCTTACTGTAGCTCTTCTGGAGTGCTGTTGTGAATAACTTACCAACTGCCATATGCTTAAGTTGAGTGGCCAGATAGTCTGGTTGATCATCACAGTTGTTCCTGAATACATATGGGAGGAGGTGTCCTTTCACTGCATCCCTCCAAACTGCTTTCCTCACTGAGCTACCCAYTGCAATCTGTGCCACATGACAGCGGAGACAAAAACACTAATGGGTGTAAGTCCTTAGTCACCATGGCTGAATTTCTGAAACCCTGGACATATATTACAAGAAAATAAGGCATATAATTTCTAGTTTATTGAATCTATATCACTATCTATATTGCTTGTTTGGTACTAGTTTGCTTAAGTATGCAAAAAGGGGGCATGAAAATGACATTTATTGGAAATTTGTGGATTGACTTGATAAAATTTGAATTCTAGCACACTGGAGCACCTTCTGGTCTGCATACAAAGCTGAGAGTTTGGCAGGAGTTCCGGTATTCTCTATCCAAAAAAGCTTTTCTTATGCTTGTGTTTCCCATCAAAATATATATTTCTAAAGAATTTAGTTACTAYAAATTTGGATAGCAAACTATTGGGTTTTTTTAGTAAACAAGAAGTGAATGTTTATTGAAAATCTCCTATCATTTGGCTCACTATTTGTAAACAGCTCGCAAGTACAAGTAACAGGAACTAATGAAACCCCACTTTTTCTTCAGCAGTCTGCCCCGTGGCAAAACTTATCTTATGGAACTTAATTTTCATTGTATGCATCACTAGAGATCATTCCCAAAATACAATTTTCTGAACAAGTCCTTGAGGATCAATTCCACCACCTAACCAGAAGTAACTCYGACCACATTACAAAGCCAGTGTATGTTGATTATAGAAGAAATTTTTTTGCATTCAGATAGGAAAATAGTGGCTTCTGGCTACAGCATAAACAAACCTTTGTCTTTTTTTTTTCCTCATTAGCCTAGTGAATTTAAATGTGACTATTTCTGCTGYGACTATATGGCTTATGGTTCATTACTGCAAGAAGGGTTTTTTTAAAAGATCACAGCACGCACGTCACAGGTGTTGTTATAAATAAAAAAATATAATAATAATAATCCTCTTGGATGGGTTTTAGGGTCCCTTGCAGTCTTCCTGAAAGCGTGGCATTTGTCCAGCGGTGCCGTGACGCGTTCGGCGGTGCACACACACACMCACACACAAACRYGTACTTAGCTGAGGCAAAGAGTCAGAAGGGTTCTCCCCATGTATTCCGTGAAATAAGTTTATTCCATGAATCATCAGGGAAGGAGAGAACCCAGAAAAATGGAGGGGTCAAGGTTTTATCCCAGGGGCAGTGGGGGTGGAGAGACAACAGGGACCAATGGGTTGAGGGTCAGGGGGCGGAGAGAAGGCAGGGTAATACAACTTCAACCAATAGGGGTAAAYGAGGGGAGGAGTGGGGTACAGGAATAAATGGGATGCTGAGTAAAACAGAACACTCTAGAACTGCACCTTATAAGGGAACAAGGAATAACAGGCTGCTTGGTCACTCCTGCAGCTGGCTCAGACWCTGCAGCACTCTGCTGCAGGTTCAGTTACCTCTACATCTCACCCTTCTTTGCTTAGAAAAAAGAAGGCTTTTCCCACAATAAAAATTATCAGAATATTTTATAGTCTACTTTTAAACGATGATGTTACCCAGCCTCCCAGCCCCAACTGTCTCGAAAGTCCACTAAGCCAGTCCATTCTTTTTTTGGTTTTCAGCTCTTTAATTATTGTCATCTGGATGCTTTGATCGTGTGATGACAGGTCACTTTCAATTCAGACATAAGCTTCTGGCTGAGGTGACTCAAACGGGACAATTTACACGATGTTGCTGGCTGCTCTGGTGGTCCGGTAGACTCAGTAGACTCRAAGGAAATGGAGATAGTTCATTCTGGCCATGTGTGCAGGTTGGGCTAGGCTTTTCTGTGGGCTCATAAAACAAAATCGTTAATAAATTATAAAATAGTTTTCCCTTAACTCTCCATTCCCCTACTCCCCCTCTTCTTAACAAAAATATAACATAGGTATGGGGTATAGGATAGATAAAAGGATTATGAGATGGGGAAACACATGAGGGAAAAGACAAGAGGGGTTAAAGGTTTGGGGTTTAAACTGCCTGGAGGAGGCACAAGTTAGTTTGCCGACTTGAGCTGACATTGCTTTCAGGCGGTACTTGCTTGATTTTTTGTTTATTTAGGAAAGGGGAAAGGTAATAAGGGAATAGAGGCACGGGGGAAACGAGGTGAAGTGTTATATAAAGAAACTTGGGAAAAACAAATGGTAGTGAAGGGATAAAAATAAAACTTGGAAGGATACTAAACAGGAAAGACTTATCGTGTCGCAGCTCTGGCTGTGGGGTAGTAGGTCGTTCTGGTGGAATACCAATGGGCCAGCGGCAGCGGCCGGATGGCTGTGCGAGGCTCAAGTGTAGAGACCGCCGGTCGGGCTGGGCCCCGGGCCAGCAGCGCGGGCGGCGGCTGCCGGCAGGCGCTGACTGGCTGTGCCAGTGGCATGGCTCGGTGGAACTGGCGACAGCGCTGTAGCTGCGCGGTGCCGATGTTTCCCTTGGCGCGGTGTTGGTGGCTGGCCGCTTGTATTCGTCAGCGGGTGACACGAGCGGCGGGGAGTAGCTTTGGACTACGGTGAGTGCCTCTTTCACGGCAGGYGCTGGCTGGTCGCGCCGGCAGTACAGCGTGCTGGAGCAGGCGGCGGCACTGGTGATGCACAATGCCGATGTTGGCTGGGTGGGAACGGTGACGGCAGGAAGTGGCGGCRAGCATGGCGGCGGTTGCGGTCGAGCAGGCGGTGTTACTGGCGGCATTCGAAGAGGCGGCGATGATTGCAGAGTTTCACAGCTTGCAGCGCTTGAGTCGCGCGGAGGCTCGGGGYTTGCTTCTGCTTTCTTTTCTTTTTTCTGTTAGTTTTTGTGGTTTTCCTTTCGCTTWGTGGCAGCGATGGTAGCGATGAATGGCCGCGAGGCGTTAGGCGTGCGACCGGTGCTGACTAGTTTGCTTTTGTTGAGGTTGTTTCTGCCTGCTGCCGCCGCGAACTGCGAGTTAAAGGCTGCATTTACTGGCGGCGGCGCGGGACGGGTTTGGCTGGAGCGGCGGCGCTGGCGCCGAGCAGGTGGTTTGGGGTTCGCATGGGGTTGCTTCGCATTTTTTAATGCTGCAGTGAGGCTTGGACTCTCATGCACAAACTTTCCAGTTTTTTAGCTGTAGAATACTATTCTGCTTCTTTTTACRTTTCCTCGCTCTCTTTCGCCTGGGGTTTTTTGCCCGTTTTGCTAGAGTTGTATGGTGTTGTGAGGCGGGGAACGCCAACATGGCGCCTTTCCGGCTGCAACCACACTCCGTTCTGGTCTCGGTAGCGTGGGAACCAGGAGAGGGTTGTTTCCCAGGGGCGGAGTCACCGATGGAGAGGGTGGGGACATTGGACGGGGAGGCAGGGTCTGCGGAGGGCACAGGATTCCTGATGGAGGGGGAAGGGTCCGACGCAGACATGCTCATCGACACGTGGGAGGAGGGACCCGACGCCATGACATGCGCAGGGAAGGGAAGGGAGAGGTGGCACGGCAATGGAATGGCCGGCGCCACGTGGTTGGCTCCATTTTGAGTCGGTGCCACGTGGCTGGCCCCATTTTGGGTAGAAACGGGAGGAGACGAAACTGGGGAAGCGGGTACAGGTAAGAGGATTTGGGGAGAGCTCGAGATGGGGTGATCAAGCCCATTTCGAGAAGGGGACAGAGGAGACCAGGGGACGTCAGGGAGTCGGTAGCAGCCCTGTGCCCTTGGACAGGATCCGTCTCCAGGTCTCTCCTGAGATGAGGAAAAGGGTTGAGGAATACACGGAGAGGGAAGCGGGGGAGGGTTTCTTAACTGGGGATTAACAGAACCCGAATGTTTTCTAATACCCTCAAGATATACTACGATAATGACAAGTAAAACTACATCACGGGAAATACTAGGAAAGTATTTAAATAACCAAAGAACGAAACATTTGAAGTCTCCCTTCAAAAAACGAAACGTTTCTCGAGCAAGGGTTCGCTCAATTTGGTTAAAAACCTCCCTCTGAGGACGGATTAATACACTACCCCTCATATCCAGAAAACTCKTCCCACCACCGAGAAGAAAAGGATTAACAAAAAGATAGAAAAAAGACCCGGTATTTTTCACACTCACCAACTGGGTCAAAAAAAAACTGTTGGAGGGGTCCCCAAGTCCTGGCCGGTACTCCAGTCACCTCCTAGGTGCCTTCGGAGGGTTGTTGGCCGCCTCTCAGGCAAGACCTAATAAAACGTAGATCTTCCTTCGGGGTAGCAGCGACACCGGATGCACACGTCTTCAGGGACTGTCTTCAGGGCGCCCCACGTTGATGCACCATTTGTTGTTATAAATAAAAAATTATAATAATAATAATCCTTCTGGATGGGTTTTAGGGTCCCTTGCAGTCTTCCTGAAAGCGTGGCGTTTGTCCGGCGGTGCCGTGACGCGTTCGGCGGTGCACACACACACCCACACACAAACGCGTACTTAGCTGAGGCAAAGAGTCAGAGGGGTTCTCCCCATGTGTTCCATGAAATAAGTTTATTCCATCAATCATCAAGGAAGGAGAGAACCCAGAACAATGGAGGGGTCAAGGTTTTATCCCAGGGGCAGTGGGGGCGGAGAGACAACAGGGGCCAATGGGTTGAGGGTCAGGGGGCAGAGAGAAGGCGGGGTAATACAACTCAACCAATAGGGGTAAACGAGGGGAGGAGTGGGGTACAGGAATAAATGGGATGCTGAGTAAAACAGAACACTCTAGAACTGCACCTTATAAGGGAACAAGGAATAACAGGCTGCTTGGTCACTCCTGCAGCTGGCTCAGACACTGCAGCACTCTGCTGCAGGTTCAGTTACCTCTACAACAGGTAGCTTGATTTTTGTAGAAAACTGTTATTTCTCTATGGTGCTTCACAAAAAATTATGTCAGGGTCTGTGTCATCCATTCCTTATAAATATTTTATTGTGGTAATAACCAATCACTTTTCAGAGTTGCAGATAACTTTTTTTTTAAATTGGGGTCATAAAAATAACTAGATACTTTTCTACTAATTTGCACTGTGACCAGATATGTCAACTTTTCATTCAGTTTGTCTGAGGGTGTTTTGCTTGCTTCCCTTTGATTTTGAAATTCTTTGGCTTTTTTGGACATAGGGATGTTATACACTGAAGCATCAATAAACCCTCATAGATAGAAAGAGCTTCAGTGSCCTTAACCTGATTCCCTTTGTGCAGAAGTGTTAAATATTGATTGGTGTAGCAAATAGAGCGGGGAAGACTCTGAGCCCAGTGGCTCTGTGGTTAGCTGGGAGATAAGGAGGCATCTGTCCCCTTCTCTGTGCTGTTCAACATGTTCTTTGCATTGAGGAGTCAGTAGAGCATCACAGAAAACTGTGTTTATCTGGCGAAGAATCAGATACCCAAACCAGTGGTCTATGTATCCTTTTTCTCCTTTTCTTGGCTCAATAAATATTTAATTCATCCCTGTGAAGTGGTTTAGCTTTGGTAGAAAAGATTTATACCACTGCCTTTCTGGCCTCAGWCTGTCCTGTGTCTGGAGGATTGAGTATTTCCTGTGGTAGGTGGCAGTTTCAAAAAGATGAAGGATGGAACTGAGTTACTCCGCTATATGTTCTGTCACTGGTTTAATGCTGGCAGTAAGGGGGACGAGAAGACAAGATGGAACATCACCGTTGTCAGCTCTTTCTCTGACACTCTTCCACCAGATACGCTTCCGGATCTGCAAGCATATTGCAAATATGGGTCCTGAAAAGGAAGTGGGTACCACACAGCACAGTTTGGCCAGAGCTGAATTTAGAAACCCAGACACTTGCTGAGGGACACTGTYGGGACCTGAGTAGCTCTTGGAAACACTTAAAGCAGAGTTTTACCTGCATGAAGACTCTTAACATGGAAAGTTTAGGTCCTGTGGATTTTGAACTGACTCTGTGATTGAGTAGTAGCTGAGGGGGAACATCTGTGTGGATTCAGTTTGTGATGTTTGAACCTCATTTCTCTGCTAAGAGAGCTCCTATTTCTACCTGCTCTAGAGGGAAGAGGAAAATGAGACATCACTGTCAAGACTGGCTTTGGTTCTGTGGTGCAAAACAAACTCTGGTGTGGTGGTGTATACTAAAATAACTATGTCATTCTTTAGTAGCTATAGTTAAATGTGGTTTTAATCTATTTGCAAATTTCTTAGCCATGGGAGGAGAGATTTTTTGGAAGCTTCAGACTCAGGATAGAACTCTGCATGGACTTAGTTGTTAGTTGACTAGKGAGGGATGTAACAAGTTTGTATGGGCTAGATTCACTTTGGAGGGAAGACTGAAAAGAGATGCTGTGTATGAAGCAAGGACTTAGGAAAAACGTCTTCACCTAAAGCATTGGTTAATCATTGGAACAAGCTCCCTAGGGGAGTGGTGGAGTCACCACCCCTGGAATAGTTCAAAAAACAAGTAGGTGTGGCATTTCATGATATGGTTTAGTGTGTATGGTGGTATTTGGTTGAAGGTTGGACTTGATCTTGGAGGTCTTTTACAGGTTTAGTGATCTATGATTCTATAGCTTCAGAAAGGCTGTTTGAATGCAACACAGAGATGAGTCCAGTGTGCACAAATAGTGAAGAAATATCCTTGCTTCTCTTGTACAGCTCAAGGAAAATCTTCACAAAGTCAGAAGGGCAGGTTCAAAGAGGAGGAGCCAGAAAGGATAAACTGAAACTTTGCTCAACAGGAATTCCCCTTAGATTTCCTTTTGCTTCCTTAATGTTAGTGCCTCACACTATTGTGTAATATGCATTATCTTGGCAAAACACATTGCTTGTGGTGTGAATAATATTCAGGATGCTATCGTTCAGTATTTGTTTTGTAGATGTAACAGTATCACTATCTGAGCTCAGAGAAGTAACAGTTTTTAGTTTTCTCATGGGGAAGGACTAATTCTGCTTCTATAGCTGTGAAGAGGATGTAGCACATCTACTTATACTCATTTGAAATATCAAGCAGAGGAAGTATTGGAAAATATTCATACTAAACACTGATCTCATTGTGATAATTTCATCAAGTGCTTGTACATTTCCTTTTGGGATACGAGCACTGAGCTGGATTATCTGTTATACGTTAACAACTGTCAAGCAGATAGGCAGAAGCTGTTTGTGTATACAAGAAAAGGTTTGAAAATATTCCAAAAAATAAGTGGAATTCATTCTCTGAAAAATTTTTTCATTTCTAGTTAGGCTTAGTATCCARCTGGCTGGGGTATGATGAGTTATTTGTATCTTATAAAAAATTAATATGAATTAATGCATTACCTGTGGTACATGTGAACTGTAGAGAAGGGAAATATAACCTCACTTTGTAGCAGAGGGCTGTTTGGAAATTTAGAGTGCCAGGTATCTCAATTTTTCTCTGCCTTATCCCACAACAGATCATGTTTGTAACCTTCCCTACAGAAAATAGTATGATGTACTCCATTCCCCATACACTTTCCAAGGCCACTGCAAGACAGCAGTAGTCAGGTGGGGAGGTTTTGAGTAGTGTTACTTTCCTTGCCCTCTAAATTAGAGATCACACACAAGTGAATTCATTTAGACTTTTTTTTTTAATATTCTATTGCCTAATACTTAAATATCTGGTTTAAGAGTTGTTTTTCTGCGGCAATGTGGAGCGTCCTATTTAATGATGCGACTGGACGAGACAGTAGAGAACGTGCAATATATAACTTATATTCTGGAAAAGAGAGGAGAAGCCTTATCCCAAAATACTGCCACAACCAGTCTATATAGCTTAAATTTGTGTGTGTAAGCCTTTGATAAAAAGTGGCAGCTTGTATCTTCTGATGCATGCTACCAACTAAACATACTTCTTCAAACTAGTTTGCAAAGACCCTAGATTCAGCAGAGAATCAGACCAGAGACATTMATTCCTGGTGTTTGGAGGGCTCTAATTTCCCTAACCAAGGCAAGAAAATAAATTATACTGGAGCTCTGGAGCATAACTGTGAGACAGTGGCAAAAATATCACTGTAAGTTCTTTTAAATTTGTGACATCCTTACATTTTGTATGTTGCCTTCTGTTACCAGCTCCTGGGTTGTCTGTCTCTGGTCCTACAGGAGAATACTGCTTGGGTCATRTGCATTTACCTAACCAGGACAGCTAAGGAAGCTTTCTCTGAAAAACATTTCGTATGTGTTTTGACAAGTATTATAAAATATTTGTATTATCAACGTGCAAAATTTTTGTTGAGCACACATTTCTCTGTCCTTGGAGGTGATCAAGGATTTGTAATTGTTCTTTGGAATAATAGAAACAGACGAATATTTTCTTGAAACCAACTTGAACTCAAAATTTTACTGTTTAGKTGTTTTAAAAAARAATAAAATTAAGAGCCACTTAGTCATGCAAATTCATGTATAATTAAATGCCAGAGCACTTTCTTGGAGGTCAAGAGATTTTGAAAGTAGATAATAACATTGGCTAGACTCCATCGGCAGCACATCACACAAGTCACTCTTCTGCAGACTTGTGAAAGTATTCATGACCCTTGCTGGGTCCCCAGTCTTCCGTGTATTTCATGTACTGTATTTTTGCAGAATACAAAAATCTCTTGTTTTGCTGTGGCATTTTTCAGAAACATGTTTTTGACCTTCTGGAGTCTGCATATGGCCTCTCCATGTAAATGAAATGGTAATCATCAAATTGTTTATTACCTAACAAGCGAGAAATTCAGTTATGCCTAATAGTGAGTTAAGTCACACTTGGTGTTTAAAGCCTCCCTTTGTGTGTTTGTTGTAAAACAGTGTAGATTACAGTGGCGGATACTTCAAGGTTACATTAGAGGATTTTTTTGCTCTATTTGAGTTCTTTAGTTCTGAGTTTTTCATTTGTGTAGTAACTCACTCCTATGGTTTCCAGTGAACTTGGAAAAATGGCATCCTACTTGGTTGGTTCMCCAATTTGATACATTATTACATCCACAAAGAGATACAGTTCTTTCAAAATGCTGTACTCTACAAAAACAGGTTCTGACCAGATATATCARTGTCATAAAAAGATTTTGAAACAGACTGCAACACATTTATCTCTTTGGCTTGGCTCAGAAAGAGCACACAATTTTCCAGCATCTTCTCCTTTCTCTTTATACAGAGCACATCTGAAAGAGTCCATGTGCCTAACCAAATCTAACCTGCGGATACATGACACTGTTCCTGTTTTATCTGGATTAGCTTATATTGACTGGCTAGGAATTCTGGTGCATTTGATTGCAATTACAAGTTTTTTCCATAGAACAGAAATAGAATACAACTGACAGGATGAAATGGTGAAATAAACTGTACCAAATAAGTTCTTATTAATTTTCTCAGGAATTTTTATCAAATGAAAATAATGAAGTGAATGCTAATGCTTGTGTTATTGTGTGGACTCCTAAATGTACAGATCTCTAAACTAGCATCACAACTGATTTTCATATTGGGGGATCATCTAARAAAACACTGACAGATTTAAATAGAAATGATGGTTTATATGGGCAGTGCTAATCATGAGCTCTCCAGTTCTCTTAACTTTTAAATCAAGATCTAAGGCACTTAAAAATATTAATATTATCATTTAATTCAGTCAGAAATTATAGCATGCTGCAAAAAACATTTGGTGAAGTTCTATGAATTGATACCAAAATTGGCCAAATAGAAACTTTCTAACACAGTTTTGAGTATTAAAAAGCAGGCATTCTTTATTACAGAATGCTGGTCTCTAGGAGGATCCTTCCTCTAACGAAGTGCCCTGACTGTCAGGTAGACAGTTTTAATCATACATACTGATTACATATTAATTAGCTATCCCTGCTTACTTGGTGTGTATGTGTTACTTTAGTTTACATAGTTGCACCCCTTATCAGAAGTCTTATGGTTCTTTGGGGTCTGTCTTCAATGCCCAGTGTCCTTTTTAGGTGACTGTTCCTCAACACCTGTTTTTGAGTAAGTGCAATATCGTTGTTTTGCATAACTGTATCAGCCTTGCAGAGCTGAGCTGGCATCCTGCCTGCATTTTGCATGACTTCTGTCTGCTTAAGTTACATCCTTTATGTATTTCTCCAAGGCTGTGCTGTTCTGTTCTACTGTCCTTATCAGAGTAAAATGCTGCTCTCTTCTACTGTCCTTATCAGAATCGTGTTATACTGGGGTTCAGAATGTCTGATACCCCATATTTTTAAGACAGCCTGTGCTTGAAAGACATAAATTAAGAAAACTCTGTGAAGATATGTTAAGAAAATAGTTATTTCTGTAAGAAGCCAGTCTGTATGAGGAGCAATGTGGCTGGATTTGGGTTGGCTAAATATTAAAACCGATGATTGTGCAGGTATGCCTGAACCCTGTAGCAACTGAAATTGCCGTAGTTGTAATTGCACAACTGTCTGTTTTATAAATAATATCCTGGGATTTCTTGATGTTACAGCTGTTGCTTACTCTTTCATTACTAGGCTGTTTATGTAGTTATGGAAGATGCAGAGAATTTTTCCAAGCAAAAAAGCTTCCTTTAAAAATTAACTCACCAGGGAATTATCAGAACAAGTTACAGGAAAAATTTTTATTAATATTAAAATCTGTGTCTTGCCTATCTTTTTGAAACAGCATTGCATTGCATTGTAAGTTGCGACTTTTAATAAATAGGAATAACTGAAAATTTTTTATGTRATTATTTATTTTTATTTATTTATTTATTTATTTATTGGTTATTCAGACTCCACAAGGATTTTATGGCTATTCATGTGGCTATTCGATGAAAATGGCTTTCTACACTGATCACTGCAAGCTTACTGCTTACTCCTCAGAGGAAGAGGTAACATCAGGTTTTAGTGTTTGAAAGGACAATCAAGCAGAGGGGATGTTTATTCACATGCATTATTTAAAGCAGAAAAGAATGATTGCAACCCAAGTCATCTGTGCCCTGAACCACTAGTGTGTTCAGATACCTTCAGAAGTAAAATATTTTGTTTGTAGAGCGCTGTCTGTCTATTCGCTACTGYTGCACCACCAGAAATAGTGATCAGCTGGCTCGTGGGAAAGGAAGAAATTAAATGGGAAAAAAGAAGGCTGTATAGTCATGCAAATGCTTTAAATTTTTTTTTTAAACAAGCCTCAGTAGTGTGTCTGGAATGTAACCCCCCCGACAATAGTAGGAAATGCTTTGAGATGTCTGCAGTGATGTTCAGAAACCTGTGCTTAGGTGAAAGCATCTTCCTCCTGTGCGTGTTACCTATGGTTAGAGCAGTAGTATATGAACCAGTAGGATGACTGTCACCTAAAATTCTGGTTCAACTGATTACATCTGAATGTGATATAAATATTTTCAGATCTTGTTTTATGAAAAACCCTGAAATACAAATAGTGGCCATTCCTAGGAGGAAAGGCTTAGGCTCAGAACAAGTTAGAGTTATGTACAGACACATGTTTCTGTGAGTGGATGAGGATAAAATATACCTGGGTCTCTTGTGCACTTTTAAACTTCCTAATTTGTAAGACCCTTAAGGGGATTCTCTGTAAATACCAGCTATGTCCTGACGTGTTGGGTGTATAGTTGCAACAGAGATGGGGCTGGAAACCTTACCATTGCCTTTAACAGTACAGGATTAAAAACAACTTGTCATTTCTGAAGAACGGAGGGGGATACTTTCTCAGCCCCAGCATTTTTTTGTAGGTCATCAGATCTCTATTTTTTTGCTTGAATTTGCTAAACAGCATTACTATGTTTAATTTAGCACAATGACTTCTACTCTGGGTTTGTTTTGTTTCACGTTTTTGTAAAGTAGTACAAGGTTTCACAAAGTGCTGAATTGGAAGAGTGACATTAGTAGTGATGTTGAAATTGGTTATTCATGAAAATAAAGTATTTGGGTTTGAAGATGCAGCTGTAATGGATACCCTGGGAACTTTAGTATCATTTGTCTAAATCGATGGAGGTGCATATATTTCGTTACTAAAGTTGTTAGAGCTGTAGAAACCCCAAGTGAAGAAAGCTGTCTTTCAGATAAGTATGTGAAAAAACTTGTATGCATAAGCATATTCTTGGCGTTTGCAAAGCCGTGCCAGAAACCTAAGACTGACAAACATACTGCTTTACAACCCTAATAAAGAGCTGAGGTGGGACTCATTTTTCTTTGCACTCTTGCAGTTCTCATCCTGGTTTGCATAAGTTTTGTAGTGCATCACTCTTGTCATTCTCTTACAGATGATACATATGAATGAGAGAAGCAATATCAGATATGGTTGCAAAATCCACAGCTTTGCATATATGAGGTCAAATGTAAAAGAATGAGCCAGCAAAAGCTCTTTCTCCATCTATTACTCAGCATATCAAAATACACTACCTCATTGTACAAAATTTCCCATTTAATCAAGTTCTAATGGTCTAATGGAATTTTTAAGATAATCTGTAAAAAAGCAAACTGTGGTAAATATATACATAAGAGTTTGGCATATTGCTGCTTGGATCTCAGGGAGTCTTAATGGTGGTGTTCCACAGCTTCTTTCAAATCACATGGCAGGTGTAGGTTTATACTGAGTCTATGTACCTTCCTTAAGTAAAGGGACAAATAACTCTGCCCACCCCAGCATTAAGACAGGTTTTGTGGCATGTTTTCTGCATTGCTGGTGTTTTTCTGGTAAAGCATAATGACTTTTGGAGTTTGAGGTATAAAATCAGCTATGCCCTAAAAGCTTTTGGTTTGATATACTTTGCATGCATACATCTGGACTATATACCTTAGACAAAGCATTCTAATATCTCTGCCTGCCAGTAGTGCTTGTAGCAGGAAGTCTGAGTTCTGGGAGTATTTTCGTTTTCATAGAAAGCGAGGAAACGTGTTAAGAGTCCTTTTGAATATCGTACATCCAAGAATGAACTGAGGGGAACAAATGCAGAAGAATGTGTACAAGCAGCATTTGCCACTGTCCTCTGATGACTCACCTTAGCACAATATTCCTTGTGGGAAGAGGTTGAGTTTAGTTCATGTGTCTGCTCCTTTGTCATTGTTGCTCAAGGCAACAAAAAGGAGGGGAAAATGAGGGAATAAAACTGTCTCTAATCAGTTCCCTGCTGCTTTCTGATTTGCAACTGTTGGTGAGAATACCTATGGTAAAACGTGAGAAAGGGCCTGCCCTCATAATTATTTTCTCTACCCTTTATTCATTTATGGTTTTAATTAACTTTAGGCACAAGAAGAAAAGACATGAGAAAAAACCAATTCTAAGCAAAAATAATCCCTTATTTAGATCCTAGAAGAGTGTAGGAGGTGGCCTCTTTGCCCTTCCCCTACACCCACAGAATCTTTTCCATGGCAGGCATTCTAAATAAGGCCAGTAGGGAAAGAAGAAATCGTTTTGGTTGTTTCTAAGCTGCAAGCTGTCACAGCTAATCAATATGAAGAAACCTTAAACAAACTAGCCCAAGCATAAGGGAAGAATTGAATTTTCAATTGTTTCATACAGTCAAAACCAGCCAAAGCAATTGATTCTGATGGCAGAAGATTGAATCTCTTACCAGGATTAGAAAAGATAGTTTTCCTGCCTTACAGTGTAATCTAGGAACTATCATATCCTGTTTTATACATTAGAATTATTATAAGAGCTTATATAGTCTTCTTCCCTTTATGTTATATGAAAAGAGTATTATATGGAGCTCCCCATATGAAGAGCTTCCTGGTAAGTTTGTTATGTGAAGGGCTTTGACTGAAAAATAACCARAATAATGATCTTAAAATTTTACTGCAAAATGAAGTATAATTCCAAAAAGCACACTTTCAAAGAGAACAGGAGTATATGAATCATTCAGGTATTTTAGCTGTTACTGTGGAGATTTCTTTTTCCTTCAGTTTTGTCCTGCATACCTGGATCTCAGTCTCAGAATCAGAATCATAGAATGGTTTGGGTTGGAAGGGATCTTAAAGATGATGTAGTTCCAATGTACCCAGCATGCGCAGGAACACCTTTCACTAGACTACGCTGTTCAGAGCCCTATCCAGCCTGGCCTCGAACACTTCCAGGGACATGGCAGCCACGTTTCTGGACAGCCTGTTCTGGTGGCTCACCACCCTCACAGCAAAGAACTTCCTCCTGGTATCTAATCTAAACCTCCTGCCTTTCAGTTTGAATCCATTACCCCTTGTCCTGTCACTCCATGCTCTTACAGAAAATCCTTCTCCATCTTCCTTGAAGGGCTCCCTTTCAAGTACTGGAAGGCTACAATTAGGTGACCGCAAAGCTTTCTCTTTTCCAGGCTGAACAACCCTMATTATCTCAGCCTTTCCTCATACAASAGATGCTCCATCCCTCTGATCATGCTGGTGTGCCTCCTCTGCACTCACTCCAACAAGTCCATGTCCTTCCCGTGCTGGGACCCCAGAGCTGGATACAGCACTCCAGGTGGGGTCTCACCAGAGAAGATGGGTGGAATCCCCTGCCATGACCTGCTGCCCATGCTGCTTTGGATGCAGCCCAGGAATGGTTGAGTCCTATATCAGAATTTTTTAACTAATCTTCTCTTTGAATTGGAAACCAATGAGACTATCTCATTCATTTAAAATTGTATATGATTTATGTATTTATTTTGAAAATTGCTCCATCTCAGCAGCAGTAGTCATTCTTAGAGTCCCTCCACGGATTGCTGCCATAGGACTGGGTGCCTCTGGACAGCCTGAAGGGTCACTTGCTTGTAGCAGAATTGTTCAGATCTTTGCAGTGAAATCCTGAGGCACAGAACAGTCTGTGCTAGCGACTGTGCAGCAAATAATAAGCAGAGATGAGAGCAGAGCAAAGAGCTACAGACTTTCAGGCACATGTTTTAACTACTAAATTACTTTTGCAGGAAGCCAAGGAAAGTTTGGCCTTTCCATTTGGTACTGAATCTATATTCTCCCTTGCATCCTTACTTCCATATAGCTTTATATGTCACACCTTCAGCAGCATTCATACTCCTCCATATCCCTATCACTTTTATCCTTTYCTCCTTCCATGTCTTAACTGAGGCCTTGTCCTTTGCAGTATCCAATACCCCTCAGTACTCTCTGCTTGTAGTGATGCAAGGGGATGCTTAGCCTTTCTTTGAATCCCTGTGCTGGCTTCTTTTTCCACCATGGTTGGAGAGATGTTTCTATTCTGTCCATTGGAAGTCTTCATAACCTTTGTACTCGCATCTCTTTATTTTCTTTCTTGCAGTGATGCAAGACTCATCTGAAGCTTGCTTGACTTCTCACATATATGTCATATCTCTTACAATGTAAAAATTCAAATCCCTCCTCATCAGCTACTCTGCTGGATACTTATGAGGCTACAAAAATTCAGAAAGAATCTAGAGAGATAAGTTTTGTTTTGGTTCTTTTGTGTGTCTAAAATTTTTCTTCTTAGGGCTACTTTCTTTTTCTACCCTGTTCTTCCTCTTTATCTCTTTCTCTGTCGTTGTGACTTCTAAGTTGTTTTTTTTTTTAGCTACTGGCCATGGTGGTCTTTCCAATCCTTCTTTCATTTGGGAGAAGCAACTCCTTCCAGTCAAATTACTGAGAATAAAACCAGCTCCTGAAACTTTTTGATAAGATAAAGGTTTGGCAATTGACAGGCTGTCTTAATGTAYAGTTCAAGGGTGAATGTATATACCATAACTACCACCTTAACTTCAGCTTTTTTCTCGAAGCAGTGGTGAGAAGAGATGTGCCATGACTCAGGCTGAAGCTAAAAACAGGAAGCGTCTGGAGGAAGTTTTTTAAATATCCCTCTTTTCTTTGAAACAGAACCATTCAGTGTGTATAGAGCCCCAGACTGTAACTGATCTTCTAGCCCTTGTTTCCAAATAACCTGAACCCTCCTAGTGTGGATTCCTTTAAACTGGAGCTCTTAATGCCCCTCCTGCGTTGTAGGTAGTGCATTTCCCTTGTCTGCATGAGATGCTCTCTAGGTCCAACCTTCTACTCCCCTACAGGGAAGCTGGAGGGGGATTCTTCATCAGGGAATGTAGTGACAGGGTAAGGAGTAATAGGTACAAACGGAAAGAAAGGAAATTTAGGCTAGATATGAGGAAGAAGTTTTCTGCTGTGAGGGTGTGAGATACTGGAGCAGGTTACCCAGGGATGTTGTGGATGTCCCATCTCTGGAAGTCTTCAAGGCCGGATTGGATAAAGCCTTGAACAACCTGGTCTACTGGGAGATGTCCTTGCTCGTGGCAGGGGAGGGTGGGACTAGGTGGTTTTTTAGGTCCCTTCCAACCCTTTACATTCTGTGATTCTATGAAATCAGTCTTGGTTTTGGCTTTCTTTTTAGGGTTTTTTTTGTGGTATCCAACAAAATAACTCCTAGAGACCAATACTCCTAAAGATAAATCAATCGCATGAAGCTTCAACCATTAAGCTCACGTGACATAATCAAGCCCTAAATAGCCTGCAGTTCCTAATAAACCTAGTGAATTTTTAGAGACATCAAAGTGGTACATTCCCTGTGGAGAAAAACTTTTGAGAAGGGCTGCATTGAGGATTACAAGATCTAATTTTGTTGCACTGTCAGGCATATTATTTTACTTGATTTGCCACATGCTTTTTAAAAATAAGCCTCATCTTGCCACATCTATGGAGCACTAAAAAGATACTGCCCAATTCCTTTACATTCAATAATTTTTAGAAATCAGGACACCATTATTAGATAGCGTGCTTTGGGCATGTCTCAGTAATGATGTGTCATGGCATGAACGATTCTGTTTGACATTCTGCTCCGAAGTCACTGAAGGATTGCATTTGCTCCCATTTGGATTGTACTACATTACTTGCAAGGCTCACAACATTTCTATCTTATTCAGTAGGATTCATAAAGAGAGTGAAAGTACTGCTTCAAGAATTGATTGCCCAGGGACCTTCTTTCGAATAGCCTTGATCCAATTATAGTTTGATATTTTCCATTTCTGTTTTTTGTTAATCTATCGTTTAAGTGTTTATTAATTACTGTAATAATAACAATTTCAGCAGAATTTATTACAGTGCAAAAATTTTTCTTGTACAAGACCAGATTTCTGAATACATTAAGACACTTACCTCCATAATAAACACTAATTCTGAATGGAAAGAATACTGAAACGAAAGCTGAATGGGTATTCTTTACTGATTAGATCAACCCTGTTAGAATTTCATTTTTGTTTCTACCTTTACTATTTTGAGAGTTTTTTGCTCTGAGTTTGGAAATGAAACGCAGGAGGCGCTGAGGTATTCTTCTTATCAGGTTGTTTATTAAGTTCTTATCTATTGCACAGCAGCACAGAGTGTTCTCTAAGTTAGGAAGGTRGAAAATGGCTTCAAACCGTGAGTTCCAAGGTTATATAAAGCTGAATTTACCCAATTATAGACTGCCAACTAATATGTTTTTACTTATAATCCAGTCACTGTCCATTTAGCATCTGCAATGCAGGCTTTTTTGCACCAATGGTTAAACTACCTAGGTTTGTGAAGAAGAAGGAAGAAAGGAGAAGTATAAACCCACACCCAAAATCCTCCATCTTGCTACCAATACATTACTAATAACTCATAAACTGAATCTTCTACATTTCTACATATTTCACCCAGTGACATAACAAATTGCTTTTTAATTACAACAATGAAAGACTGAAATTTAGGGTCCCGACAAACCCTTGGAAAATAAGTGATTTCCTTCAAAGCTTATTTCTTCAAGAGTTAGAAGAGTAAAATTTCCCACTGATTAGAGGTAAAAGTAAATTAGAATGCCATGTTCTTAATTACCTTCTCTCAGAATCAAACTTCTTTTATGACTTTATTAAATTAATAGTAATTAGCTGAAATAATGTTCTTCTTYAAAATTCTCTCATTTACATTAGTAACTCAATAAAATAATTTCATTCAAAGGCATCATTGGACACCTTTAGTTTAGTTCATGTGTCTACATGATAATGCTGAGGTTGGCCTATGTGTGCTTGATAATGGTGATGCTTGCAAATCATTTAGATGCCTTGGCCCACACTTTCTGTGCCTGCCTCTGAAATTATTTCAGAAAGGACAAAAAGGCTTTTTCCAAAAGTAGCTGGATATAGGCTCTGCTCGGTGGTGCCAAGCAATAGGACAAGAGGCAATGGGCAGAAACTGTTGCACAGGAAGTTCCACCTGAATATGTGGAAGAACTTCTTTACTGTGTGGATGCCTCAGCACTGGAACAGGTTGCCCAGAGAGGTTGTGGAATCTCCCTCACTGGAGATATTCAGGAACCATTTGGACACAATCCTGTGCCATGTGCTCTGGGATGACTCTGCTTGAGCAGGGAGGTTGGACCAGATGACCCACTGTGGTCCCTTCCAACATTACCCATTCTGTGATTTATTTTAAAAAGGAAGAAGAAGGATATAAAGTTGCAGAAAGTTGTTTATGAGAATTTTCACAAGTATTTAAGTGCCTCATTGTTTTTAAATCTGATAATATGATTTGTTCTTTTTAAAATTTTACTAAATAAATTCTAAGGTTGAAGACAGACAATGAAATACTGATTAAAATTGGTCTTCCACTTGACTTTTTCATGTTTTTTTCTGCTGCAGGTGAGAATTGTAGCTGAATGAATCAAAAAACATACAGGCAAATTTTTTTTGTGCCTTTTAAGATTTCACTGAAACTGTTTCTTGTGACATAGCTGGCTAAGAGGCTGTGGAAATTCACAAATTCACTTTACAAAAAGCAGACCCTCTTCTGTAGTTTGCATGTATGATGAAGTATATTCCTTTTTCTTTTTTTTTTCTTTCTAAAGCGTCTGGGACTTTTTTGCTTTGTTTTGTGTTCTTAGGGTTTTTTTTGTGAAAGAGCATGCTCCTTGGGTGTCTGGATTGAAAGGTAACTGCTGATTGCTGTTGGATTGCTCTTGCAGCAGGGATGTTGGGCTCTGTTCTGAGCTCTTTGGAGCTCAGGAAGCTGGTTCAGTCCACCAATCAGTGATCAATTTCATTAAACATTACTAACAATAAAACTGTTATATTTTCTTTTAAAATGGGGAAGCTGCTGATTGACCTGTCTTACTATGTAGGCTTTTGAGTTTCTGTCTTTTGTTTCTAACGAAGAATGTGACACTAATATATCATCATTGCAAGACAAGTGAAAATAGGGATATCCTACACGGCAGGAGTTTTTTTTAAATATCGGGTTTTAGATTAAAAAAAGAGCTTGGCATATATGCTTTCTCCCTATGCACAGTCATGGGCAGTATTTGAAATATCTAACTGGACCACTCATGATAAGAAAGAACAATATAAACCCCTTCACCTATTTAATAAATTACAGTAGTGAACTGTCAAATAGGTGAATTCAGAATTTTGGAGAAGTTTCAGTAAACAGTCTTAACTTAGGTGAACCATATTGGATTATAATAACAACGTTTATGGTAAACTGGCATTAGTTTCTATCATCTTAAAAAGCTTCTTATTGAATAGCGGGTAATGGAGAGATCCTCATAGTCGCCTAATCTTTGTTCATGTTTCCTTTGAAACACGCTGTGCTGAGCATAAATGTCAGACTTCTCTACTTGAAAATTACTGAAATTCAGTTAAATATGCTGTTACAGTTGGAAGAACAAGATGTACTTTCCTCTTTCTGGAATCCTATCCTCTTTCTAAAAAAGAGCATAGTTGGTAGCAGAAATAACTGAATACTACTGTCTCTCTTTTTAAAATAAAATTCTTAACATGATGATTAACTTCTTGCACAACAAATATAAAGTGAGTGGGCCCACAGCAAATGAAGGTAGTTGGACTCGTCTCCTTGCACTGTACAGCTGGGATGAGCTGTCTTGGCTGTTAACCAAACTTTTTCATCCTATATTTCTTTCTATTATTACTGTGAGAGAAAATAGTTGTAAGCAAACTAGAGCAGTTCAACAAAGAAAGTGTCATAATGATGAAACCCTCATGAAAGAAATAGTTCAGAGCACATTTATAATTTGATCTGTCTCAAAGGAGTGTTTTAGGAGTAAAAGAGATGCTTTTCTGTGAGAAATTGTGAACATCTGGCATTTTTAAGAACGAAATAGGCATTTTGAAGATTAGATTTCTGTCTCAGCACTATCTAAATCAAGTAATATTTTTGCAATTTTTCTGATATTTTAAATATTTATTAGGCACATATGATTCTGTTTAGACATTATTGGAACACTGAATACAGAAATTACAAACATTTTATGAATTGGAGCACGCTGATAAATACAGACAAGTCCAGTTCTGTTTCTGGCAAAATGTTGCAGAAGTATTTGTGAATATTCAAAAATCCCCTAACTTTATTAATATTGGTGAATTTTCCATGTTCCATCTCAAATGTTCCTTTATTTCATCACTCAGTATTCTTATTTCAAGTTTAACTTATGATGATGAGGTAAAACTAGTTATAGAATAAGGTGTTAGAGTTGTTAATATTGGAAAGCTACAAGCTCGTGCGTTTCCAGATAATACCCTCCCTGGAATGCAATAGTTTTGAAATTACCCTACAGTAAAGAATATCATCTAGATTCCCAAGCATAAGTAAAATTTTTCAGTCCAATATCTGGATTCAGGAAAAGAGATGGCAGTAGCAACAGATGTGTAGTGATGGTATCCTTCTACTGTGCATAAAAATTACTATCTAGAACAAGGCAGCAACCCCCAAATATTTTACACCTGTCGTGTCTAGTCCGGTTGTAAAGACAAAACCACAAAAAGCTTTTTGTAACACAGAAATGAAGATGAATTGCTAGAAATTTTTACTGAGGAAGAGTAGTAACATAATACTTTCTTTTGGTCCCTCAGTCATTAAATAGTGGGTTGTGGTTTTTTTACCATTAAAGTATTTGTTCTTAATAAATGAAGTATCACTGCTTAAAATTAAAATATAATTTAAGCAGCACTCTGAACTAAGTATGGAGGTGCAATCAAACATAGAGTGTGTGCAAAATATGCAGTGGTCAGAGGTCTTTATTACTCTGGCAACTAAAGAAAATGACAATATTTCAGTGTCTGGTTAAAAAAAAAAAGAAAAAAACAACCTTTGAGAACCGTAGATCAATGTAGCAAAAGAGCCATTTCTTCTTGTCTTGAAACTTTTTAATCTCCAAACACTTTGGCTTGAAAAAGTTTTCTCGCTTGTGAAGAGCAGGCTGACAAGAACCAGAGCAACAGCTGGGYTGGCCTAATAAAAACTGAAGTGCAGTCCCATTACACAGAGAACAGCTGAGAAATTAATGCAAAGATTGCAGAGGGTGTTGCTGAACACACCAGTGAGGCACTTCTGGGAGCTGCCATTTGCTACTTGGCATTAACCGCTCTGCAGAAGGAGAGGCTGAGTGTTCTACATTTAAAGATGCTGATGTTCCTCTGGGTGCTCCGGTGTGAAAGCTGAGAGGCAGAGAAAATAGCAGATTTGGGATCACTGCCTTGTCACCATTGCAGCAGCAGGATGAAGTGCAGAATCTGAAGGAGAAAGGAAATACCCCAAGTCTGCAGCAGTGAAGTTGCAAAGGAGCTTGGGGTCTCACTGTAGCCCTTACCAAGGGGGAATGGGTAGGATGGGAGGCAGGGGTGCAACCATACTGTTCTGTGCCAGTTCTGGAGCAACGTCTATGAAGTCAAAGACCAGATTTTTCCAACTATTACAGTGAGCCCTGTGCCAACCTTGATACAAATGTGCATCTGTGGGCTGGTAGAATTCAATACTTGAAATAGTTGGAGCAAATAGCAAATTACTTGAGGCAGATAGTGAGCTTTTCAAACTTGAACAAATATTGGATGCTTTATAGAGAATAATTCAGCTGTGTGGATTTTGAAATGGAAGTATTCTATAAATTGGAGATAATGGGACAAGAAAGATGTATCAGAACATTTGTAACGGCTTTCTCAAATTTAGCATTAGTATCTTGACAAGTATTTGGGACTACTGTTTATAAATAACCAGGATCTGAAAAATGTGTCTAAATGGGTTGGCATACTCAGAAAAATATTTGTATTTCAGTAATCACTCTCAGACATGGAAAACTCAATATACACTTACATTTTCTCTATATTTCTTATATCCATCAGAAGAAAACAGCCTCCCACCCATCTCCAATGTCTGCTCTGAATTGTAAAAGGGTCATTTGTGCACCACAGACCTGTGTTTGTTCTTCTCCGACAATTTTGAATATAATTTGTATTCTCTGGGAGCTGAAGGATGATTAGGAGCAGCTTTTAGCTGGTGGGAAGAGCAAGGCAGGGTCCAGTGAAGCATCCTGCATAGGGTGATGCAGGTCTCTGGCAGAACTTGGAATAAAATATATCTGCCTTCACTCACAGATCCCTGTGGCATTTGAAACATTACAGCCTAATATGACTGACAGTTAAAATAATCTGCTCATTTGCAAGCAAGCATTTAAGTATCTGCATCAGTCTAAATGCAAAAATTTAGCCGATTTCTATCGTATTCCTGAGCAGCCCCTGACCTCCCCAAGGCTTCCAGACTCGTTCTTCTGTTCCCAATTTACTACTTCAAATTTCTGTTAAAAGCAGTCTGGATTTTTATTATGAATGAACAGCTCTGGGTATTGAGAACAGCCTTTAAAATGTTTCCTCCTGTATGGATTTCATGGACGTTAAAATCATATTTCTGACTAAARAAAGATATGACTTGTYTGATTAAAGATTATGAGGTGCCGCKGCGTGCAGAGGGTATTATGTGCTGCAGCCTTCCAGAAGCGTCCCCAGCACGGGAAGACGCCCCAGCCCCGATGGCCATGCGACGACGTAGGCAGCACACGACCCTGCTATGCAGGTGCCGTGAACACACTCACACACTGAGTTCACAGACGGCTAGCCGCAGTAAAGAGGAGGGATGGGTTCTTTGTATGGTTTCCAGCARAGATACTTACTGCAGGCGAGTCCAGGGACAAACAATAAAATGGAGACTMGGGTACAGGATTAAATACCGGACACGGAGGGCAGGCAGAACATCCCAGCCAACGGGCTGAGGGCTAGGGGGCGGAACAAGGGTAAAAGTCCAATGGGGTCAAAGGGAAGGAGGGATTAAGGGAAAGGAACCAATGGGAGTCCAAACCACAAAGAAAATTCCAGAAAGGCATACAAATATGGATAGCTGAGGGTGGGACTACAAACCACCCCCTTAGTGGGAGAAACCATTAAGCAGGTGCAGGGGGTTTAAGCCTTTAACACAGCCCACCAAAGGGGTCGGGCCGTGCCATGTCGCTGTGGTCTTTCCACCACTGCAACAGTGAGGGAATTGGAAAATACCTGCGGTGATATATGGCTTCCAAAAGAAAAAAAGCAGATCAGAGTGAAGTGAACTAAATGGAATAAGTTCTTGACTCTGCCTGAAATGGATTGAGAATAAAAATTTGGGAATGGATGCTGTACAGGAGAGCAGTTTCTGGTTTGAGGTGCTTTTGTTCCTATCTTTTCAAGTTTTGGTACCACTGAAGTGCCCTGTTGAGGAAGATGACCTGTCAATCAGTCTTCTGGACATGGATGTAGATGCAATTCCTGTATATCCCTAAGAAGTTAGTTAGGCCCGTGAGAAACTTGGTCTGTACCCATGAGAAGCTTAGTCTGTACCCGTGTGAGATTATGAAACTGTAGAAGCTGGAGCATAAACAACAGAAAGATAAAACTGCACCTGGACTAGGGAGTTCTTCTTAGTTGGTATGTGTTTTAACAATAGGCAATCAGTAGTTCTGTAAACAGGCCTGGAATAGATGACCAATAGTGTTATATTATTGTTAAGCTGCAGCCAATTAACTTGCGACATGTACGCTGGAAAATAGTATAAAAAGGCCTCCTGATTTATTAAATCAATTCTTCTTCTTTCCACCATGCCTACTACCTGCGTGTGAGTATACTCGTGTCATTTCGGACTCTACAGCGACAGTGCCCTTCAGACTAAACAGAGCAGGGTAGATGCACAGTTGCCCTCTTAAATAGACTTTCCTTTAGGTTTGCTGGCTGAGCAGCAAAGAAGCCATCACAGGATGAGTAGTCAGCCTGTTAATCACAGCATCACTGGAGTGTGTATATTGAGTTTTGGRAGAGGTTAATCATCTGCCATTTTTCACTATGATAAATTAAAACCTTCTGCATGTAGAGTGTATCTGAAGACTTAGAATCTGAAGGAAAGCATCACTTCAGTGTTTCATATTTATTATCTTTCACTGGTTCCCAGACAAAAATATATTGAATTWTAAAAATTGACATTGTGTTTTAACTGTGAGCTTCACCTGACCCTAGGAATCAATCTCCAGGCTTTTGGCATTATGGATTAATCAGTATGGCAAGGACTCTGACAGAAGCATTGGTAATTCTGATAATCATGTGTCGTGGTACTCCCCAATTCAGTGCCCTCACTGAGTGTCTCCAAAGCACATGCCACTCACTCTCCCCCCTCCAAATGGAGGCACAAAAGGTAAAGATCATGGGCTGAGATAAGCACGGTTTGCTTTAAACAGCAATGAGATAAGAAAATAAATGGCAAAAGCAACAATATTAATAACAGAGGGTATAAGAAAATAAGTTGTTTACACGGACAAACATTCCCAATAATAGACAACACTAGAGGACTCCCTCCGCCATGTTTTCTCAACCACAAGCAACCTTTTCTCCATGGAAGAGAGTCCATTCCCCTCAACCTCTGCAATGACATGCGGCAGTATAGAATAACCTAYGTGTCCTAGCCATGCTCTCTCCCAGCTACTGCAAAAATTAATGCCGTCCTGGCTGGAACCAGGAATCACGTTAAAAAGAAAAGATCCCGGGTTGGTCTTCTTCAGTTAGCTTGGCTTGGCAGAGTAGATAGCAGGAAGAACTCATTTGCTTTTTTTTATAAATAAAGCAATTACAGCAGGAGTGAGTGTGTATATATATGTTCACAAATTGTTTGCAGTTTATATTTTTTTGGTGGGGTCTTTTTGTTTTTCTTTTCAGAAAAAAATAATTKTGAAGTGATTAGTGAAATAATTTGACCAATTCTTGGTGTCTTGACATAACTTTAGAATGAAGTTTTTACAGAGAAAATTCCTCTGCATGTACTTGAGATGTCCTTTTTGCAAGCATATGGATTATGATTTGATATAAAATGCTCCAGAGGAGCAGCTGAGTTCATCCTGATCCAGGAAAGCAGAAGATTATGTATCTCACAGAGCTGGTGCTGGTAATTATAATACTGACTTGACTTGGAGATGAAATGAGTTACTTTGTTGACCAAAGATCTATGAGAAAATTTTATAATGCTATTTGCAGCTGAGGGAATGTTATCACATTGTATGTAAGTGGGTATTAGATTGGAATCCTGTCAACACTGTGTAATGTACTGGATAATAATTTGTGGCTACTTTTCAACAGATGACCACACTTGGCTATACTTTTGAAGCATTAACTTGTTTCAAAAAACAGTGACACCAAAACCCAGGAAATAAACTCTCCAACCGATTTGTTAGGTTAGAAGGCCAACCTTACTTTATTC
This sequence comes from Amblyornis subalaris, assembly GCA_018881555.1. NCBI lineage: Eukaryota > Metazoa > Chordata > Aves > Passeriformes > Ptilonorhynchidae > Amblyornis > Amblyornis subalaris. The sequence goes on along the minus strand of JACAXG010000248.1, from coordinate 482,514 downwards.
AGCACACTGAGTACATGGGGAAGCACTACACAAAAATGCACACCCAGCAGCCTAACGGACCAGGTTATATTCATGAAACAAATACATATTCACTGCATTTCTGTTACATTTCCTGAACACATGCCTACGTGCTAATTATTTCCATGGACCTATTTGAATATGAGCGGAGTCTTTTGAGGGTCTTTGGTGGTCATTTAGAAACATCCCATTTCCCAAATTTCCTTTTTATGGTTCCAGATCTTCTAATGAACCTTCTCTCCTGGAGAGTATCTCAAATATGTGGTTGGGTCATGATGCACTTCTCTTATCATTCTTTGCTCTGGCACTATATCTTTTTTCTCAAAACTAAGACATCTACTAGTACATATTAATCACTGATATGGGTAAATAAGGAAGCATTAGCTGACACAAGACTATTAGTGACAGATGTAGGGAGTTAACACAAAGCCACAATAATCTCTGGTATTTGTACTAAGAACTATACGGTAATGATGGCAAACACTATTGTGCTAAAGTTAAAAGAATTTTCCAACATCTTCCCCCACATCTGCATAGACTCCTTTTTAACTCATTTGGTAACAGAAGGAAAAAACTCTACATCTCTAAAAATGCTGGGTTGAGACTTGGGAGAACTGAGATCTTCTCATACCAATATTATCCTTCACTTTCTCTTTTCTGAAAACAAAGACCATTCTCCTCTTACACCATTTAGCGACATAGTGATGAAAACTGGTTTTTTTAAGGCTTAAGAATTAAGGTTACTAGAATTTACAGTTTCTTAACTTGAATACAATGCATGTACTTAAGATATGTCAGCCCAGACATGGTTTCAATAATCTCACATTCATCATGTCCTGTTCACAGAATAGAGTTACAGCCTGCAGTCATAATAAGAAAAAATATGTTGCTTCTGTGTAGCAGGTATTTCTACAACAGTTAGCTAAGTTTTATTGTTGCCATGCTACTAATGAACTGATTTGACAAAGATGCCACTTCAATTTTTTGGCAGAATTGAGAAAAAAGAAAGAACGAAAACAACCAACTACCTTTGTATTTAATCTGTAGCCCAGGATGCCAGTCCAGAGTGCAGTGTAAAATCCAGATTTTTTCAGTACTAGGAGAGCTGGATTTCTTGCACTATGGCCATGTATGTTGTCACTGAACTGCTCTGACTGTGTAAATACCTGTGAACCTGTTAGACCCCATTGAGAAGGACCATCTTACAGACGAAAAAAAAATCTTATGCAAGGAAATTTCCCTGGGCGTTAAATCTGTGCTAGCCATAAGATCAAAGGTTCTTATGGAGTCAAACTGGTTTGCATAACAAAACTCTGCTGATGGTTCAGGAGCTGCCATGTCAATACTGAGACAAAGATCAGGTGAAAGAAGAGAGAGCAGCCAGGTGGCGAGGAGGTAGTGTTGGGAGTGACCATCCACCTGAGATGGACAAAAGTCATGGGAAGGGGTAAGCCTTTCCTTTAACACCAGCTTTGGAAAAGACTGGATCTTTTCCTGTAGCAAAATATTTCCTCTCAGTATCAGTAAACCATTGCCTTTGTAAATAATTTTTCTAAATCAAGCTTCTTCCAGCTAAGGTTATTTCCTTGGTAAATTTCTGTTTGGCTGTAATAATTTTATCTCTAACCACAAGCTAGTGGAAACAAAAATAAAAATACGAACAGAAATATGAAAATGCCTTGTATGTCCTTTCTTCCCCATTACTAAAATGTGTTTTTCTTTCTTCACTGAAAGTGCAATTCTCCGTGAATAAGAAATCTGTGATCAAATTCTAGTTTTTAGTCTAACTGTGGGAAACTTTAAATAGGATTGAAATTTATTGCCCATTTTTTAAAAAAATAAAACATTAGATTAAAACAACTTGTTTACTCTTACATTCTGTTTATCCATCTCATCTTTACGTTTTATCGATGTAGTCATATACATAAAGAAAATGACAAGGTATATTTCTTTTCAGTTGTCAAGATAGATGGAAGATGTCACTAAAATATTTCTTTCAACTGTTTTGTGTATTGGGCAAATGAAAAGGTTTTAGAGTTACAATAGTTCTGAAAAGCATATAACAAACTTTTTCTCTTAATCAGAAAAAGTCTGCAATGTTTTGACAATCCCTATAGCTGAAACTTATTGCAGAATTTTAATATAGTGTCAATTGTGACACTGAAATGCAGAACAGTTGTGCTGTCATCATCCTGTGGCTGACATGGGTATAGTTCAATGAGTTTTCTGGAAGCAACTGCTCTGTAGGAGGACATTTAATCAGATCCAGTGGAAAACACTGGCAACCACTAAGTGTGGTTTAGGTTGGACCAGGTAAGTGCTTTTGAAGAGAATGTCATAGTTGTCCTTATTGCCATGCTGTGGTCTGTATCTCCGAGCATCCCTTGTGTGCCCCTGCGACAAATGGGCCTTCTGTACCAGGCTGTAGCTTGGTTGAGGTAATTTTCTAAAATATAAATATTCTGTATGTCAGTCCTCTCATCAGTCTGGCATCTCTTAGCATGCAGTCATAGACTTGAATGGCCAAGGGGAGTGATGTGGTTCCACTAGGAAACATGATGCATAGGAAAGAAATCCATGCCATATTACTTCTGTAGAGTATGTCTTTTATAAGAAAAAGAAATGTTGTCTAAACTTGTCTGACACAAAAGGTGATGTTTCTGCTTTCATTGAAATGGAAGACAAGTATCAATATCAGTGGAAAATACAAAATAACTTCTTTTTAAAAGCAAAATTGTTTGGAGTTAGAGTTCTTGATAAAATATGAATAGTGCATATTTAAAACAGGCAAACAAACAAACAAACCAACAAAAAGCAAACAAAACCCCCAAAGAATAAGAATTTACCACAGCAGGGAAGTTTTGATTTATAGGGGAGTTGTGTTGGGGGGCTCTTTTTGTTTTGTGGGGGGTTTCTGTTTCCTTGTTTGTTTGTTTGTTTGGAGTTTGTTTTCTTTGGGGAGGGGGATTTTGGTAGGGTTTTTTTAATAGTTGTGCAGGACAAAACTGCATTAATGTGCTTAATGTAAAAAAAGTTGACAGCTTTAATTACACTAAAAATAAGGAGTAGATCTATACTTTAAAATAGTAGATGAAACCATTTGCTTATTTTAAGATAGATTAGATAGTTAAAGATGTGTAAAATCTTSTGTAGGAGTTTTGCATGTGCTTAACTTAAAAGAATTAAGGGAATTAACTTAATGAAATGCGTCCTTAATCAGCAATGCAAGGAGTCTATATTAATSATAAGGCAACTACTTTAGACTTTAAATCCCTACTTGATTATGCTTTGATCCACAGTAAATGTTGATGTAGATACTCCGTGTCGAATCCTGAGAAAAAGATTAAGTAGCTCATTGTATAATAGCCAAGCTGAAACACGGCAGTGTTGCCTGTGAGCAAATGCATTTACAGATGTTGCATTTCAGGAATGAAAGATCAAAGTGATGTCTAGAAATAGGACAAGCATAAAAGTGCAGTGCTTATGGACATGGTTTAGTTGTGGGTCTGCCAGTGTTGGGTTAATGGTTGGACTTGATGGTCTTAGAGGTCTTTTCCAACTTTAATGGTTCCATAATTCTATCATGTTTAGAAAGGGAGTTTATTGTATTTACGATACTGCTGTGTGTATTCCTTTCATTAGTTTCACTAAGTCGAAATAATAGTCCCTATTCCTGCCTCCTTGTATCTGGACAAGCAGATTTATTTACAGATCTTACATTTTCAAGCTGTTTGTAAAGGTCTAATTTGCTGTTGAAGATTGTATGCAATTCCTGCCACATCTCGTGCTTTCCTGGTGAGTCCAGGCTTCCTCTGTTTTGTGCCCACACAGCAATTACCCTCAGAGTGAAGGAGCTACTATTACAGAAGATGTTACTGCAGCACACCTGGCATCTCATTCCAAAGACACATCTGGGTCAACCGGTTCTTAATTTTGCCAATCAACGTGACCAAATGCAAAATGTAAAAAGCTTGAAATGATCTCTCTGGCTGAAATAAAGTCCATCAGTTAATAGAAATACCAAGCTTAGGAAATGGTGGCATAACTCAGCAGAGGGCTTCTCTTATTCTCAGAGAAGATGTAATGCGACTTTGCCATAAAGAGCAGATCAGTTGGGATTCAAGCAGTGAAGCAAATCAGCTTAGTATATATACGAAGCTGTGAGTGACTTCAGAACAGAAATGATGCTGTCCTGCATAGCACATCTGACAGTTAAAATCCTTTTCATTTAAGCAACTAAATCTGGATTATGTTTCTCATTTCTGGGTAGCATGTCTCAAAATTTCTGCTATCATTACTAACTTAAAGGCATGTAAGCTGCTTTTTCTTTTGTGCTGCCAAGTCTGAAGTGCTGCTTTTAAAGTGTCTTCTTCTTTAACAAAATCGTAGAAACAGTTGTGGGGGGAAATCTCTGTAAGGCAAAACTACTTTTTAAAATTGTAGGAATTAAAAATGTACTAAATAATTGGCATAAGAGAAATCACAACAAGACAATCTAAATATGCAGCATAGAACTAGTGGTCTTTGCACAAGAAATTTTAGATGTTTTTATTCATTTCATCAGGATCTAAAGAACAGTGAGTCTTGACATATCTATGAAGTATTTTCATTATAAATTGAAGAATGTACTGCTGCTCCGAAGGACTTTCTGCTGTTTTTCATTAGTGGAATTAGCCTCTTGCTTATTAAAATTCCTTTGAGTTTCAAAATCCCACACAGTCCTGGAAAAAATATTTGTCCTTGTCACCACTGGCAGACATAGTTCCTTATGGTAAGAACATTAATTTTTGTTCAAGGAAATGGAGTAAAGACATCTGGGATAATCCAAAGAAGGCATTAACTGGACTACTTAAAAATAATTTTTACTAATACAAATATTGATTGGCTGCTTTGCTAAACACGATAGTAAAACGAAGCCTGTGAATTAGACATTTACTATTACATGTTTAGTACCTTTACTCAAGTGCCTCATTGAGATACAGCAGACTTGAGTATTTGCTATTTTGAGTTGTTATTTGTGGGATGGCACAGAACCACCAGGATGTTCCTTAAAGGAGAGATGCCATGGATCTTCAAAATTGAAAGTCCTATGGAATGAAGCAACTGTGACTAGATCAATACCATTTTCTCCCCTGTTTTGGTCTTTGGGGAAGTCAGCCAGAGAAGAAGCTAATTGCAACCCCCCAAAAAAATTCCTGTGACAGATTCTTGGCTGGAGATAAAGATCTCTGCATAAATTCACAGGCACATAATTTACAGTTGTCCTAAGACTCTGAATCACCCTCTTTTTTCCAGATATGTGAAACATGTAAGTGGAGGATTTTCTTCCAGTCTTTATTGCTGGCCTGCTGGGCAACTCTATGGAAACCACGACTCTGTTCATCCTTTTCTTCTATGCAATCCTGGAATGGTTTGGGTTGAAAGGGACCTTAAAAACCATCTAGTTCCAGCCCCCAAGTCAAAGACAGGGACAACTTCCACCAGACCAGGTTGCTCAATGCTCATCCAACCTGGCCTTGAACACTTCCAGGGACAGGGCAGCCAAAACTTCTCTGGGCAACTTGCGCCAGTATCACTGACAATCATGGGACTCTTTCTTTCTTTGCATTGTGCCGTGTGCATGATGATGTGTCTGAGCAAAACTGGTACAGGATTCCTGTGAATAGCAAGATGCTTCAAAAAATGGTGTAAATACAATCCAAAGCATGGGGATGGTAGCAAAGCATGGAGGAGGCTTTCTTGGGAACCCTGAGGTTGGCATCACTGAGATTTTGAAGTTAAACATCTATAAGGAAGTCTGTAATGTATTAATGAATTTTTCAGCCAGTGAATTGTACTGGAGAGAAGACCCCAGGAATATGAAGAGAAATTGGAGCTTTACAGGTGTTAGGCCAGTGCTGTGTAAACACCTGAGTGATATTTTTTTTWAAAAAAAAAGCTTGCTTATAAAGCTCTCTGTTTCAATGGTTTGAGCCTCGGCATATATCACCAGAAACTTACAATGGTGTACTTGACACAGTTAAATTTAATGTTAAGTGCATTTTCTTTAGTTTTAGAAATAAAACCCTTCTATTCCCTTGCAAAAATGTAAAGGTATACTGAAAAGTTCAATTTGCTTGCTTTTATATCAGATGCACTAAAGGTAGAGAGGCTCTGACACTGTTTCAGAAGAGGTGAGGAATTTTCCACATTGGTAATGAAAGTGGGAATTGTTGGAGAATACATGCCAGAGCTCACCCCCTGCCTACCCACACACGGCAAGGTATTTTCAAGTTATGTCTGAATCCCTTCCAGCTGACTTCAATGACAAAATTTCAATTGACTTGAGGTGGGTGAAGGATGAGCCTCAGCAATGCCAAGTGCAGTTGCGAATGATAAATGCAGAAAAGCAGTCTTTTTAAACGGTATGAAATTATTTTGTGCAGATTTTCAAAATCAGCAGGGGTGAAAATGGTAGATACTTTTGCGGGTCATATGTTTTGCTTTGTTACAATTGCTTCTATTTGTCAGGTCATTAGTAGAGCAACCATCTATCCCACAAAGTGCCGAGGAAGAAGTCCATGTTACAGACCTTCAAAAGGGTGTTAAGATGAATACATTTTTGATGAGCTATCAGGCATCATAAAAGCTGTGGATGTCTGTGGAAGCAAATCAAATGCACGGCTTGCTGTCACAATAGAGGACTTTGCCTGTCACAGAAGCCACTGGCTTGAGGGGATTTAATTTTGGGGAACTTGAGGTGTTTGGAAACCGGCTTGGGATAGAGGGAACTGTGATAATTAGGCTCTTGCTTTTATCCTGGGACGCAGGGACTCAGTACTGCAAACTGCACCAGACACCAGCTTTTGGCTGGAACTTTTTTCTTGAAGTTTCAACTTGCTGAAAAGAACAATTTAATTAGGGTAGAGTTGCCTTGAATTATTTTTTTGAAATTTGAAAGCAATAATTTAATATATATTTAATACTTTTATTAAGTATTTGAGACTTAAAACAGGGTTTTTCATGCCGAATAAAGACATGTAAGAGATGCTGAAAACCCATTGAAGTGTATTTTTCTGACTCACATGTATRTAAAATATATGCATATTTTTCACTATATTTCATCTTGGGATTTAAAGGTATTTATAATATCCATTTTATTTGTATGCTGTGGAAAACTCAAGAAATCTTCATCAACTTCAGACTTAAGGGAACAGTTTAAGCGATACCACTGTGTAATGTGGTTGATGTGARGAGAAAATTACTATTTTTACAGTTCTGTGACTACAGGTTTAGGAGAAGAGGATTTGGAAAAAAAAAATTGGTCCAATTAAAGAAGCATGTTTGTCTAGATGTTGTTTCCCTATGAAATTTTTGTTCRGAAAATGTGTGTTGGAAGTTGAAATTGCATTTACTTACTTATTCTGATCCCTGTTTTTATTAGACGAGAAGGTTTTTATTTTAGTTGAATATAAWGGAACTTTTTGGTGCCCAGTGATATAGAACATGAATATTGTTGGAAAGGCCACTTCCATGGAAGTGTGTGAGTGAAGTGTGTCCCTACAGATTTGGATGCAGAAATCATTCCTTTGAAAAGATCAGGCTGAGAAGAGATGAAAAATAGGTAACATTGCAAAAAATCCCAAAGACTGAGAAGCTCTGGTGCTTTCTGCCCCAGTGATATCTACAAGAACTGGTGGATGCAGAAATCAGGTCCCTGCTGAACTTCTATGTGTCCCTGTCTGTGAAGTCCATATGTGGTGTGAGCCTTTTACCTGCTAGTAACAGAACTAACTCGAGTGTTTCAACTGTAACAACTTAGTGAATTCAGGGTGATCTAATAATAATTGGTACTAAACTGAATCTCACACAATTCAATATCAGGAACAAAAAGTGGATATGAAACAACATTCAAGGAATTCCAGGCAAGGACAATTTTCACCAAAAACCAGGAGTTACCTACTCTAGTCCCCATGTTCCCAGCTAAAGTTTCTGGTAGCAGGTGACTGGTATGAAGAGCTACTGGGTTAGAAATTTTATGGATATATAGTCAGTTATGAAATCTTCATTTAACACTACACATCAAGTATGATAAGTATGTTTTTACCTGTACCCAGCTAAAGGTCCAAATATAGAATCACAGAATGGTTTGGGTTGGGAGGGACCTTTAAAGGTCATTTAGTCTAACCCCGCCCCCACCATGACCAGGGACATCTTCACCTAGATCAGGTTGCTCAGAGCCTCCTCCAACCTGACCTTGAGTGTTTCCAGGGAAGGGGCATCTACTACCTCTCTGGGCAACCTGTGTCAGTATTTCACCTCCTGTTTTGTAAAATTTTTCTTTCTCATCTCTCATCYGAAACTCTTTTACTTTAAAACCGTTGCCACTTGTCTTATCACTACAGGCCCTACTAAATCATGGTTCTTCAAAAGTTAAGTGAAAACTGATACTGATGTGAGTGGGAGAGAAGCTATACTAAGATGATGATTTCTGATACTGTGCTGAGAGCATGGGACTTGATGTTTTGTTCTCCATTCACATAGGCAAATTTTCCTCCTAAAATAATCCCATAAAACAGAGAAACACCCAAAGCTAAAACTTGAAGGGGAAGGTACATCTTGCAACAGCTGAATACAACTTTGTTAAGGCTGCTCAGGGACTGGTCAGTCCAGCCAGTTTTGTTGGCTTTCATTCACAGCATCTGCCTCAGTGTAGGAGGTGGTGAGGAAATACAAGAGAATAATCAGGATTATAAAGGAAAGATGGCGCCATTATTTTTTGTCCAATTACAATTACTTCATGACAGTCCCTTGGAGGATGCTATTTAGGCTTTTCATTGGTGTTGTATTTGTTCCAAAAAATACCATTTTGTGCAGAAGTTAATTCTTAGGACTTGTCAGCTAAGACATAATGAGTGAGATTAGTGAATGTCTTCCAATTTTGCATCATTTCCAGGTTTTCTGACATGTACAAATTTGATTTTGAAATTGAGATTCTGAATTTAGCTTTTACCTGGAAAGTTTATAATTACACATGCCAATAATTTCATGAGCTGTATCAAATAATTTGGCAGGGTTATGAAATGCAATAGCCCATGACATTCTCTGTCACCTGCAAAGTGGATTTTCGTTGCTTTTCTCCATTTTTCTGGGTTAAGTAAGTATTGGCGGGGATTGTGCCAAGAAAACACTTTTTAACAGAAATACGGTGTGAGTTTATTGTACATTTGTCTTACTTTTTAATCCTTTGGAAGGAAGTGCCATCAGCAAAGATTTTTAAAAATTATTATGGCAACTTTCAGGTTTGATTTCAATACTGTCATAATGAAGGCAACAGAGACTTAAATGAAATTATGACAGAACCAGAAGACAGATCTGTAGCATCTTTTGCCACACTGTCATGTTGAATATTATTCCTGAAATTTGAACTTCCAAGATAAAACAACCTGGTAATGCAAAGAAAATTCCAGGTTATATTTCTTTAGAAATTTTGGTGGTAGAAGGGAAAATTGTAGTTCATGTACTGATTTTTCAAGGCTTAGAGGGAGATATGAATTAATGCTTACTTAGCCATTTATTATTTCTCTGCAGTAATTGTGCTGGTATTTCAACAGGATGTTGCTGATCTTCAAACAACAGATTGATTTTATTAAATAATTTATTTATTTTTTTAGAAGCATTCTCAAGTGACCCTGTGTGGCAACTACAGCTAAGTGGGGTCTACCACCCGATCTGGTCTTTCAGTCCTTTTTCAGTGTTATGCCCAAGGACTAGATCTGGATAACTGCTTCTCTTTCCTTTTCCTAAAGGGATTTTCCTAGGCATCACAGAGGGAAGGAGAGGTCAACAAAGCTTGTAGGCATATTGTGTTGTTGCTTTCCAAAAAATCAGGATTTAGTCAGGAGTATAGGAATGATTTTGCTCTTGGTTTTGGGAAAAAAAATTGGGGAAAAATGAGTTTTGCATTTGCCCCATACAGGTATTCTGCAAAACATTTTTCATTAAATTTTTACAAAAAAATGCTACTAGTTCAAGGAAATATTTTATTGAACTCCCAAATATTATTAATTCTATTTGGATATTACAAACAAAAATTGGTTTTTTCTGAAACTAAAACCAGACTTGAATTGTCATCACAGAAATGTTGAAGTGCTGAAAGTTCTGTGTCTTGAATGGAGTATGGTTYGTTCTTCAAAGATATACAATCAACTGAGTTAAGTCCCACACAAAATCAAAAATGCTGCAGACTTGAATCTGAATACTTCAGTGAAAAATTGCATTCAGCTTTAATTTTCAAGTGTAGCAGTGAGTTATGCATATGCTGTTCTGCATAAATTCCAAGTAAATAGTAGTGTCCTGAATGGGATTTAAATTCTGATGAGAAAAAAGAGGAAAACAAAGAAGAGATGAATACAGGACAGGTTTTCAGCCTGTAAGTATGTTATCAAAATTAAGTGCATTAGATCTATCCTTGATAAACTTCAACACCACTATCTAGATGATTCCTGAAATTTTCAGGATTTTTTCAATTACTTTGTGATATGTTTAGAGTTTCATATAAAAGAAACTTACTTGCCTGTTCAGTTATGCAGCATGTGTGATYCTGTGCATCTGTTACTGAAATAAGTGGTTTGATTTCAGAAGTGCTCAACATCTTTTGCACAAGGCCTAAGACCTTCCCAGTCATACTGGAAGTGTACAAGGAGAAATGTTATTAATTGAGAAAAGTAGAATATTTCAAATTTCACAGAAATAATCCTTAATAAAAAATTGTTATGACTCCTTACTATGACTCCTTACATTTATGTATTCCTTTTAATTTTTCATTCAAAATGGTTTTGGCAGGTTTGAAACTATTGTATGAAAAATTATTATTCAGTTCAGGGTGAGGAAAAAAAGTAATTTGAAATCCAAAGATACCATGGCTTCACCACACAGGCATTAATGTGTCTGTAGCTACTTGACAATGTCTTTGAGGGTTCAGTGGCTCTGGAGTGGCTCTGTATTGCAATGGAGCCATAATTCTTTRTTGTTTTGGCAAATGCATATGCCTCTCATGTGGCCTTTTTTTGAAATAGAGTATTTTATTTCTATCAGTAGTCAGGTGCTGACTACTATTTCTGTCAGTAGTCCTTGCTATAAAGCCAAGGTTGTAGATTCAGTGGAGTGTATCTGTCTACAGAAGTGAGTGCTGATTGCATTAGAGAACACTGCAGCTGTTTTATTACCTTTTTTAAATTTGTATATTTATGTTCTAAAACTCTGGATTGTACAAATCTCATCACCCATTATTAGAATTATGCTTAGCCTGTTTCCTCACTTAGAGAGCTTTTTTCCTGGAATTACACGCTAATACAAGGAAACAGAAAAATAACAATGTCTTTTCAAGAAAGATTCACAGCCTTCAGTGATGCTAAATCCAGTCGCTGGAATCTAGCCAGAAAGTTTTGATTTTAGGCATATATTTGCAGTTCTGCAACTGCGTTACCTTTTCTGTATACCTACATGAGTCCACATGGGATCTTGTTGCTTTTCATGGGGTTCTATTTAGTAACTGATTGCAGATGGCTTTTAGACAGTGGGAAGGGGAAAATGAAAACTTTCTCTTTTATGTAGAATTACATTGAAACTTTCAAGGTGTAAATATACTTATTTAAGAGACTTGCACCATGAAAAGATTTAATACTTTAATAGTGTGCAATTCTGATTGAAATATGTTATTCACTTGTTCCCTGTTTGTTCATATTCACTTACTGTCCATTGTCTTTCTYTTTAGTTTATTTTAAAACCTTTGAAACAGAGTCTATGTTATTGTTCTAGAGCCATGGTGAAGTCATGGCAGTGTCAGACCCTGCCACTCCTAAACACTAACACGCTTCTTATTTGTTCTGATTTATTTAAAAATTTGGTATTTCTCATTACTGGTGTGGTATTTAAGACCTTGTAAGATGGACTCTGTAGGATATTGAAATGCTTTTGGTTTTACCTGTGTTTCTTTTCTCATGGACTGAAACATTGCTTGGAATAAGTTTTGTAGTTTTTTTATTTACGGAAAACTTGTATTTGTTAATTTTGTTCAGGATTGGAAAGGTAAATAGAAGAAAAAAACCCCGAAATACTACTTCCCTCATCAGGGAGTGAAGGAGATTGTGGTGGAGCATGATGGAATGGTGGTAACTGACTCTCAGTGTATTGGTATGAGTGAAGTTTCACTTGCCTATGAGTGAGGTTTCATTTGCCTCTGTGTGAAACCTCTGCAATATTTAATGCCATACTGTAAAGAGCCCTGAAATCAGCAGGATACAAATGAAAAGTTGTTCTTCATGTAGGTAACAGGGTAATGTCTCTACAGTGCATCAGGTCATGTGAAATTTGTGCTGCATATGCTAAAAATATCTCTTTGTGAAAGTGAAGAATTTCCAAAACTGGTCTTTTTGTATGGGACAGACATGTAGTGGTGATCAACATGCAGAGAACAGATTTCACTGGAAAAAATCAGCAGCAGACTGTTCCTTGGGTTAGAACTGGAAAGAGTGAAAGGTCATCACAAGATTATTCTTATTGTTTTAGACAAGGCTCATACACAGAGTGACTCCAAGGACACATGGAGCTGGRTTTTTCTGGGTCCCAGGTGCCACTGCTTCTGGGATAATGAACAATGCACAGCAAGAACAAAGGAGCCAAAACGCTGCATCTATTTCTTTTAATGATGTCACGTAACTTGGAACTCATTAATGTTTTCACTGCTTGAGTTAAGTAAGCAAACTGCTTACTTATCCCTTCCTACTCAGATTAATGAAACAGTCCTGTCAACAGCAATGGATGAAGGAATAAACAAAATATAAGAAAGGGAAACAGATGGTTCACAGACATCTTTTATAAAGCTGCAGAGGCAGCTGGGAGCTAATCAGTGCCATGAAAGCTGTGCCAATCTGATCTGCTCATATCTTACCAGAAGGGGACAGAAAAGGGGATTATTGATATTGCTTTTCTTGGTTTTGGGATTTGAATTCTGAAATGTTTACTCCTGGTGTTGCAGAATCCCAGTACTATATCATCAGTCCCATCTTTCTGAAGAAGCAGTCAGACAGATGGGAAACAAGCATGTCCTCATCCTTCTCTGACAGTTAAATAGGAAAAACTACCTCCTTAACAGCAAGTTTCTGACTTTAAAATATAGTTTTCACCTTAAACATATAGTTTTCACCTTTCTGGGTTTTTGTTTATTTGTTTGGTTTTGGTTTTTTATTTTGTTTCTCTTTTTAAAGGTGTGTCATTATATTCCACAGCACAAAACCAAGAGGGCAGGAGAGAATTTTGCTTAGTGCCAGGAGGAACAAAAGAAAGAGAGAGCGACAAGTCCCTGGCTCTGTTGCAGTTTTGGTGTAGCAACCCTATTGCCATATGACTCTAAATGCTATAAGAGTTTTTTCCTTGAAAATATTGATTGAACTAAAAACTCCTTCCACTTGGGTCTGAATTTATTACCTCCATTCTTTTCTTCATTGTTTTTGTTTGCAAACAGAGCAGTGAAAAAAGAAAGCATGCCCCATACTTTTTTCTCCTTAAAAGAAATAGGATGTAAAACGCCACTGCCATTTCCTCAGACACTGAGCTTCAAAGCMTTTACATAAAGTTGTTATGCTTTCTGCCATTACATTAGCACAACTCTCTCAAAATCAAACTTTCAAATATAAAGTCGTATTCTTTCTTGTTGTTTTCTGCATTTGTACATRTGTTTTTATTCCACAAGGGTCTCGCTTTTATTGTGTTTTATGTGAATCTAAGGTTTTAGCATCTTTAGTTGCTATGGCATTCTCCCTCTGACTGTTGATAGAGCTTTAAATTAAGCTGAAGATTTTTGTAGGTGATTCTGACATTTATTTTTTCCATTTTACAGCCTATTAAGTGTGGGAATGAAAGCTGCTGTTCACAAACATATTTAAGACCATATAAATGAGAATGTGCATTAAAGTGCAGGGCTTAGAAAACATAAGTAATAAACATTATTTATACCTTGACAAAGCAAAAAAGTAAGATTAAGCATAATTGTAGGTTACTGTCGTCATAAGAGGAATGTTCGTGCAGTCAGAATTATGAAACAGCATTTAAACAATTTTTCCAGAGGGAGCGGCAAGGGACTAATGGATACCAGTACAAGCCTTGAAAACAATTTGACAGGTTTTCAGCTTTTTGCCCCTCCTCTATGAATTTAGAAAAATAGTGACTGTAATTATTGTTGGTTTTAATGAAGGCTCAGAATCATCATCCTTACCTGTGTTATCCCAGAGCTTCTTTTGTTTGAAAAACTGAATGAAAAAAATAGTTCCTCATGAAGTTCCTGATGCTGCCTTTTTTCATCAGGCAAGCAATTCATCTTACTGAAATGCAAGTGAAGTTCATGGCTAATTTGGTCTTCATAGTAAGGACATTTCTGCTCATATTGGTGCCAGAAAGAAGTTTGACAATTAAATCCAACTTTTTTTTTTTCCCCAGAGAGATATATTCTGCTTATGTCTATGTATTAAAAAGCAAGTCATGTTAAGCAATAAGTATAATTTGGTGGCAGACTTTTTAATGCTTTTGCATTAGGGCTATTGGTCATACTGCAGACTCATTCACATGATGATAAAGTACAAGAGACAGAAAAAGAAATGTCTTGGTAACATAGGAAGCGAAATCTTTGAGGCATAACTCATCATTTTGTAGGATTGGAATGTGGCAGGAATTTCCTGCAATTTTCTTCTCAAAGAAGTAAAATTATAGCCCCAGGATCTTGTGTCAATGCCTCCAAGGAAACATGGTGAAAATTGCCAAGTACTGAATTTTTCCAAGAATGGGATGTCCAAAGAGCTGATTGAATTTTTCCTCCCTACGTTACTGCAAAGAATGAATCTTTTTCAGCCTTTTGTTTTGAATGGAACTAGATTATGCCTTTTGTTTTATTCATAAGAAAAGGCTAGAAGATGATGATATGTTTTCTGAAATGCTTGAATTGACCAGTATTTTTGGTAAAGGGATTAGATGGTTTGTGAATAAATTTCTCTGGAAGGCTTTGATCCCAGCTGCAAGCTCTGGAACACCTATTTTTGGTGTTTCTGGAGGATTTTCTGGAATTCTAAAAGCCTGAAGGAAAAAAATGATGAAAAGAAAAATTAGTTTTTAACCATACATTTCCTCAAAGGTCTTGTCAGTGATCATTAGTTTGCTGCTGGAAGAGAACATTTATCTTCTGCTGCTACTTATGGCCATGGAGTCCATAGAAACAGAAAAAATGTATTTGTGAGTCATGCGAAGTGAGGATTCAGTCGATGGCTCCAGACTCTCATTGAGTAGTGTGTACGGGCATAATATTTTTGTTTTGGATTGTGTATTTATTTGCATTTTTATTTATGAATTTCTCTAGATTTATTAGYTCTGAGATTTTCATGATGGCATACAAAATAAGACACTAGTAGCATTTATAGTTGTGTCACTCTGCAGGCATATTTCAGGATTCTAAGAACAATCGTGATTTTTCATATTTCAGCAACAGAGAATGGCACATCCCTAATAAAGCAAGGGACATGCTTGTTTGGATTCTCAGCGTTCTCCTTCTACCTTACAATGAACTAACTTTAATAGGACAGAAATACAGTTCTCATTTTGGTTTTATGCTAAGCTACAATTCAAAGCCAGAGAAAGTTCAGTGGACTTGGGATGAAAATAATTCCAAGAAGACAATGGATTAAAATGTTCTGAAGAAAATTGACAACCCCACAGGCAGAAAAAGTGGTTTATCCAATGAACATGATAAGGAGACATTTCAAAAAATAACCCTCTGGTAATAATTAAATGCAGTTTAGAGTCCTRCAAACACTGATCAAAATCCATCACTGGGCTATGACTCCCATTACTGAACAATATAACATGAGCTGTTTCTGATGCTAGAGTTTAACAATTGCTTATTACCAAGTGCTGTAGTGGTATTGCAGAAATCCACCTCTTAAACTGGTTGAACTGCTCCCATTTTCAAGCAGATTATATGTAGATGCTGAGCTTCGTGCAATGCTATATGGGCAGAGTGGCTGGCTTTAGTGCTGTGCTATGTCCCCAGAAGCTGCAAAAGATTTAATTTTATCTGGAATTATTTTTGCCTGACCAAGTGCTTGGTGATGTGGGTGTACAGAATGCACATCATCTATCTGATTCAGACTTACTTGAAAGTGAAGTTATGTATTCAGATTAGCTGAAATTTCTGAGATACAAGTATATGCTATGTGTCTTAATCAGCAGAACTCTGAATAAGGGCCAAGTCAGAGGCTGACTGTTTCTCTCACCTTTAATTGAGAAGGCTGCAAGTGTGGGTGTTCACAGGAGGGGAAGAAGAATCTGTCACAGGAATGTCTTCAGTGGGTGATAAAGCTGCAAGCACAAATTAGCCCACAGATGACTAACGTTGGAGGCTTTTTTCTGTCAGCCCCTGTGCTTGCATCCAGTGGCTTGCTGCAGTTCATCATAGTGGATCTGTATGGGAGCATGATTGAAAAGGTTTCTTCAGAAAAGTGCTGATGTGCTTGAAAGCCTGCCCAGTGTTTGCCAGCCCTTCCCTCTCCCAGTATGTGAATTCCTGGCTCTGTTTTCACAGAGAGGTTGAAATTTATGGGACTGCTAGTCTGCAGGAGGCTACCTTTCTGTGTGAAAAACAGCTCATGTCATACAYAGGAGGTCCTGAAAAAAAAGCTGAAACAACCAACCAGAAAAGCCTAGTGAAAAGAAGTAAGACAAGGGAAAATAATAATCTAAAGCTCTTTTCTGTCTGTTCTTTCTGCTGCCTTCCATGGTCTGGCTTGACATGATAAGGTGTGCATTAAAACCAGACAGGTGCATCCCAGATAACTTTGAAAAGCATTGCCTTCAGAGACAATTTTTCTACATTCTCACTGTGTTTTCTTATTGCTGTATTTCTCATTCTTCACAGTTTTTTGAAGAGTATTGCAAGCATTCTGCTACCTGCTCTTTCTCACCTTGAATTTCTAATCCTGTACTAGCAACATCCTATTTAATTGCAGTGAAACAATGCTGACTACAAATCAGTGCAGTGTCACATTCAGGGCCATGTTATTGAAAAGCTATTTACATATAAAAATCATAGAATTATTTGGGTTGGAAGAAAAGAATGAGTTGCACTAGAGAGAGCTTTTCATTAGTTGATTACTGGAACTGGACTTTGATGTCAGGCCCTAACTTGTATAGTAAGATCACTATACTGAGATAAATATATTGCTAGTAAGACTTCTCATGTCAGCATACGTGAATATGTGAAAATAAGTATTCTTTTAAAATAACAGTGTGCTGGTTTGAATGTGAACCAGCAGGGGAAATTAACCCCATACAAAATACCTCGAGCGATTTTAGGTCAGAATTACAATTTTAATAAAAAGATTAAAATAAATGCAGGAGTACAGAAACACCAGCCTAAACAAACCGACAGTCACAGTACAACCTGATACCCCATTGACCAGGGTGGTAGCTGTGTAGTCCAGTTACGCACTGGTCCTGTAGAAGGTCTAGTCTTCTGAGTATCCAGTGATGGTGGTTCCATCCTCTGGTTGTCCAGTGAAGGTGGAGGTCCAGTCGTGGTGGTGTGGAGTCCTCTGGCTTTCCAGTCATCTGGTAGTCCAGTCCTGGTAGTCCAGTCCAGTAGACCAGTGGAGTGGAGTGGAGTCCAGTCGAGTGGAGTAGTCCTGGTAGACCAGTTGAGTCCTGTCCAGTGGAGTGGAGTGGAGTGATTTCTCCCATCTCAAAGCCTGCTTTTATGTCGTGTTTCTTGGCTGGTACCTCCCCCAGGGGCGGGGACTTCCACAATGGAAAAGGATTTTCCTGACGTTCTATTGGTTGCTTCGGCAATGAGCTCACATGAGGCCTCTCCGGAGAGCAGACGGCTTCTGACATTCTATTGGTTGGTGTTTATCTGGTTCGGTAATGGGCCATTAACCGAGATAATCCACCGAGATAAACCACTTCAGAGTGGTTCTGAAGTTCTATTGGTCCATGCTTATCAAGTCTGGTAATGGKCCATTAGCTGAGATGATCTACTCAGGATGGGTGGTGTAATGGGCCATTAGCCGAGATGATCTACTCAGGATGAGTGGTGCTTGCTGTTGGACAGAATGGTTATCTCAGTTGAGATAAGGAGTACCACCCCACCTCACAGGAGCACAGCCTCAGGGACCAGGTGTGTAACTGTGAGCGATCCATCTTATCGAGGAAACGTGGGTGGTGATAGAATATATCCTTTTATGGTTAACSCAGGACAAACAGTCTATTCCCAACCCATAAAAATGTTACAGTACGTAGCTGTGATTAAGCATTTTCTTGATCTGGGAGGAAAAAAAAAAGCAGGGGTCTTATTTTGCACTGTAAATAACCAAACATATCAAGCTAATGCACTAATCAGAAAAAAAAAATGTTCATTCTGCATGTACCTACCTAAATAAGCAATAGAGAATATTTTTTAAAAAATCGGAAAATAGGAAATAACAACAGTCAGCTTGCTAAATAGAGCATTTCTTTAACACTTTCAGAGTGYTTCTTCAACTTTCCAAAGAATATAAGTAAGTCAGTACATATTCATGGCCTATATTTCATTAATGGATAAGACAAGATGTAAATTAACTGGTTAAGGATCAGTGTTAAAATGAAATTACCCTCAATAGATGAAAAATTAGACATCACTAAAAGGATCAGGAGAAGCAATTTGCATTAAAAAATATGGTAAAAAGGGAAGCAATGGGAAACAGATACTGAACTCTGATAATTTCACTCTACCATCAAAAAAAAATGTTGAATTCAGAACTTTCAGTGTTTAATTCCTACTCTTGGATATCATTTGGTGCTTGTTTATTTATACTCAATAACAAAGTCTACCAAATCCCTCTCTGTCCACCCCAAAACCCAGAACAAAAAACCACACCAATTTTGTGGGTAACTTCTTTTYTCTTTTGTAAAGATTACTTTTTTTTTGAGTAGTCCTATTCACTCCTAAATTTCACAAGGCACATGGTTAAGATGTTATTTTAAGATATTGTCTTTTGATGTATTCATACACCCAATCCTTTGCAAGTTGCAATAAGATTTCTTTTTCTGCACAGACATTTACACCACGGACATCCCAGGAATTAAAGAACAAAAACTTTGACAGAAAAGAGAAAGTAAAAGATACAAAAGATACAAAAAATAGCTCTCTTTCTTGAACGGGTACATAGCAAGGAAGAAAAGAAACTATGATGATATTTTATTAAGCAAATGAAGCCAGAGACATAGTAAACAAAGAAAGGGTATTTTGAATGTTATCGGATAAAAACTTATTGTGTTTATAAGTTATTTCAGCTTAGGAACAATTATTAATATAAACTGGTAGGGAAAAGGATAATAAAAATGAGAAGCAGATAACAGGAACATCTTTAGCTTTCCTTACTGAGGAAGAGCAATTGGGCATTCAAACACATAACTTGGGCATTCAAACACATAACACCGGAAATACAGCAAAGTGAAATGTCACCTTATTGGATCTATCTTTATTTTATAATGTTGCTGTTATTACTTAAGAAATTTCTAGTGGATAGTATAGTGTCCAGAGGAAAAAAGTGGGGTACATGAAAATGATTAAAATCTTACTTATTTTCTGACTGTAGATTAGCTTTGGGAATGGCTGAAATCAAGGGTTTAACTTTTGAATTATTATTCAAGTTATACTCAAACAGGAAGATTTTCATCCGTGGACTTGGGGGTGGAGGATTCTGTATGGAAACTAAGGAGTCTGAACACTGAGTATATTAAATAGAATATTTTTTTCTTAAGAATAAATATTACTGTTTCTTTCCTAGCAGTGCATAGTGCTTGCAGAAAAAGAAAGTTGGCACTTTTTTGGGTATTTCTTTTAGTACATTAGATAAAATGCAGACTCCTCTGCACAGTAGTTTGTGACTCTTCCAAGACAGCTCCAGCTGATTTTAGCAACAATTTTTTTTCTTGTCAGGAAGAAAATGGGATAAAACAAGCAAATCACTTTAAAAAATCCAGCTGATGATTGTTCTCTTAGCCAACAACAAATTATCATTCATCCAGATCTTAAGAACCAGTGAGTAATTTAATACGATCTTGAGAAAACAATGGGGACAGAAAGTGTGAAAGATGATATGCTGTACAAAACTTTATTTTTGTATAGAACATGACTGTGTTTTGAGTATTTGTCACAACTTGGGTTTGGCTGCAAATTCTCATTGTTTCGTCAGGTTTATGCTATGCAATGAATCACAAACAGAGTAATGAATTCTGAGTGGTGCAAGGCAAGTGAGAGGTACAGGTTGCCTGAAGTGGTGTTTTAAAACCAGTGCACTTCACTGAAATACTGAGTCAAAGGAAAAAGGCTGAGACATGAAAAAAAAGAAAACACAGAATTAACCTTAAAATTGCCAGATCTTCATTGTGTTTCATATTTTACAGATGTTCTGGATTTGTGGGAATTGTTGACCGCCCAGTGTCAGTACTGGGGCATGTCCACATTTCCCCTATCTGTTAAGTGATGACTGAGATGTTTATCTCATACATATATATAATAAACCTTTTTTACCTACTCATGAGATTTGCAAGGAAAAATTACACAGACCTGCATGTGCTCTGATTGAGATTTTTTCAAACCTCATATTAATACAATAAATCTCCTATGAAGTGATTGTCTGATTAAAGATCACTTCTATCAATAGTGCTTTACCTTCCACTTGAGCTTTCAGAGTTTCAGTCAAGCACTTGAAAACTCATGCATTGTTGCTTATAGCATCAGTAAGCAAAGCAAGTAATACCATCATTAAATCTCATGGTACTTAGTTGCCTTTCATATTTTCAATAAGCAGTATTTAGTCCCTCATTTAAATTAGCCACTTAAAAAGAGATYACCTCTCCTGTGGCTCCTTCTAAGGGGCTGGACATTCAAGGGAGAGTGTGCTTTAAATATCTCATTTTGTAAGTGGTCATTAGCAATAATCACTGGAAGATTATTGATTTCTTTGCAGTCAGGAAAAGTAGGGAGTGGTGTATGAGTACGAGTGGCTTTCAGCAGTGGAATTGTGTATAATTTCATGCTTGAGAGTGACTATATAGTTGCATCTTAGACATCTTATATATGGTTTTATATGGAAGACTGAGTACATAGGGCTGAGTTGGAACTGATACCTGTTTGATGCCAAACTCCTACCATGACAAAGGACTTGGGTACTCTGAGCAACCAGGTCTAGAAGAAGCTATCCCTGACCAGTGCAGGGAGGGGTTGGAATGAGATGAACTTTAAGGTCCCTTCCAACCCAAACCATTCCATGATTCCTGAGGAAGCACAGAAAAGGGGAAACTTTTCAGTAATCCYCCAGCAGCAAACTAACATAAACCATCCTTGAATTTGATGGTTTCAGACGTGTTTTCTGACATGTTTWGTAGTTGTTGAATGGACATCTATGCCATTACTCTGTTGGTCTGTTGAACAGCTGTCACAGCCCCCACTGAGACATCATGATTTGTAGACCACTACTGGGTTATCCATATTTCTTACTAACAGCTGTTTTCTGCCTCACCTCCCATTTCTCTCCACAAAAGCCACACTGACAGATAAAAGCACTTAATGAAGCTGTGTGTTGTGCCAGAGAACACAAGTGGCACTTCTCAATATTAGGAAAGTATCCAATTTTTTTGGACCTGACTCTGCTGATACTGATAGATCTCATCATATCCCAAAAGTTCATTTGCTGCTTCAAACTCAAATGAATCATAACTAAAACCACAACCGAGGAACACTTACATGGGAAGGCAGCTGGAGCAATGCAAATGCTAAGGAAATATCTAAGAATGGATTGTGTTATTTCACAAAACAAGCACAGTGAGATGTTTCTCAAAGTACATTTAGTCCAACACTCAGAGGAACGCATGTTCTTACGTAGCGCTGAGATAAAAGGGTATCTCTTAAGCCTAGCTGTGTGGGCACAATATTTCTTCTGCTGCTAAAGCCGTTACAGTCTTGTTACACAAATCTAGCCAAGTCCATCTGAATATGAAAGATATTTAAAAATTGAGCTTAAATTAGGCTTTTTGCAAATAGAAACAGCTAAGGGTAAAAGAAAAAAAAWTAAAATCCTGTACTAAATTTCTCTTTTCTTGATTTTATTTTTTTTTTTGTCCTTTTTTGGTTTTAGTGCCAGATCCAGCCAGGTAGGTGAGATAGAAGTAAGGCATTGCTTGATTCTTGAATTGTGGGACTGCCAGTTCTATTTAAAGTCTCCCAGGCATGTTTTTACATCATGATGTCAAATCACACCTGGTAGGTAGAAACTGTACTTCAGTTTCTAACAAGTGTTTCTGGAGAAGGATATGATAGTGCATAGAAAGTGCTTTGATACTYTCAAGAAGCTGCTGTGTAAGTGCAAAAAAAGTAAGCTAAAATATCTTTCTAGACAAAACTCTGCTTCCTTATGCATTAAAATTGGTTACTAATTTGTAAATATTTCTATTTTTCTCTATTTTTTTCTGTGCCTGGATTCTTAGCTTTTTACCCTGATAAAAAAATTATAAATAACTTTGCAGTTCAATTTCTTGTGTTTATTGCACATTTTTCTTGTGGACATAACGTCAAAGGTAGAAGGTGTTGATTTTGAGGTTTCAGTTATTCTGACCACATTAGGAATTTTTCAAGTTGGTGCRACCATTTTGTTATCCTCGCCTATGTATAGATACTTTCTGTAACTAACAATGACTACACTAGGCTTTAGTTTTTAAGGAATTTTCAGCATCTGCAACCCAAAACCTGTATACCTCTGTTGGATCTGAATTTTATAGTTTATAAGACTTCATGACATGTCAGGAACAAGACAGAAGTACTTAAGTAGGTGAAGCATCAATTGCTGCTTTCGTCACACAATCAAATTAGTTTTGCAGGAAAACTCTTCCAAATATCGGCCTTTGCAGTATCGAGCAATTGTCAGTCTTGTGATCCTGATTTAGGCCATTGTCTTAGAAGAGTCAATAGATCAAATTTAGCTCTTCATTTCATTGAGGCACCTAACCTCAACAGAAGAAAGCCACTCATTTCTATTATGAAACAAAAAAGAAACAGTTTTGTGGTGGACTTCTAGCCATTGAAGTGTTGTAGAAGATGTAAGATGGTGCATGGATCCTGAACCCTTTTCCCTGGTGATTCTGCTCAGCTGCTTCTGATAATGATTTGCCATTAAGCAGAATGAGCTCTTATGCAGAGTGGCCAAAAGGAAGGTAGTTCAAACACTTACAATTCACAGATGGCCTTAGCAGAATCCACACTCAGCAGCTGTTATAGGTGGGAATTTGGCCCACGTATTGAAGCCAGATAAAGCCGGGAAGACATAATGAAAATAAATACCTTATTATTTTGCTGTATACTTTAGCTCTTGTATTCTCCTCAGTACTTATCAGTGAGTGCTAATTTTAATGCTCTTCCGAGGACTAGTCACAGAGAATAAAAGTATTGAAAAGATATCAGTAAGTACTTCAACAAGCAATCACACTCATTATGTTCTCAGCCTGTGGAGGAGATAACATTGGATTCTTGCTTGAATGAAAAGGTCAAAAAAGCTGCAATTGGATAGCTGACCTCTGAAAAGAGTGGAAGGATGAAGGTTTCTAGGATGGACTAGCTCTTGAGTCGTACAGCCATGAGTAATGCAGACCAACATTTGTAGTCCTTAGGTAAGAAACAACCTCACTTAAAACTTTTAAAGGAGCTTTAGAAAGAATGTACTGTTACAAAACAATCAAGTTGTTATGTCAGCTTGGACTTCATCAACACAAATATGATTGTTTTATTAAACAATACCCTATTGAATCAGAAGAAATATAAATTGTGATTTGGTTAAGAGTACAGAAGTAATTAATGAGCGCCCAATGACTATTGTGCAAATTAGTAAAATTGCCAATACTTCAGCATTCTTTCTCTGCTTATTTTCGGTATGAAACATGCTCTCTGGGATGCAAGGCACACCAGTTTTAGCCCTTACTAGAGGCCTGCTAGTAAAGACCATTATCCCACTTCTTTCTATATGGAATAGAGAAGCTATTACCGTTGTGGTCAACTTAAACTTATTGATTTTGGGATCCCTGAGTGAAAGGACTGTGCTTATTCCTGCCTGGCTGAGATACTTAGAAATTTGGCCTTTTTTTTTTTTCTTCAGTTTTGTTTTAAGTTAAAAATCCTTTCTATGATAGATCAGCTAGTGATACTAAACATCTAAATAAACAATGCTAATTAAAAGTTGCCTTGTAGTAGTCTGCCCATAAATTACACTACAGGAAATGATAAATAAAACTTTGGTAGGAGCTCAGGTTTCCCTTGGAGGAAAAGTGTTCCCAGCTGCTTTGCTTGTGTCAAGCAGAAGGAACCTCACTGAGGACTTGTCACCCAGAGCTGTTTATCCACCTAGAATCTGGTATGGGCAAGTTGAAGCTCTGAAATTAGATATGTGATGTTGATATAAATTCATACAACAGGCTTTGTGGAATATGCTAAATATATTTAGCCTAGAAGTGAAGAATAGTAATTATCTTCTTGATTTCATTTCCCATTTCTGAGAATAATGTACCTGCACAAAAAAATGCATAGTAAATAGGGACGTAGCAAGGTTGTACAATGGGGTTTGCCCATAAGTGCTTGGCATGGAAAGATGCTTGTGCAACTGCTGCTTACAATGAGGGGCTGGAGGCCTGCTGTGGCAGGCTGAGCTGTGCAGGGGGCCAAAGGGATGTGTCCGCCTTTTCCCAAATGTACAGAGCTTTACATATCTCACTTTGTGTTGCAGCACAGCACACAAATTATGCACTGACCTTTTGAGTAATGTCCCACCTACTTTGGTGAAAGTGAAGGCAGGTGTCCGAGCAGGATGAACAACTCATTGACTGGCCCTTCTGCAAATTCTGCTCTACTCTGTATGTCATGACAGGGAAAAAAAAGAGACTCAGTAAGTATGTTAAAAAGTACATAATAAAGATGTACTCCGCACTCACTGACAGCATGTCATCACCAACATATATGTCGTTTATGAGCAGAGATGCCTATAAGTGCACACATTGTTATCAGGAATTTTAATATTTAATTTCCATGGAAACACTGGCTTGATTAATGACAGAGATTTGAAACAAAGGGCTTCAAAGTGCTCCTAATTTTYTCATGTTGATCTTTCCAAGAGAATGATAAAAGCTTCTAAACTTACCATGCTATGTTTACTGCGGTAAGTAATTAGTGCATTCAAAGGGCAGAAGTGCAGTGCCTGAATTAAGAGAAGGGTAGCCAGATAACAATATAAAGTGGCATTTTGAGGCAAGTGGGAAACGTGCTTTGTTTTGAAATATAATTATCTTTAGATGGATTAAACTGTTCAGGTACTTTTATTAAGAGATTGTTGTGCTCTGAAATTCTGGAAACAGACATACATGCAGAACATAMATGAGTATGTTCCTTTGTAAAAAGCTTCCAACATAGTTGGTAAGGAAAAGCCAAAGTGGTTGGGTAGCTTTTGAAATCAGGGAATGGAGGAGTTTCATGGAAGAACAGTAGACATGTGCAGTTATCTCTTACAGGGTCTTATGGAGTAACCCACAGCATGGTCCTTCACTCTCTGGATGCAGATCTGGCACTCTTTGGGAAAGGTGTTTTTTTGTACTGTGGGCATAGACACTAATAGGTATCCTTTAACATTGTTGAAGATTTATACAAAAAATGAAATTATTAATGAATGTTTCAGTGACCTTTGCCTTTCTTGGTACAATGATGAAATGTTGCATGAAGTAAAAAAAAAAATCCATTGCTTTTTTATAGGACCTTTCATATAGCAGTTTAAAAGACACTTATATTAAGTCCATAAAACATCAGGATCTATATATTTTCAAAATATCTCTAATTTTTTAAAATGCTCAGACAGCAATACTCATCATACAATTCCAGTTTTCAAACCCGTCTACCTATAGTGAGGCTCTCATATGCAGTGCAAACTAATGTTATACAGAGCACTGAAAATAGAGATAAATTTGCCCATTGTCTTACCACTGACAAAAATCAGAGCTTGGCCAGTGTTGCCTTGACTTTGGATCTCCTGCTGTGGATACAAGACCAC
The DNA here is from genome assembly GCA_018881555.1 of Amblyornis subalaris. Classification (NCBI taxonomy): domain Eukaryota; kingdom Metazoa; phylum Chordata; class Aves; order Passeriformes; family Ptilonorhynchidae; genus Amblyornis; species Amblyornis subalaris. The sequence goes on along the minus strand of JACAXG010000248.1, from coordinate 456,355 downwards.
AGGTTTTTTTGATCACATAGAACAGATCTGAAATGCATTGCTACAGTTGTAATACAAAAAGGAAATTTCCGAAGGATAGACACTAGTCCTCGGTATAAAAATAGGCAAAATCATATTAGAAAGATTTGAGGATAGGGAAGGTATTTGATTATTAATTTTATTTACAGAGAAGGTGCAGATCTCATTTATCCAAAGAGTTTTGGGTTAGACACCTTCTTTTTTTTAATTTCTCCATTGTACTAAATGTCAAGTARTATATCTTTGGATTCACAATTCCACTTGATCACTTGCTAGAAAAGAAAATACAAAAGTATATAGCAAAGAACAACACTGAAAAATAGTTTTAATATTTTTAACTTTTTTTTTTATTTAACAAGCTAGCTAGCTCTCAGAAAGCAAGGCTAGAAGGTTTTCTGGAGGGACTGTAACTCTATATAGATACAAAGTCTCTCACTTTGTTTCATAGTGTATGTTTCAGAATGATTTTTCATTGCCAGAATGAGTTTGCCACTCTTATTCCAGGAATTTTCATTTAGAAGGTGATTTTATTTCAAATGGKTTTTTTTTCACCATGTGAATATGCTGAGAGGTAAGAAGGAGAACATAGCATGAAAAGAAGCCAAAATTATATTAATTTTGAGAACTTAGAGTAAATTAATTAGAGATGACTTTCATTACAATATCAGAAAAAAAAAMCAACAAAACACGTTTATYGACATTACAGACAAAATTAAATTTGGAAACCCACTTCCCTGCCATCTGCCTGGAAGTTACTTTAGGAAAATGAAGACTGGAAGAAGAGAATAGACCACAGCAAAGGAAGTGAACCAAGAGATTTGGTTCTATGTGAGCTTCTGAGAGCTGCAATGCTGATAAAAATTTTTTATGCCCATGTAGCTATTTCTGCTTAAAAAGGGATGAAATTTCCTGTTCACACTGCATAAAGATCAGAATAAGAGCTTGATGCCCAGTTAGTCAGAAGGGGGGCAGGTCTTCCAAAAGAAARCAAATGTGGCTGAGTCATCACCTCTGGGAGCAGAAGGATTAATGAAACACAAGCAAAGGGTAAAGTATGGAGTAATGTGTAAGATTAATGGAGACCATTGCTATGTCTCATTTGCATGATCTTGCCTCTTCATCAGAAGTTTGAAAAGTTGCTAATACAATTTTTATTTCGTTCAAACTTTTAAGAAGGAGAAGGAAATCCAAATCAATAGTTATACTAACAAGCTTCTTATACCCCATAGGCTCTAAGGTGATGGAGATGGAAGAGACCTTTGGTCTGCTTTTGACCACTAATCYTAGATGCTACAAATCAGAAAATCCTTGCTCATGGATTTTTTTTAACATACTATGCTAGAAACAGAAYATAATGATAAAGACATTAGTTTGCTTTCCTGATATATGCACCTCAGATGCAGACACATTCATGTTTTTTTAAAGGATTCAACAAAATCAGGATTTGAGAGTGTTTCTTAGACCATTTCTAGGTATTATTTTGGATATATAACATTTTCTTGAACTGTATCTCAAACTTTGGTTTCAATTTTACAGGAGGTATAAAAGTTTTGTCTCTCTAGCTTTTCTTTTATTTTGGGGTTTATTTTATACTCAGAAATTAAGTTATTTTCAAAGTTTAAAATTTTTAAGTTTCAAGTGTTCACACTAACAGCATAAAAATAATATGAATTAAAATACAGCGCTAACTCACAGAGTACTGAATTATAAAACATGCTTATAAAAGGGTTAATTGAAAAGTCTGTTGACCAAATAATTTCTCTGAACTCTAGCACCATGTGTATCACAAGCAGCAGGCAGCTGTTGGATTTGAATGACAGCACCTTCGCTGGGGAAGGGTAACGCCTAGTCCTACTTTTGGTGTTGCAGATGATCATCTCCCCAGGGGAGGTAAAGGCCAGCAAGACCTTTCTGTCCTGGCATCTTTTGTGTGAGAGCAATCCTTGTACATGTTCAGTGTTGGAGGTGGAATCCAAATTTTGATGGTGGGTTCTTGAAAGAGGATGATAATGCTTTTAAATGGGAAGATGTCAAGGTTTAACACCAGCCAGCCACCAAGTCCCACACACCCTCTTGCTCACTCCCTCACCATTAGGATCAGGGAGAGAATCAACAGAGTAAAAGCTAGAAAACTCATGGGTTGAGATAAAGACAGTTTTATAGGGAAAGCAAAAACCACACAYGTAAGCAAAGCAAAACAAAGAATTAACTCACTGCTTCCCATGGGCAGGCAAGAGTTCAGCCATCCCAGGAGAGCAGGGCCCCATCACAGGTAATGGTTACTTGAGAAGACAAATGCCATCACTCCAAACGTCCCCCCCATTCCTCCTTCTTCCCCTGCTTTATATCCTGAGCATGATGTTACATAGTCTGGAATATCGCTTTGGTAAGTCTGGGTCACCCGTCCCAGCTGTGTACCCTCCCACCCTTGCCTGCACCCCCTACTTCCTTGCTGGCCTGGCRGTGCTAAAAGCAGCAAAGGCCTTGGTTCTGTGTAACAGAACAAAACCATTTATACTATCATCACTGTGCTCAGCACAAATCCAACACATAGACCTATACTGGCCACTGTGAAGGAAATTAACTGCACCCCAGTCAGAAACAGCRCAGGAGAAAAGCACTTAGCTGTTGCAGCGGTCCAGAACACCCCGAAGGACCGGCCCCAATGGTGGGCGGTGTCAAGGGTTTGAACCCTGCCCACCTGTAGAAGTGTTCCGCCTCCAGAGGCCATATTTGGTTACTGTTCCAGATTTTTCTTTCGAGTTGTACCCCTCGTTGGTCCCTCYCMCTGTCACTCCCTTTCTTCCTGCCCCTAYTGGTCCATTCCCATCTCTCCGCCCACTGGCCCTCAGTTCATTGGCCCTGATGTTCTGCCTGCCCTCCGAGCACCCTATTTAATCCTGTGCCCTCAGCCCCATCTTGGTTCTTCTGTCCCTGACCCCCTGGTAATAAACTGCTGGACTCATACAGAGAACCCGTCTGACTCCTTTGTCGCCGCTCGCCGCCTTAGACAATTGTGTCCTTGGGTGTTCACGGTGCTCTTCACCTGAGACCGTGTGAGCTGCTTAGGCCGTCGCCTGAAGTGCTCCCAGACRCTGGGGCGCTCTTGGAAGGCTGCGGCACCCAACACCTCTGGTACGCTGCGGCAGTTGGCGCCCGAACAGGGACCTCGCYGAGACATCCCTGAGAGCGTCCCCAGCGAGAAGGACCTCGCCGGGAGTGATCGCTTCGGAGCAGCCAACGCCCTCCGGACGAATCCCCGTTTTAGAGGACCAGCCCGTGAGGGAGACCGGCAGCCTTCTGGGAGAGAGAAGGTCGGTCTAGGAGCGGCGGACCGCCCCAAGAGCTTCTGTTGGCCCCAATTGGCCRGTGGTGAGTGTTGCAGGGTCACCGTTTTGAACCTTTCTTTATTCATTTCCTCTCGGCTGTCAGGTGGAGTTTTGGGGAAAAATGGGTGTAAGGCTGACCCSTCCCCAAAAGRACRTATATTTCCAAGTTGCAGGAGCCCTTGTGGGGAACAATTTTAGTTTTTCGAAGGGGAAGCTCAAAASATTCATTCGTTGGGTTTTTATTAATTTTCCAAATGTTTCAGTTGAAACTGTTCAATCACTTAAGTTCTGGGATAACATTGGGGAGAAACTAACATGTTTAAGGGATGAAGGGGATCGTTCGGTACAGAAATTCTTTTCCATTTTGCCTTTAATTTACGCTTCAGTTCGTGCTATGGGAAATGGGAGTTTAGAGAATCCCTCGGTTCTGTCCTCCTCCCTCCCTGTTCCCTTACCCTCTTCCCTACAGCAGGATGGATTGGGAATTGGGACCTGTGAAGCTCAGGGCTGCTGCCGTCTCCCTACCCTATCCCGATCCACCCTGMACCCTTCCTTGGAGGAGAAGGCGCCACTCCTTCAGGGTCCTTCCCTAACCCTTTCTCCTTCTCCCCATTCCTTAGTTTTGTCCTCCCCATTAGATAAAATGGGACAAGATGGCGCCGGCCGYGTGGCCGGCCCCTCCATCTTGTCCCCCGACTGTTCGGATGTTTCACAAAATGGCAGTTCCAAATGCCTGCCACTCAACCCATCTGCGCCCGCCCCAACTCCGCCCCCAGCGTCGTTGGGTGTAACCTCATCGGGCCCCTCCCTCGCGGCGATGTCATCTGCGTTGGGTCCCTCCCCCATTAACGGGCTCCACCCCCGGGATTTAGCTCCTCCCACCTCCGGACAAGGCTCCGCCCCTGGGAATTTTCAGACTTCCGGTTCCCACGGTCATGGGACTGGAAGTGGGTGGAGGCCTTCCCAGAAGTCGGCCATCTTGCCTGCAATGGCCTTACCGGAGGAAGATGAAGAGAGTGACCAGGAGGATTATTGGAGGGACATACAGAGGGAGGCAGCAGCAGATGGGGAATGGGAAATGGCAGGAAAAATTACTGCGGCCCCAGTGACGTACCGGAGAGGTAGCCATCCTACCTGGGCCCCTCTCCCATATGCTCACTTGAAAGAGTTATGCAAGGTGGCTAAAACGCATGGCCGCGAATCGCCTTACTTTAAAAATCTATTTAATGCCACCCTAGCGGCAAATGTGATGACGGCCCACGATATTCGTAACCTCCTCTCCTGCCTCCTCTCCCCAGCGGAGTTTATCCTCTGGGAGAGGGGATGGAAAAGGGCCTTACGTGAACTGCTTGCCCGATACCGATTAGAGGAGGGGATGGCACACCTCACCATTGAACAYCTATGTGGTGAGGGTGCTTATGAAAGGCCACAAGATCAGGCCAATGCCGTCCCGGAAGGGATCTTACAAGATGTAAAGTTAGCAGCTGAAAAAGCCTTTCTGCTAACCTCTTTCGACGCGACTCCCACACAGACTTTTTCTAACATCAAACAGGGGGTGGAGGAGTCGTTTATTCAATTCGTGAACYGATTAAAGGACTCCATAGAAAAACAGGTGGAGAATCRGGAGGCCCAAAGGGCACTAATTGCAGTAATGGCTAAGTCCAATGCAAACGAGACCTGCAAGAAAATTCTAGCCACGTTGCCCTTAGACCCACCCCCAACCTTAGACACCATGCTAGAGGCCTGCACAACCAAAGCCTCCCAAAGTCTCGTGATTGCGCAGGCCGTAGCAAAGGAGGTGGCGGAAGTCATGGCGGTTTCGCAGCAGAATGCGAGGTGTTTTAACTGTGGGGAACTGGGACATTTCATCAAAGACTGCCCGGACATGTCCCATAACCGGTCCTTTAAGTCTCCCAACCCAGAAGGCAGGGACAGGCGAAGGCAACSTGAGACAAAAAACRGGAGATGGAGCGCGTGGYGGCCACRYGCGAAGACAGCAAATGTGAGGCCRCCCGCCCCCGCAGCGCCTGCCGTCCCCCCTCGGAAGAGGATATAACAGCATCCCGAGACTCCTACGGGGGAGACGACTGGACTGTTGAGAACTTCTATCCCCCCTCAACAGGTACTCGTATTACAGTGTGTTTAGGTGTTAACGTTGAGATCACTGACACAGACTGCTGCAAACTGCCCACGGACTTTTGCAACCCCCATAACTGGACTCGACAAATCCTAATAAGTAAGGACAYAGTTTTGGCCCCTGAGGCCATTACAGTYATTCCAGGGGTGGTCACAGTACAGCCAGGTGACTCACTCCTGGTGGAAGTCATGTGCGCGATACCACCAGTACAGCTACCCAAGGGAACCCCCATAGCCCAGGCGTACATCTTGCCTGAGGGCTGGGATGCCAATAAACCATCTGACTGCATCTATTGGGCAGAGGCTGTGGGCCCCGACAAGCCGTTGTTGGAGTGCCGACTCCGAAATGATAGGTCGGAGTGTCATCTATTGGGGATGGTTGACACCGGGGYGGACGTTACTATCATTGCCCGCTCTGCGTGGCCCCCTGGTTGGAAACTGAGACAGGCGAACGGACGGATCTCGGGAATTGGTGGCACCACCACTTCCATGAGGAGTGTTAAGAATATCATTGTAGAGGGTCCTGAGGGAAAGGTAGCCACTATCAGGCCGTTYGTTGTGGCGGCCAGCCTCACGCTCTGGGGAAGGGACCTATTGTCGCAATGGGGCACCCGACTAGAAATCCCAGTCGTTCCACCTCGGGATTTCTAGTGGGGGCCACTGTGAGGCGCGCCGTCCCACACTTAAATTGGAAAACTGATTCGCCCATGTGGGTTGATCAGTGGCCCCTTAGTAAAGAGAAATTGAGCRCGCTTGAAGCCCTGGTGGAGGAGCAGTTGGCTAAGGGACATATCGTCCCTACCAACRGCCCTTGGAATTCACCTGGTTTTGTCCTGCGCAAGCCGGGCAAGGACAGGTGGAGGCTCCTCCAYGACCTCAGAAAAATCAATGAGGTCATCGAAGACATGGGTCCCCTTCAACCAGGCCTTCCCTCTCCCTCTATGCTCCCTAGGGACTGGAAGCTGGTGGTGATTGACATTAAGGACTGCTTTTTCAGCATTCCATTACACCCCCGAGATGCGCCTCGCTTTGCTTTCTCAGTGCCATCCCTAAATCGGCAGGCTCCCTTAAGGCGGTACCACTGGCGAGTTCTCCCGCAAGGGATGAAAAACTCACCAACCATTTGCCAGTGGTACGTGGCCCGCTTCCTCTCCCCGATCAGGAAAAGGTTCCCTAAAGTCATCCTTCTCCATTACATGGATGACATTTTGTTATGCGCACAAAACCAAACACAACTGGGGCAATGCATTGAAGGAGACCCTGAGTGTTATCCAGGCAGAAGGGTTCACCATCCAGGAGGAGAAAGTTCAAAGGACATGCCCRTGGRCATRTCTAGGTCACGTAATTMATGAGAGAAGCATCACCCCCCAGCAGCTTTCCATCAAGAGCRACCCAAAAACACTCCGTGAGCTGCACGAACTCTGTGGGACTATCAACTGGGTTCGCCCYCTCCTGGGCATTACCACCGAGGAGCTTACCCYGCTTTTTACCCTACTTGGCGGAGACGGAGAGTTAGACGCGCCTCRCTCCCTGACACCGGAGGCGAAGGAGGCGATCGCGAGAGTCCAAGAAGCCCTGTCCTCCCGCCAGGCAAACCAGGTAAATCCTCTCCTACCATTTGAACTTGTCCTCTTGGGTAAGTCCCCGCATATTTATGTGCTCATCTATCAGTGGGATGTGGAACAGAGGRACCCACTCCTTATTATCGAGTGGCTCTTTCTGCCCCACCAGCCTAAAAAGACTCTCACCACACCACAGGAGATAATGGCTCAGCTTATTATSAAGGCCAGAGCACGCCTCCGCGTCCTCGYGGGGTGTGACTTCGCATGCATTAGGTTGAAATTGGAATCCACCAGGTACTTGGAGCATTTGCTCCAGACCARTGAGGACCTGCAATTTGCTCTAGACRGCTATCAAGGCCAAATCTCAGAGCACAAACAAAGTCACAAATTACTTAATTCGGAACTTAATTTGGCTCCAAAATTTGTCCAAAGCAGAACCTCCATCAAAGGCCTCACTATTTTCACCGACGGCTCGGGGAGCTCCCAAAAGGCCACATGGGCCTGGAGGGACCCCCGGACTCAGGAGTGGGTCACTGAGTCCGAAAGAGTTGAGGGTTCCCCTCAGCTCGCCGAACTCACAGCCGTCGTGAGGGCCTTTGAGAAATTCAAGTCCCAACCCATCAATCTGGTTACCGATTCGGCATACGTGGCCGGGGTAGTTGCTAGAGCGGAACATGCTTGGCTAAAAGAGGTCCCAAATCCATCCCTGTACCTCTTGCTTTCGAGACTGATCCATCTCTTGTCCCACYGAAAGCAACCATTTCAYGTAATGCATGTGAGATCACATACCAACCTTCCAGGCCCCATCACAGAAGGTAATGCGAGGGCGGATGCGACAGCCATGGCGGTGACTACACCGAATATCCCCGATACTTTTGCGCAGGCCAAGCTGAGTCATTCATTTTTCCATCAGAATGCCCCGGCGTTGGTGAGAATGTTCAGGCTTCCCAGGGACCAGGCACGGGCAATAGTTTCCACCTGCCCTAGCTGCCAGACCCATCAGCTGCCTTCCTTGGGTCTCAGTGGGACCAACCCAAGGGGTTTACAGAGCTGCCAGTTATGGCAGACGGATGTCACGCACTATGCTCCCTTTGGCAGGTGCAAATACATACACGTGTCCATTGACACCTTTTCGGGCGCRGTCTTTGCCTCYGCCCAYATGGGTGAGAAGGCRARRGACGTTRTGAAACATTATTTATTGGCATTCTCYTCCCTRGGGATCCCGGCAGARGTAAAAACTGAYAATGGTCCGGCCTATGSCTCACAAAAGTTGGGAGATTTCTTCTGACAGTGGGGCATAAGGCATTCCACAGGTATCCCTCACTCCCCTACAGGACAATCGATAGTCGAACGGGCCCACCAGAACATCAAATGGGTCCTTGATCAACAACGAGGAGGGGCAGAGACTAGCTCTCCTATTGAGAGGCTCTGCAAGGCTCTGTTTACCATCAATTTTTTAAACAACTCGTTTGAAGAGCCTGACCCTCCCGTTTTCCGGCACTTTACAAATTCGGCCAGAGCAAAACTAAAAGAGAAGCCGCCGGTGTTGATCAAGGACTCTGAGACGCATCAAATCCAGGGGCCCTTCAAGCTAATCACGTGGGGGAGGGGATACGCCTGTGTTTCAACACCTGCAGGACCRAAGTGGATCCCAGGGAAGAATGTTAAACCCTACCTGAAACACCGACCRGAGATGACCAACCCAAAAGAAGATGACAACATCGACGCCGAGGAGGACACCTCTTCAGCATGGAAGAGACGGAGGCGGAGAGACAGAAGCCACGATAACATCACGAATACCACCGTCCCCAGCTGAAGAATTTGTTACCCCTACCCTTGTGTCCTGTAGACCTTCCTCGTGTGTGACCCTCGATACCCTTCCCTCCCTTCCCACTAATTTCCTACCTTTTAAAAATAAAGAAGGGGGAGTGGGAGGATGGGACACTGGGCACAACTTTCCCACACTATAGGTTTTATTAATAATAATAATATTTTTAAATTTATTTTAAGGCCCTAAAGGAAAAGATGTCCCGATCGGAGAGCTATCTTGKCTATCTGTGGCTCCTCTGCACCATCTGGGTCCTGATGTCAACGCCTAATGTGGATGCCTGGCTAGTCCCACAGCCTAAGTCCAATGTGTGGGTAACCCTGGCCAAAGCCATCGGCCAGGACCACATGTGCCTGAAGATGTCAGGAGTAGAGGATCCACTTTCAACCTGCCTGGTAGGGATTCCCCTGTGAGAGAACGACTACCCTTTCGCAGGTAAAAGGCCCAATCCAGTAGATACCTGGGACGGGTGGACAAGGATTTTGCCACATGCACCACAGGAGCCTCAGGAATTGGCACTGCTGGGGTCCTCCAAAGTGGCATACTGCGTCAAATTTGGTTATAAACTGTCCAATTCGGAGTGGTTGGAATCTTCCCGGATTCGAGGAAGCTTTACAAAAGATGTTAATCCAAACGAAAAGGAATAYCAATCTCCGTTCTGGTGCAATTACACCTCCGACATCTTATCTGCCTCCACTAAAGTGCCCAGGCAACTCCCGAAGGGAGTGTTCCTAATATGCGGGAACCGGGTTTGGGCTGGAATCCCCTCCCGTCTTCGTGGAGGGCCGTGCACGTTAGGACAGCTTGCCCTCCTCACTCCCGACAAGACTCAAATTATCAATTGGAAGAAAAACACACGATTGGTACGCCAAAAAAGGGACACAGAGAATTTGGACGAAAATTGCAATAGCCAAATTGTCGATTGGACTCACACAAAGAAAACGGCAGTTTCCATTTTCCTGCCATGGGTGGCTGCAGCCAAAGCACTGGGAGACATAGGCCACCTGGAGTGTTGGATTGGCAAGCAGGCCAATTTAACATCTCGTGCACTAAGCCAACTCCTCGAAGACGAGGAGACTACTAGGCAGGCTACTCTTCAAAATAGAGCAGCCATCGACTTCCTCCTCCTGGCACACGGACATGGCTGTGAGGAGTTCGAGGGCCTATGCTGYCTGAATCTATCCTCAAATAGCCAGAGCATCCACTCTACCATCAGGAAAATCAAGGACCAGATCGACAATCTGAAAAAGGAAGCCAGCGGATGGTTCGAGAGCATGTTTAAGAACTCGGGACTCTCCGATTGGGCAGTCTCTATCATTAAGACTGTTTTATGGATTGTTTTCCTTATTTTTTTAATGGCCTGCGTGTTCGGCTGCCTCAGGAGGATCTTTTTCAAGATCGTCTCCTCTCTTCTTAAAAATAAAGAAGGGGGAGATGTTGCAGCGGTCCAGAACACCCCGAAGGACCAGCCCCAATGGTGGGCRGTGTCAAGGGTTTGAACCCTGCCCACCTGTAGAAGTGTTCCGCCTCCAGAGGCCATATTTGGTTACTGTTCCAGATTTTTCTTTCGAGTTGTACCCCTCGTTGGTCCCTCYCMCTGTCACTCCCTTTCTTCCTGCCCCTAYTGGTCCATTCCCATCTCTCCGCCCACTGGCCCTCAGTTCATTGGCCCTGATGTTCTGCCTGCCCTCCGAGCACCCTATTTAATCCTGTGCCCTCAGCCCCATCTTGGTTCTTCTGTCCCTGACCCCCTGGTAATAAACTGCTGGACTCATACAGAGAACCCGTCTGACTCCTTTGTCGCYGCTCGCCGCCTTAGACAATTGTGTCCTTGGGTGTTCACGGTGCTCTTCAYCTGAGACCGTGTGAGCTGCTTAGGCCGTCGCCTGAAGTGCTCCCAGAYGCTGGGGCGCTCTTGGAAGGCYGCGGCACCCAACACCTCTGGCACGCCGYGGCACTTAGCCCCAGTGTTTTGGGTGCAGGTTATAGGCTGCTCAGAGGAGGTAAAGGCCAGCAAGACCTTTCTGCCCTAGCACCTTTCGTGTGGAAGCAATCCTTGTATGTATTCAATATTGGAGGTGGCATCCAAATTTCAGTGGTGGGCACCTGAAGGAGGATGACAGTGCTTTTACCTGTGAAGGAAAGCACCTAGGCCCAGTGTTTCAGGTGCAGATGATTTGCTGCATGGGGAGGTAAAAACCAGCAGCAGTTTGCTGTCCAAGCACCTTTTGTGTTGGAACAGTCCCTGTACGTTTTCAATTTTTGAGCTTGGCTCTACCTTTCTGTGGGAAGTAAAGGACACAGCAGCATCATCAAGGTCATAGGAAGGAAAAAAATGAAAATCAGAAATACAAGAGCAATCTCTTCAACAAGACATTGCTGTTCTTTTGAAAATCATCTGCTCCTTCTTATCAGACACCCTGTTCATGGACTGAAGGTGAAAGAAAGGCAAGGCATTTTGCAATATGAGAGCTGCCTAAAGRGTTTTAATCTGGGTTTAGCTTCATTTACTGAGTAGAATGAAGTAGGAATTTAACCTTCTCCTACTAAAACCACACTCCATCCTGAAGCAGTAAGTCTTTCCCTGCTCAGGGTATTTTGGGGGAGCAGAGGAACTGAGGAACAAATGGAAGCAAAATGGGGAAAAAGCTGATTACTTACMACATTCCAGATGCTCTCAGACATGTCCAGTGGGTGCTGAGTAAGAAAATAGATATATACTGATTCATTGCTCTTCTGTGGTCTATCCGTCTACAAACTCACCAGAGGCAGGTTTAAGTGCAGGATCAATCAGGACTTAAAACAGACACAGCACAACACAAAAATACACATTTGGTTCTGTGCAAAATAAATGAATTAACATACAGTCTGTCTGAAAGAAATGAACTTAATACTTGGACCCAAAAACAAAGACACCTTTCTTAATTCCTAAATTTTTGGGGAATGTTTATACTTTTTATGTGGTGGGTATTAAGGACTTTTGCTGGAAATAAAGCAAAATATTTCAGGAAACCTCTAATTTTATATAAAAGTCTGGTTTGTTTTCCTTTGGAGAGAAAAAAGAAAAAGAAATGGGTCTACTACTATCATCTCCAACTGGTCACGCATCTGGATGTCCAATTAAAAAAAAAAAAAAAAGAAAAAATCCAGGCATACCATGACAAGTCAAGAATGATATAGTAGAAAGAGCTTTAAACTTTATATTGCTTTAGGCTACTTTGGTACCTCATCTCAGAAACTGACATTCAGCTGGCACAACACAACAGATCCTGACTTTCTCTCCCCCAATTACCTTCAGTGGGACAAACTTCGGATTATGAAACAGCTTAGAATCTCAAAAACAGGTTTTGCATGAGACAGAAATACTTCAATGGGTCAAACTGAAATATTYGTTTTCATCTTGGTCTTTAATGTTTTTTACCACTGAAAAATCCCTTGTTTCAACAAGAGCTCTGTAAAGTGGGAGTCAGAATATGAGCAGACATTAATAGTGCTAAATGAACCCGCAAAGGATGTCTTAATGCCAGAAGTTATCTTTCAAATTTATAATCTGTTAACTGTTTAGCCATATATCTTCTCTGTTTTGTCCTTACATGGGAATTTGCTTCTTTTATAATTTCTAATTTCCCAGGAGCTCTCATTAACAGTTGATACCATTTGCTCAAGTTCCCTTTATTAAGTATATCAAAAAGTCATCTGTTTTTGGAAAAAAAATGCAATTTTATCGTTGGGAATATTTGCTTATTTTCTCTGCTGTGTTTCTGCTCTATTTTTATTTATGTACCTTCCTGAAAAGTAAAAATTTAGAATGGATAAGTAAAGTTGGAAAGAAAGAAAACTTATTCCAGATTTTTCTCCCAATTTTTTTATTCTCTATTGTGTAGCTTCTGTTTTCTTTTGAATTATTGCAAAATTTSTTTCTGATTTGAGAGCTTTCCATAATTCCCTCTCTTCCACTAGTAAAGATCAAGCAAAGCAATAATGAAACTGAGCTTGATACGTTCTTGAAGTGTGTCTTCATCCTTTTCATGAACACTTTTGTACAGTTTGAATGTTCTACCTCTTYTGATGTAATATTATTGCCACTTATTATTTATATTCTGGTGTCATCTGCAAAACCCAACATAGCCTGTCTATTCTACCATACTAGCCTTGTGTGTGAAGAGTGATCAACATGTGGAAATTATAGTACTGAGAATTGATGTCACTGACCAAGGCTTATAAATGTGGGTCAAAAATACATCTTTTTAATTACACATTCATTATGCAATCCACAAACTGCATTGCCTTCGTGGCTTACTTTAAAGTTGTATTTTTCTCCCTAATAAAGCACTTGCCTTTAAATGCAAACTCAAGTTCTACTGTCATCAGAATGATTTATTCTAATGATTTTTGTTTCCTACTTTCCATTCCCTGTTGTCGCTTTGTGACTTCTCTTATGCAGACCCATGTCCTTTCACCACTTAAATATATTTGCTTGTTCAGTAATGCAAAAGGGGATTTGCATTTATGGATACCTGGTGGTGTCAATTCTAGTTTCAAAACAAAATAGAGAGTCTCGCTGGGTCATAGGTAATGCAATTTTGTTCATTTGTTAAGTTCTCTAATGATACCCTACATCCCAATTCCCACAGTGGAAGAATGCCTTCATCTTATTTTTTGTGTGTTCCTTTTTTCCATTAAGTTTAATCATGAATTTAGTTTTAACCATTTCAGCTCTCCTATTACAGAGCTATCTCACATGCTTGTAGACCCCAYGTGGAACCTGCAAATCCTTCCTGGTCAGGAAACCTTGCACTCATTCACTTGGGCAGCTTGCCTTAAATAGTTAAGTGATCAGTGTTAGTCACTTACTGGCTTTGATTGTTAGGTGCTACTTCTCAGATATTTCTTTTCATCTGCACCCTTTACAGTGTGTAAATTTAACTTCCAGTTAAATTTATACAGTTAATCTCCTGTGTAGCTAGAAGTGGTATAGATATACAGTAGATAAAATATCTATGTTCCTGCAGTGGGTCYGTTTGCTATATATACTAAGAGGACAATGAAATGATAGTAAAGCATATCACTCACTTTAAATGGTAGGAGAGAAATTAGTATAACGAGAATCAGAAACTTTTCAGTACTACAAATGAAAAATGGCAAAAGTAATGAAAATGGAAATCTCTTAACAGATTTTTTTGGCTTTGGATCTGGTAATCAGATTTCGATGTGCAGAAGTAGACTCGTGTAGATCAGTGCAGAGATCATCAAAACCAGAAAGAACTCCTGGGGAGTATTTTTTCTAATTCAGATGTAATTACCAACAGCTTCCCATTCCRCTTATTAACAAGGAGAGTATAATCGGCTTTGTGAATTATATATTAAAGAATGTCTCTTCTTGAAAAGTAATAAACTGGTGCTGATTTGAGTTTTTTAGAGAGGCCATTATTAATAAACAGTAGTTGAACTGGGAAAGCTAGGCTGCCAAGGCTCCTTAAGATGGGATTAATTTTTACATGTGTATCTCAGAAAAAGTGGGTTCACACATCTGTAAGGTGAAGCTAAAATGAAAACACTGATGAATGTACTTGTGGGTGAAATAAGAACCTGTTTGAACCATGTTCTGCTACTGATTCGCAACAAACAGTACTGCATTGCATGAGCAACTGCATTAAAGTTGTACTTAAGTCAGGAAAATTTTAAGGGGTTTCCATTGCTTTTAAAAGGAACATCAAGAGTACTTTATTTGTGATGGAGCACGCTGAATGCTTATATTGTGGACAGATATTAAAATCTCTCATATCTTCTTTTTTGGCATATTCTCATTRTGATGCTTTGGATTTATGTGCTTGTAACCATTGTCTTTCAGTCYGTGCTGGTTTGACTGTAAACCAGCAGGGGAAATTAACCCCACACAAATACATCAAGAGCGATTTAGGTCAGTGCTACAATTTTAATGGAAAGGTTGTAATAAATGCAGTAATACAGAAACACSRGCTTAAACCGACAGAGTCACGGTACAACCTGGCAGTGGTTGCAGTCCTGTTGAAGGTCTGAAACTGTGGAAAGTTCGCCTCCTCTGCTGGGTACCCCGTGGTCCAGTGGGTGTCCAGTGGTCTGGGTGTCCAGTGGCACAGAAAGGTCTGGTCCTCTGGGTATCCAGTGGTGGTCTCTCTCAGTCCCCAAGCCTGTTTTTATGTGGTGTTTCTTAGGTGGTAYCTCCCCCAGAGGCAGGGATTTCCACAATGGAGTGAGATGTTTCTGACGTTCCATTCGTCGGTGCTTATCCAGTTTGGTCACGGGCCATTAGCAGAGATAATCCAGTCAGGATGGGTGGTGCTTGCTGCTGCCAGGGTAAGTTATCACAGCTGAGATAAGAAATGCTACCCCACCTCACATGATCTGCTGCTCCTCAGCCATAGTCTCAGGGACCAGGTTTGTAACCAGCTACTATGAACGACCCAGCTTATCAAGGACTTATGTGGATGGTAATAGAATACATACTTTTGGTTAACCCAGGACACAGTCATATGTGGAACTAAAAATAAATATCTTTTCCTGTCAGGTGCATAGAGCCATTAAAAACTGAAAAAGCCCCCTGTAACTTATGCTAAGAATTGTTTAGAAACCTGTTTTAAAGAATAGGTATTTATATGCGTTCTTTGAAATGGTGCTTATTGTCCTGAATATAAGACATATTAAGGCATTAGATATTGGTAAATGCAGGAGTAATGCTGGGATATCTGATAACTGCAAAACTGTTTATTGCTAGACACATTCCAAGGCAATGGCCATTACTCTTGAGAAGAGAAAACAATACAATGGCCACTTTATTTTTTCTCATGAGGTTTGGCAAGTGCTGTATTTTTATTTTCTTAGGGTATCCAGTGACATAATTTTTAAGGGAATAAAAAAGTTTAATATGCTGTGTCTCTATACTCTTTCCAAAAATTCATACAGCAACTGAATTATTTAGATGAACTGCACAGTGTCCAGCTCAGTACAGACCGTGTCTCCCATGAAAACTTAATCCAAACTAATAAACACCATTTGGAACTTCTGCTTAGTTCACTTCCATCATTTCAAACAATGAGGAACAAAGGGATTTTGAGGGAAGAGCTACAAATGACACAGCAGCAGTAGTGCTTTGAAAGGTAAGGCATTGACACTAGTAGAGAAGTGTTTAAAGGACATGTCTTCACAGATCTATAACTGCTATAGATTCTGGATTGTTGGCGGTTGCCCTGTTGCCAGTCTATGCATTAGTCTATCTAAAGCTTCCAGCAACAAGTACACTTGTTTGTGTTCTTCCATTAAAAAATAATACTACTTCTTGGACTAGGTCAAATTATTTCCTCTGCCAATGTTAGTGTTACCTGCTTCATGTCCCTAGAGAAACAAAATGTCAAGTCATGAGTTATGGAGACCTTTTTGGTATTGGGAATTAGTGCAGTTTTTCTACCTTAAATATACCTTTAATACTTGGGTTAAGCATTCTTCATCTTGTGTTGAGTGAATGATACAGAGAAAGAAATTCCAAAATAAGCATACAGCATCTATTTATTACAGTGATGTTTTAATGTTATATCTGTGTATCTCAGTGTAAAAAGGTTGGGCATTCTGTGAATCCAGACCATTGCATCTGTCACAGTTCCRTTACAGGATCTCCAAAATGATCTTCTGCAGTTTTATATTGCTTGCTTCCAACTTCTAACTTCAATTAGTTCAATTACTATATCATATATTGTCAAAGAACTATATGAACAGGCCTTAAAGTAATTTATATTAGACTTTCGTCTCCTCTTACCTTAGTGATGCATTTTGATCCATTCTAATTGTGAGCAAGCTAAAAACTGTATAAAAACATCACAGTGCTTGCTAAAGCAAGTTTCATAGATTGTGCTCATTATTCAGAATTATCTCTTTAATATCAGTCACCTGATTCATATATTGTTTTTCTTCTTCAATTTGGATGATTAGAACTGTAAGAAAACATGAAGTGGTGAGTATTAACTAGTAGAATTTCATATCTTCCAAAGAAAGTAAAATAAGGGAGTGGAATCCATTTATCATAGTAATGTTTAGGGTGTGTAATTACTGTTTCTCCTATTGAATACAGCCTCTTGCAAAAAAAAACCAACCAAACAGAAAACCCCAACAAAACCCCAATCAAACAATGTCACAATTAAAATAATAGAGGGAGTTAATTAGAATTCAATCTTAATTTTCTGTATGCTTCTGTATGAACAAAATTTATCTAAGTGTGAATATAAAGCAAATAGAGGAAAAGGACATAACAATGTGATAAATCTGATTTTCTAATTAATCTAAATGTTGAGAAATATATTTCCACACTATAGACTTGACTGCTGTTAATAGTACAGAATAGTGATGTTTCAGTCCCTGAGGAATAATTTTCTCATGTTTAAAAAACAGTAGGTCTTTTGGGGAAAAAAATAAAAAAATTAAATCTGAAGAAATCTGAGTAAACTAGGAAATATAAGTACTGATAAGATCTTTTCCATCACATAAGCATTTTCTATTTGAAAGCTCTATCACATATGCTCCTGCAACTCTCCTCCACTGTTTTTGTCTAAAATGATAATTTCTGGTTTCTTGGCAGTGAAGAGAGAAACATGGAAGCAAAATGGAAAATCTACAGCATCAGCAATAGCAGCTGTTAATTCTGAAGTTATAGCTAATATTAACATCTATCCTTATTTAAAGGCAGTAACTCCTGCTGTCCAAATTTGCTATATCATGGAGATGGACCTGAAACATGGAGGTGGCTTAGACCACCTCCTCGGGGTTGTCTATGGCTTGTCCTCAGCTCTCGGTGGTTGTCTGTGACAGCTTCATAGTCTGCAAATATTTGTGGCAAGTTCAGCAGTCAGGAGGTGTGAAGTGCAACGGCAGCAGCTATTTAACCAGTTTTATTTGTATTAACCACTGTGCATATACAGAGACAGTTATAGTGAAACAGCAATTCAAATGAAAGCTGAGAAGCAGTTGGAGAAGTGGTGGATTATCTAAGCAGAAAAGCCTGTAGTTTCCTTCTTCCAGTTGCAATAGAGCTATTAAAGACTTGCAGAACTCTCAGTCTTATAGCTTTGTGTTCGTGGTTTCATTTGCATTTTCAAATATGTAGAGTGATGCTATTGTGTTATATCAGTGCATTGCAGTCTCTAGTTTTGGACTGTTTGCCCAGTTTTTGTCTTTATTCTTTGCCTTCGCAGTGAATACTACTCTGCATTATTATCTTTGTCATATCTTTGTTAGACCACAGTTACTGTCTACTTCTTAATTCAAAGAGTTCTTTTGGACAGTGGAAGAAAGTGGCTATTACGTCTCACACAGAATCAATTTGGACTTTGGCTGTSAAAATTTATATTGGTGAAATATTAGTGAAATAGCATCATAATAGAGGAAGAACATGGGGGAGAATGGAAAGCTTGATGAAAAATAGAAAGCCAACATGCTCAGGAAAATGTGTCATGGCAATTATACATGATATATGATGTGCTTTGTAAAAATGAGCAACTAATTTGCAATGAATAATTCAGTTTACTAATGTGGCTSTTTATCACTCTGTGAAATATTTGCAGGCAGGCAGCAGTGTCCTCGAATCTTAACTACACAGGATTAAGGTTTCAAAGGGAAAAGTTAATCAAGTTCTCCATTCATTGATTAAGCAACGAAAAGTGTGGGCTTTCTCAGTGAGAGCAACAATACTGTACTGAGCTTGTTTGGATTTATCTTTCATTAAGGAGAGGCTGAGGAAAATATGGGAAAATAACATCYGAAATCAGAGTGTTTATTAAAAAGAAACAAACCCCAGACATATTGCAAAGAATTTCCGTATTCTAGAGTTTTAACTTTGTATGTTAAAATARAAAGGGAAAATACATTACTGGAGATGGAACGAAGAACTCTGCTAATTRGAACTCTGGTTTGTTTCATCTCTAACTCTGCTAATTAGCAGCAATCTTAGCAGCAGTATAAAAAACCATGTCTTTCTTTCAAAAGTAATTGTATGCAAAAATATAGTTTGTATACAAATAGGTAATTAACATACAAAATTAATTATTATATTACATTTAAGGGAATAATTAAATATGAAGTCTTAAATGTCTTACAAAAACCTTTACAAGAAAAAAATTGTTGGTGCCAATAGGCACAATGGGATTCATCATGCATTTATTCAAGTTCCTTTGGAATTGGTAAAATTCTTCTTAAAAAAAATTAATATCTGAAGAAGTAAATTTCCTGTAGGAAGGGGGTAAGACACTTTAGCAAGATGATATGAGATGAAGGGGAGGGGCATTTCCTGCAGCTTGATATCTCCAACCAGTTGGTGTAAATCCTTCACTTTGCTTAGCAGGGAATTCATGATAAAACGAGATACCAGTGTCTACAGAACTTACTATGAGCTGTACCACTCTCAAAGGGAAATGTAAATCATGCCACTGTCAAATCTCCTTATTCCATGTCTTGACGAGACGAAATCTGGTGAGCTCTGTGGAGAGGGAGTTTCCCACTCCACACTTGGCTTGGTCCTGCCCCTCCCATCACCAGGCTGTAGGGAGATCTACTGGTGGCTCCACTCTATGCAACGAGCAATGGCCAAGCACTTCAGCAAGTTTTTGCCTACGAATAGGCAGAACTTTTTACCTGTTTCTATAGACTGGAGCCTGGATGATCAGTGTTTCACACGATGGAGACCTACAGGAAAACATTCCAGTTGACTTGTTGCAGTGAAGTGAAACAATCCCAGACACRTGCTTTAAGACTGGCATTTTGTTTTAGATCGATCCATGGGAGCATGTGCTGATTTTAATGGGCAAAGAAAGATCAATCACTTCAAGGGTGACAGAAAATGACTGCAATAAAACCCAAAACACTTCCCAACTAAAATCATGAACATTCAAGTAAAACATTCCTGGAGAACACAGACAGATATTAAAAGATCATGATGTCAAAAGATGAAAAATCATTGGGACTACTCATAAAATAAGTGCTAGTGTAAGGCTTTACTTTTTTAAGATAGACAAGAGAGCTTTGATTTCTAAGATATTTAAGTACCCAATGTCAGTTAGATTAATGATAATTAGAAACATGAAGTTGCCTTAGAAAACTTGCAGTACTGAGGTGTTTGTGAGCTTTTGGTTTAATAATATTTGGATACCTCTGGGCAATTTAGTTCAATAGATTTTTTTTTTCCCTGAATACCTTAGAGTCCCAGAAACATTATTCACTCTTAAAAATCATTCTCTGATAGAAAAATAGATCAGATGTCCCTTCTTATTGTCTCTTTAAATCTTTACTATAAGAACGGGTTGTTACACAATCTAAAACCCTGTTTTACTCTGTATGTTATGGGGTTGAATGTTATGTCTTTGAAAAGTACTCTGTTCATTATTTGGTAGACACCTACAGGAAAATAAAGGGGATCATCAAGAAAGTAATAGTTCAGGCTAAGAGGCAAATAGAATGGAAAAGGCCTCATATGATCATATATGATTAATAGAATCTTTTGAAAATACTTACGTTGTATGTAAACAGACCACATATGTGGAAAGTACAATTTCTTCTTGAGTAATACCTACCATATATATCTCTCATTAAACATTCATGAGACACAAGTCATCTAAAGCAGAAAATCCCTATTGAAGTTTTCCGTATGGCTCAAACTGACACTGTGATAGGTGTTCCTCTCTCATTTCTGTATCTTTTTCATAATAAGCTCTTCATATGACTGAAATCAAGATAAACTAAAGATCTGCATGACCTACTTGTTCAAGTTCTATCCAGAATAACTGTACTGCATTGGACTGGGACCTCTAACAGGAGTAACAATGCTAAAAAGAAATTACTACACTGTAAGGTTGTGATTCTTTCATTGTTCACATTTTCTACTGGTATCAATGATGTTGGATCCAGCCCTCAAGTCTTTATAAATTGGATGAAAAGATATGAAAACTCCTTTGTGTCATAGTATCTCTCAGTGTTCTTGGAGGAGAAAAAAATTTTTGACAAGCTAATTAATGCTTCATCTTCACAACTCCATTAAAGTAGTAATGCCAACAGTATTGCTGCTTCTTAAGCAAGATCCTAACCCAAATATAAGACATCTCAAGTTGCAGCTAGAACCTGGAAACCTTCAAAAGGCTTTAGTTATAGCAATATAGTTACAAACGAGTGATGGTTCCTGCAAGCACTTGCTTTGGCTGGAGCAAAAATTATTTAGAAGGTCAGCTTAATTTCATAAGATGTTATACAAAACCTTAAAGTTTGCTCTTTTAGCTCCATGAGTTGTATATAATTTTAATAAAGTTCAGCTTCTACAACAAATAAGATGAACAGGCTCTCGGTGAACAAATATGTTTGGGAAACTGACAAACAGAAGTGAAGGAACACAATAAAACTTGTTCTGGGGGCAGGGGAAGTGACTAGCTTGTTCTTTATGAAAAGCAAAATGGAATACACCAACTGAGGGAGCTGGGAGGGATCTCCTTTTTATTTTAAAGTACATCTTGACATTAAAACAACTCTGGACAGTGTCTTTAAATTTTAATACAGATATTCCAAATAATCAATGCAGAATTGAACTGCAGATGAAATTCTGTTGAACGAAAGCTTGCTAATCCCATATTGCTGAGATGTTTCCAGCACAGCCATGTTTTCCAAGGATGCCAGCTTGATCTCTGACAGAGCTCGTTTTCTTTATCTGGCTTCGAAATAAAGATTTGACTTTTTAGCATTGTGCCAAAATAGAGAAATCTACACTGCTRTGATTGAACTTAGAATAGACTAAAAGTTTTGCATGTGACTTTACTTTGACCTGAAGCATGAATTTCTGGGGTAACCTTTAATAACACTTCTGCCAAGAAGCTCCCTGGAAAACTGAATTTCCGACAAAAAACCTTATCACACTGTGACAAACCAGACATACCTAGAAAATAATTGTCAGCTGTAACTACTGTCAGCTGTCAGCTGAATTCAGTGCAATACTATCTAGATCTACATTGCTCTATTTCAGACTTGGGACAGGAGCTGTAGCAGAAATTCTAGTGTTTTACTGCTAGAAATTCTGTCGCCCTGTAGTAATCAAAGGAGATTCCATGTGCTTAGATCTTAGGATTAAGAGTGAAATGCATCTTTTTTTGTCTGTCCTACCTTCAAAAAGGTAGAACAGTTCCATTACACAGGTCTGAGTGCCAAGTGTGTTCTCAACATCAATTTATCTCCCTAATACTTTAAGTGAAGGCTTGCTTTATGAAATCTTGATTCTGTGAAGGACTAAATATATCTAATTTTATGCACTGGAGTAGTCCTAATAAGTTTCTCAGAACTATTGCATGTGGTATAAAATAGTAAATTCATCATTTCTTAACAAATTCATTTATGCTTTACTCGTTTATCACTGAAGTAGAGTGAAACTAAAGCTTAAGTTTCACTTAGTCTGACCGCAAACACTCACTGATCTCTGTGGTGCAGAAYGATGCCTTGATATTCTACTATGCTAATAGCATGTTGGGCAAATCTGTTTTGTTTTCAACTTAAATGGTTCATGTTCCCAGCTGGGTGCAGACAGCACATGATTAGTACTGTCCTCCTACTGACTTTTTCATATTTTCTTCTACTTACCAATGCTTTTTATCAGTGTCAGGTTGTCATACTGAAACTCTCATCTTTTCTAGCTTTCCTTGAATTTATATATCCTCTTATATTTTATCTCTAATGTATTTTTGTAATGCCCTTTTAAATCATAGAAACACTGTTTGCTTCCATGGGCTTTGGATGAAATTTGGAGTAGTTCTCCCATTAAAATGGGTACTATACTTTCTCGATTAAAGGATATCTGCACTGCTTTGGGCACCTCTTCATCAGAAACAGTACAGGGGAAACCTGGATGTCTGAGACCTTGATTGAGGCAGAGTTTGTCTGCAAGGACTTCAATATTGGGCCAGAAGTTTTGCTTCAAATATTCCTCATATCTATCCAAACTTCACACTGGATGAGGCTGTAGATCTGGCAGGACAGCAGGTAATGCGTGATTACCAAGACGCTTCTGCTCCTCTTCTGTCTCCACTTTAAAGTGCTACTAGGCTTTCCAGTTGTCTTTTAAAAATGAGCAAGATGAAATAGTTGCAAAGTAATCTTAAAAACAGGCGAGTTTTAGTGAATTGTCTTTCTATATTGTTGCAGAGTGCACTTCCAAGTAAGTGTGACTTTGCTAGCACACTTGTCTCTTGCTCTTGTCTGTCATTAAGTTCAGGGTGCAGAGACATGTCAGGAGCTGTTGTGGTTTAGGAATGGTATTCCCTAATTTACTGAAACACTCCAAACCACGTTTTGCTTGCTCACTCCTCCTTCCCCCTCCCCAGTGGGCTAGAGAGGAAAACTGGGGCCACGAAAGGTAAATATCACAGGTTTGAGATGAGAACAATTTACTGGAAAGAGCAATAAGATAAGAAACTACCAATAACAAGAACAATATTAATAACAGAGTACAAGAGAGGCAAACAATTTATATGCAAGTGCTCAGCATGCAGGACACAGCACTGCCCCATGGCTGACTTCACCACTGCCCAAGAGAAGGGACCCCTTCCCCCCATGCATGAGTTGCTATAGAATAACCTCCACGTCCTGGTCATGCTCCTTCTGGCTACTGTGAAAATTAACCCTGTTCTGGCCAGAACCAGGACAGGAGCTGAACTTTGTGCCAAGCAAAAGCAGAGTTGTATCATAAGCTTTTGTCCTTCAGACCAAAAAATGTTTCCCTTAAATCCTTACTTTTCTCTAGCTGTGTAATCTCTAAAACCACTTTATGTGTCTTCCCTCAGCTGCAGTGAGCATGGAGCTTTAAGCTCTTTCTTATCTCTGTATTTCCTTTTAAATATAGTTGTCCTGGAAGAGCACTATCCCAGTCAGAGATGCTTTCTTTTCTCTCCCGTTTAAGGAATGGTAACAACTGATAAACCCATGCAGAAACACTGGTAGATTAATGACAACCTTCTTCCAGAAGTTGTGAATATTTCTGCAGTTCCAAGGATATGTCACCTTTGCTTATACAGTTCCTGGTTTTCTTGTACTGCATTCATTGTATTACAGTGTAATACAATGTAATTACAGTGTAATTCTCTTTTTAAACAGAAGCAATGACAGAAACAATTACAAAAAGTCTGAAAGGTAATGAAAAAGATGGATTGCTGAATGCACCCAAATTAATAAGAATCCATATGCCTGGCAAACTTCCTGAAACCTTAGAAAACAGAAGGCATGGGAGAAAAAAATAAAAAGCCATACACAAATTGAGATAGAGTGGTCAAGTCTAAAGAAAGAGCCTGGCAGATGCTAACAAGGAATCTAATTGAAGATATTTATCTGCACAGTAGGTTTATTAACATTCTGCTGAAGTCATTTGTTTTAACACATCATCACGTATAAGCTCATGTAAAGTTCTGATGATGCACTGGGGTTATCAGGATAAAGAGTCAAGGATTTTAAATTGCATAGGGGATATTCTGATCCTATATTGCATTTGTTTCTGTTATACAGACAGTTTGTTTTTGCTATATCTTCATTGAAGACATCCGTATTTTTTGTTCCTCTGGCTTTTTTTACTAAACTGATCTTTGGTAGTGATAGTATAGGCTTAGAGACAAAGCACAGACTGTATGATTCAAAGTTTTGATATGTGTGGGACTGCCAAAAAAATCTACCATGTCTGGAAAGATTTGCGTTCTTTCCTTGTGAAGGATTCTATTGTTTTAAAATTGTTTAGGAAGTGTTATTATAATGTGATTTAAACTTTCACTTTTTAATACTTTGTACTGGATGCAGTGTTATATTACAGAATGTTATTGAATTGTCATATTATCTTTAATGATTATGGTTAATTATGTCAGAATTCCAAAGGTATGACCATGCTATACCCTTTCAAAAATAATGAATTAAAACTAACTTTATTTGCTCTTGTTTGGCTTAGCATTTTGCCCCACAGTTCATGGCTCATCAAGCAATGACATAAGCGAAATATATAAAATATTCCTTTGTGCTTTTTAACATTTAAAAAATCCATTGTTTTTGCACCTTGCAATCTCTTTTTCCAGCTGTGATAGAATACAGTGTTACTGAAGTCAAAATTATAATATACCAGTAAGACAATAAAATTAATAAATAAAGTAATATCCCTTTTTGCAATGTAAAGGTTATCAAGTACACTTTACCAAGTACTTTGTATTATTTGTGCCTGTATACCTTTCAGTATTTTGCTTCGCTATCCTGTTACTTGAAAAAAGCCTAGAAAATTAATATTGGACCTTATTTTAGTAGCTACTTAATATTGTGTTTTCTCTACAGAAATTTTTACCTAATAGTTCATTATTTCTTCCAAATGGCAGTCAAGCTGCTGGATGTAAAATTAAATGAATACATTTATAAACTAGTATAATTTTTCAGAAACAAAAGTAAGATTGCCTGTCACAACTGATGAACAAAACCTGAAGCTTGTGAACTACTAGCCTAAAAAGCCCTGTAAAAGCTGAGTTTCAATATTTAAGATATTTTTTATATTAAAATGATTAATGAGGTAAATAGCAGGACAAAGTGCTGCCAATATAGGGAATTTTGGCTTCAAGGCCCAGCTGGGTCTTTCAGATGTGTGAGGCTAGCTGCAGAAGGCCATTCATGCATCAAATCAGGCTTTTTAGCCTGAAAGAAGTCACTGTAATTCTAGGTGATAAACTATGATCTGATAGAGACCAATAAAAACAGCTCCATAGCTATTTAAAGCTAAGGAAATTGCTTAGGATCTGGATGGGAATTATCTAAACATAGGCTCCATGTCTAATAAAGAGTGATCCAGAGAACTGTGCAAAGTGTGCAAAACCTTGGTGCCAATGGATGGCATGTGGGTTCCCTGGACTATTAAAGCTCTGTAACAATCACTGGGAGACCTGTTCTGCATGGATGTACTGATCCAGGCATTTCAATTCCATTGCTGAACATGTGATGAACTTTTCGAAAGCCTAATCCTCTAATGCTGTTACTATGGACATCTGATGTCAATCCACCCAAGCGGATGAAAGACTTTTAGTGTTGAGGTCTGAGAGGAAGGTTGAGTGCTGTGTAGCATTTCTATTTTGCAAAGCGTATTTCATTTAGTGTTGTCTGATCTTACTAAAGAACTGAATGAGGTGCTAGGCAGATTTATCATTGGACAAACCACATTGTTAAGGTGAAAAGATTTTCTCTAATTCAGTGTACGCTGGTATTGCAGTTTCAGAGAAAAATTATAAGAAAAAAGTAATCTACAATTCTAGAAGATTATTATTTCATGCTAAAAGGGGTTTACTGGGTGCAGTAGAACTTTTATAAAAGCTATAAATTATGAATTTTTCTTTTTCATGTACTCACGTAACATGTCTAAAAGCACAAAAGAGAAATGTACTCAAGTACATTTCAAAGATGAAAAAATACACGTGTTTCTAACTTATCTTTTCCCTTCAACTATCCATCCACTGATTTTCTTCCTGAGATTTGTGAAAACCTGCACTTAAGCATGTGTTTCAGTGTAAACTTCATCTAGCTCTGAACAGGGGATGCTGATATGTTTTTCTTCGTCTTCTTTTCCCTGCCTATAATGCAATGAACTTGTCTGCACAGATTCTCCTTGAATTGTCTCTGAGATAATACAGAACTTAAAACCAGGCTGTAAGAATTGTGAAACTTACTGGTGTCAGCACTACACTAAACAGCCTGAGAGGCACTTTTGACAAATGTAGAAACAGATAGAAACAGATGAGGCTCATATGAGAGAGAGGAAAGTCAAAAGTAATAGCCAAAGGCAATTTCCACACCTTTCTACAGGCAAGAAAATCAGGCAATTTAATATTTATGTTATAGGTATATATATGTGTGTGTGTGTGTGTGTGTGTGTGTGTGTGTATTTAAATAGTGGTCATCTTTCTGTTAGAATTATGTGGAGACATAACTCAATTTTTTCCAGTGGGTACTATGAGTTAGTTGCACATTTCTTTGTTCTTTAAAGCTGACATAGTCTCCTACCTAGTAGGATGCATGCTAACATTGGAGATTTGGAGCACATTTCCCTAAAGGCTTCTGTGTATTAACTCAATTATATTGCTGCTAAGTATTGACAATTAGGTTTTCTTCYAGTGGCTTAAATTTTAAAGTGGAAGCCAGTTTCACCAAAAAATACAACTGAGGGTAGCTGTATGTGGACTGAGAACCTTTTAAATCTCAAATGAGTTTTTGTTCTCCCATTTTGTGCAGAAACTGTACATGAAAACTACTTTGTGTGATGTCACATTGCATTCTGCTACATCCTAACATGAAGA
Source organism: Amblyornis subalaris (assembly GCA_018881555.1). NCBI lineage: Eukaryota > Metazoa > Chordata > Aves > Passeriformes > Ptilonorhynchidae > Amblyornis > Amblyornis subalaris. Next base: position 429,135 of record JACAXG010000248.1, on the reverse strand, counting down.
ATTTTATGATAGCGATGCAGGAACAGGTTGAACAGCTCCTGGGATCTGTATTGTACGTGTAGATGTTAGTTGGAGACATTTTGTTCTAAACCAAATATCCACTCATTTCTGTGGATGAGCTCTGAGAATTGATAAGGCGCTTGCACAGCACTGCTAAGATAATTTTAATAACAATTAAATTTTAATAACAATTTTAATAACAATTTCCTGTTATTAGAGAAAATCTACTTGCACAACTAATTCCTTTAATCAGAACTACTTGAATATGGAAGACATTCACAGTGGAATTATTAACTGCATGGATGCGAGATGAATGTATATGCTGTTACTCTTGCAGTCTTCATCTTGAGAGCTCAAAACTCCATCAGTTCAGAGTGTTGTTGGTGCTCAGCTCAATTGTCTCTAAATGTATCTAGTTACATTGGTTTTAACATTTTTTAAAGCACCATCACTTTTTAAGAAGACAATTTTGTTCTGATCCCCTGACTGAAGGAAGCATTCCTGTTAATAATAGTGATCACTTGTTTTGTAAATGGATTTAATCCAGGTTTTTCCCCTAAGGGGAAACATATAATAAAAAAACCATATAAACAATGTAAACATGCTATGTCACTTAGTTGAAGGACAGATAACCTTTGTAGCTTCTGGGAGAACTGACCCTAGGAAGTTATTATGTGGCTGTAAGGAAGACATGGTGCCCATTTAAGAATTTTCTCTGAGAAACTGCTGCTAAACTACCAGTGTTGTACTGCTTCCCATTAAATATTGTCTTTTACAARTTAAATAATAAGCATGAGAGTATCAATCAAAAAACTGTACCGCAAACTTAATTTAAAAACTGTACCTAAGATGCGCTGCAGAATGCTGACGAAGTAATCCTCTCTCTAAAATCCTCTTTCTGTCATTGATTTGTCATCGGGTTTCTTTTTATTAGTCTCATAAGCAAAGTGAACTCTTACATGAAAGATTATTTTTAACGCATTTTTTTCTTTTTTCCTTTTCCACTTCTAGATTCAAGCAAACTGAGTGAAGTCATGAATATGGGACATCAGGGAAAAACTTGACCTCCTATTCCTTTTATTAATTGTTATTTGTCAAAATATGATTAAGTGAGAAGCTGAAAATAAAATTGCAGACAAAAATTAAATCTCATTTGATTGTTCAAACCCTTCAAGTTTACCTTATTGCTTTAACAAGTTGTCATCTTATACTGCTTGGGAAAGAAAAAAAAAAGAGCAGGAATGGTAGACTGTGTTTGTGGGAGAGAAAAGGTTTCAGAGGGTAAATTCAGATCACTGACAGGTCCTGAGGAGAGCTGCTCTCAGTTCTGTTTTCAATTCCTGGTTACAGGTGCAAGTCTCTACAAAACAAAATATGAAGAGCCTGGTTTGTGAGCATCCTTCTCACAACAAAGTATGAACCTTCCCTCTCATATTTTGTCATTGTTCCTGTCTCTGTCTCTGGCCTGTACACTGAAAGTATTTATTTATCAAAATACTAACTGCTGTTCTAAATCTTTGTCTTGAATACAAGTGGTTTTTTGCATACTTAAAAATTAAACTTTGCCTTATTTCTTAAATACTTTGTGGTGCACACTGACATTCATACCTTGAYATACGAGGTGTTTATTCTGTTCAGTTTCTAAGGGTACTGGATTTCTTCTCATAAAAATTATGTAGTTTTGAATTTGAACTTGTGTTTAGATTAGAGTAATAAGTGATTCTTTGCTTAATTTTTTTTTTTGGTTCCACTTCTCTGGTGTGATGTCAGGGATAATTTAATTTAAAATATTCCTAGTGATAGAGGCTTCAGGAGGTCCCTCCTTTCAGGTAGTTCTAGGGAGTGATAGCACCCCATTTGAGCCTCCTTTTGTCCAGACTAAACACCCGCTGCTCCCTCAGCCACCCTTCATTGGACTTGTGCTCTGGATGCTTCCCGAGCTTTACTGCCTCTTATTGGACATGCAACATCTTTCTTACAGTATGGAATTTCTGCACTGAAAAAGGCAATTAATATAATGCATATGGGCTAGGACACTGCAAACATGTTCCCCACAATCTTCTCCAATTCTCTAATACAACTGAAGTCAGGAGCTTTATGTGTCAGGGGTAATGAATAGTTTAAGTTAAGTTTCAACAACAGATTAAAAAAAGAAAAAGTAGTTTTCTTTTGGGGACAAATAAACACTTTGTCAGTAAACAGATTTATCTTTAAGTCTAGCATCAAAGATACACAAAAAAATTTAAAAGAATGCATCATAAATGCACTAAGAGTATTAGAGCCAAACTTTTCTGTACTGATGTTTCTTTCTATATCCTTGAGAATTTGCTTTTTTAATGTATTCATTGACAAACTTAGCTCAGTCTGTAATACTGAAACTTTTGTTCTATATTCCTTCTTAGTTTCAGCTTTCTCTGTACGTGAATTAACCAACACAAAAATGTATGCCATAGCCATTTTTACAACAAATCAGTGAAAGTTCCTTTTGGTGGCAGTCCAGCTGATTGAATTGGAAAACAAATCTAGAAGCTTTTTGTTCAGAGAAATGCATATCTTCAGTAATCAAAAGCAAGAAAAATCTGTGAAATCTCTGTAGCTGTGGAAGTTCAATGATGGAAATAATAGTGCTGATAGAACTATATTAACTATGCTTTTTTGCAAATAAATATTACCTTTTAAATTTTCAACTGCTTTTAATTAAAACATTTGGGAATTAAGGAATAAGAACGAAAAAGCACAAGAGGCAGGCTTTTGTCCGTCTTAAAAAATAATGGTATAAGATCTGCAAAAGACATTCTGAGTGTTACCGAGTTCTGACCTCTTCTGCCTTGTTGTTAGAAGTTGCTTCAGTATTGCAGAATGTCTGATTTCTCTAAAAGACATATAAAATTAATTAACTGTTGAGGAATACATCTCAGGTGTGGGTAGCCCAGATTTGCAAGCTGCAGATTGAGATGCAGGTTGAGCTCTGGGTGGGAGCCTGAGACATGAGACCATGAACTGCCAACCTTTTTGTTAACAAAGGCTCACAAAGACCAGTGGCACCGGGCAGGTGGATGGACACTGGGAGAGAGAGGCAGAGTGGGAGACTTTAAAAGAAGAGCTAGACATGCCCTCGAGTAGATTGCGAGAGTATAAAAGCCCAGGGATTCCGCTGTTGGGGGTCCCCCTCCTCAGCACCAGTTCAGGCTCTTTGTGTGTTACTGTGATGAGAATAAATTGCTTTATGGAACCAGACATCAGAGACTATGCTATTGGAAACCTAGGTTGAACCGGTAAGGAGAACTGGTCTGACTGCAAGTGGGGCACCCATCAGCTCACTGGAGCTGACTGATGTGAAGGGACTTCAGTCCCAGAAGTGAAAGTCTCTGGTATTGGCAGTGTGGCTGCCAGAGAGTTTTGTTGATGGTCAGACTGGGAAGTTCCCTGAACATTAACAAATCAAGAGCGTCTAAAGTAAATGTTTTCGTTTATCTGATGTGTATCACTGTTTAACTGCACATGACTTAMAATTATATTTCTTCAAAAGGAAGGATTTGTACTATTTAATGGAAGATCCATATACTATTTAAAACTGTAGGCTATTTTCATGTTCTAGTGGAGATAGGTTCTCTACTTTATAAAGAACATATGGAGGAGGTGAGGAAAAATTCTCCAGAGATTTGGTAATTGAGAGTGGACTGGAATGACAGCACTGAAATTTAGGTTTTATGATATTATCACTAGAACAGGCACAGAAACTAAGAGCTTCATGCAATCCAAATATAAACAGGGAGGAGTCTTACTTGTTTCAATGAGAGTTTCTTCCATCTGCATCAGTAGTAAACATGATAAAGAGTTGAGTTGGTATTATTGACGTTTACTTTCCTTGATGACATTTCTCTTGGCAGAGAAAGCCACAACTGTAGAGGAACATAAACTTCATATTTCTAAACTTTTGATTTTACTATCCCTTGGAAAAAAGAAGCAACCACAATTTTTTGTTTCTGGGGTTTTGTTTATTTAGTTTCTCTTTTGGTCCTGATGTGTTGCTTAGAGTCACCCAGGGTAAGGTTTTCGTTTGAATTGTGTTCTGGAGCAGAGAGGCACAGGCAAGCCTTACCTCTGTGGAATACTAATTCACAAACTTGAATTTGTATCCTTGAATAACTTAAAGGAAGATCACAGAGCAGAGAACATATGGGGGAAAAACAAGAAAGAAAGGACAGCTTGAATTCTAGAGAGCAGTAAAATGTGTTTGAAGCAGTTTATTGCAAATAGTAAATCCCTCATTGTCATCCACGGTTAATCATCCCCTGTTAAAAGTTTAATTAAATAAGCAGTAGAAGTAGGACCATCATGAAAATTTGCAGAATTCTTACAGCTGTCCTTGCTTTTTGGAAAAGAATAGTTGGATCAGAACCATTTTCAACAGAGACTAAATTGGACCCAGTTCCAATTATCATAGAACCATAGAATGATAGAATGGTTTGGGTTGGAAAGGGACCATAAAGATTATCTAGTATCAACCTCACTGCCATAAGCAGGGACACCTTCCACTAGACCAGGTTCCTCAGAGCCCCATCCAACCTGGGCTTGAACACTTCCAGGGATGAGGCAGCCACAACTTCCCTGGACAACATGGTCCAATACTTCACTACCCYTACAGTAAAGAATGTCTTTCTAATATCTAGTCTAAACCTACTGTCTTTCAGTTTGAATCCATTCCTCCTTGCCCTGTCACTACATACTCATGCAAAAAGTCTCTCTCCATCTTTCCTGTATGTTCCCTTCAGGTGCTGGAAGGCCGCAATTAGGTCAACCCTAAGCCTTYTCTTTTCCAGGCTGAACAATCCCAATTCTCTCAGCCTTTTCTTGTAGGAGAGGCACTCCACCCCTCTGATCAACTTGGTAATCAGAGTCCTCTGGACTGACTCCAACAGGTTCATGTCCTTCCACTGTTGGGGGCCCCGACCTGGATGCAGCACCACAGGTGGGATCTCACCTGAGCAGAGTGGAAAGGCAAAATCCCCTCCCTCAACCTGCTGGCCACACTTCTTTTGATGCAGCCCAGGATATAATTGGCTTGCTTTCTTCCTCTCCTCTCCTCTCCTCTCCTCTCCCTCTCCCTCTCCCTCTCCTCTCCTTTTTTTTCCTTTTTTCTTTTCTGATTTTTTTAAATTTTACCCTTGGGACAGTGACATTTATTCAAGGCTGGTTATACAATCTCACCCATCTCATCTTCCTAACAACTTGGCTTCCCCAAATAGAAAGAGTATTGATGTAACAGAGAATTCTGTCCACCTATGACTGCCTGAGCCACTGAGCACCCAGGCATCCACTCTGCGTCCCAGGTTGCAATAGGTACTGACCTTGGAGAGGAACCCACATTGCACCCTGGGGTAGGAGGAACAGATCAGTGTGCAGCAACAGGGGGAAAGTGGAAATGTCCCATTTCCAGCATGTACAGCAGTATTTCCTGTGGAGGAACCACCTACTCCTCTGTGCCTGAAATTCATCTACTACATAGAATGAATCTTTGCTCTTCTCACACCCAGTGTTCAACCTGTGCCTGCAGCTACCAGTATTGTGGTTTACACAGGCACAGCAGAGCCACTGCTCTAAGCTGAGGTGTCCTCTTGCTCTCAGGTAACACCTGAAAAAAGATTGGCTTGACTGAAGGCCAAGCCCTGAGCATCCCTGTTCCATAGTCTAGGACCTATTTGTGTGTAACGATCCCAGCTCAGACAGCCTGAAGGCACTGAAGCAGCTGTGAGATCTGATTAATATAGCACTCTGGTGGTCAGGAAGTCACCTGGGCTGCCTGACAATTATATGTCTAGTGAATTAATGCCTTAATGAAAAGAAAAATAAAAAACTACAACAAAAATAAACCAAATCAGGTATRATTATAAGTAACAGTATGTTTAATAAATCAAACCAGTGACACTGGAATGTAAAGAGAAAAAAGATTTTTCTTCTGTAAAGTATTAAATTCTCAACACATGACTTATTACACAAAAGCAGATCTGTAAACTGCCTTATTCAGACCTGTGCATGCTAGCTTGGGGAAGTGGTATTTTGCTTTCTTCTGCTTTTAATGCTGTTCCTATATAGAGCAATCCATTAACATTATCACTTTACATAACAYTTTCTCACATTTATAATTTTGGAGGTGGTTTCTCAGAATTATGCCCTTCTTTCAATGTTATTTTCCAAATTTGGCACTTGTGGAAAAAAAGAAGGATGCAAACTTTTCTATGAGTGATCACAAAACTCATTGCTCATACGCTTCCATTTTTCTATTTTAAAATTATTTTTATTAGGAACATATCATGACCAAAACCAATCCCTAATTTCCCAAGTGACATCATTGAACCTTGCAATGAACTGATGACAAACTGATAGTTCCAGAGCAGGGTACAAAATTTACACACTGAAAACGGGAAGAATTTCACAAGAAACCTTGGTGAAACCCAGAATACCTCTGTGCTAGCCCTACAGAACCCCTGAAATCGATATGAACTGTAGCTGAGATTTTTCAAGAGCAGGGCTGAAGATGCTTGAAAAGACTTAATATTACTTTTAGTAAAATGCTGCACACTTAATGTTTCCTCAACATCCTGTGTAGCAGCTAGTACAAAACAACAGTCAAAATGTCAAAGAAGAAAATGTAAATACAAGAATTCAATTAAAGTGGGTTTTAATTGCTTCTTCTAATAATACCATTTGACAATAAGATTTGGTTTTAACTATCTTTTAAAACTGTAGTGAAATTTAGAGCAAGAGGTACAATGGTAGTTCTGATATGATTCTACACAAGTGCTCAGTTTCTGTCAGACAGCAGTCACATAGTGTTTTGCTGCCTGCCTGTAGCACGCGCCATTTATAAGGATGAGGTACTCCTTCTTGTAATCTATTGAGCAAAAGTGTGTGGTTTAAAATTGGTGTAATTAATAGTGAAATGTTACGTAGAAATAGTTTCAATAATTTTGGATGTGCATGGTTTCTGTAAATAGGCATTGCTAAAGGTAGAGCAATTCCCAGCTGTAGGCTGAAGTATTGGAAAAATACCGATCTAGTGGCATCAGCTGTATGCAGGTGGAATGATCTAATGGAGAGCATGCTCTGAAACTCCATTCTCCTTACACACAATGTAGCATCAAAGAATGCATCATTCAGAAGTGTAATTTTTGAGGAGAGGGGATGATTTGATTGTAATACTCATAGATTTTTTGCTTTATGTGCTTACACACACATCTTTTTGCCTACACTTTTGAAGAATTCCCACATATAACTTCATCCATTTCCTTTCCTTTTCCACCCTTTTCCCACGTTTTGATATTTGAATCTGGCTGCCCCTCTGGTTAAGATCAGCAGTGATGGCATCTTATACTTCCCACGAGTGGACCAAAAGAAACTTTCTCATTGAAACTGAAATAATGTATAATGTAATTAAAGACAGACGTACTATAATCCAGTACTGTCAAAAACCTGATTTTCTTCTTCCCTATCTTGAGTTATTTCTGGATGACCTGTTCCTACAGCTTAAGCAGGAAGCTGATTTGCCAGGCAAACCCAGGGGAAATGAGAATAGAAGGGAAAAGATGTGTGTTTATATTGTTATTTCTATAGATAGAGTATGTGGTAAAATAGGATACTTTCACAGTTGTCATTGGAACCTGTGAAATTCCCCACTGGCAATGGATAGTCTCTAGTTTAGTGAGAAGTTTACATAAAAATCAACAGCAAAGGCAACAAGATCTCAACTGTTTCACAGTTACAACTTAATCTATAAATCGACAATTTTGGACATATGTGCTCAGACACGTATTACATATGTTAACTATGAGCATTAAGTCATTTTGGGTGTAGGAGCTCAGGACTTCTGGACAACGAATCAATATGATTAYGCAGAAGACGTTTTATTGTTTACGTTACACTCTACTTATACATTTTACAACTACTGTCCACGCGATCACGCATCACTTGATTGGTCCCTCTATCTTGTCCACACGCTCTGCATGCACCTTCTAGAAAATATGATTGGTTCTAGTCCACTGTGGCACAGTCTTTATCTATTTCTTGCTGTCTTGGTAYTCTGTTCTTCAGCTTTTCCTTTTCCAATTTAGYGCAGTTTACATTTCAGTAACCTTGATGAATTGCTGAGGGCTTTGATAAGAATAACTGAGGATGGTTTGGCTGGGGCATATTTCAGGGCTCAAATACCTTACAACATTTGGGTGACTTGTCTGATTCATTCCTAATTCTTTTCTTTATTTCAAGGCRTTTGAGACTTATGTAAAAGCTCTTTCCTGTTGAGTAGTGCATGATGGAAATCAGTCGCCATTATTCTTAGATTCTTGCTTCCATTAGCAATAATTAATCACATTAAACTACTAATAAAAAAATAGATATTGTGTAAAATAACTTCATAATTTCCCTGCAGGCATGTCTCTACTTTTTATGGAATTTGACATAATTTTCTCTTAGTGGAAACTTCCTTTAATAACTGCTGTGATCATTTCCCCCAGAGTAACATCTAAGGGATTTTGCTGAATTTAATTGTTTTTGCTGAGCATTTTCTCCTGAAAAGTACTTGCCATCTTTTATTCCTCCAGGGATGCACTCAGCCTCTTCTAAGACCCAACCTATTCCTTCTCACTGATGTAAAATGTTAATTTCACAGAGATTTTACAAATCAACTCACCCAGCTTTTCTGATTACGTTCTTGACCACAGTRAAATTTCAAATGCTGCTGCACTTTTGTTTGTCACTTTAAACTAGTATTAAAATAGATGCATTTTCATAATTCACATTCATAATCACAATATTTAATCATTCTTGCAACTGGGTATTTTGGTCTCTGGTCACCTGATTTGATCATGTTTTTCCACAATGACTTTTAGTCTAGATAAGACTGTATTACTTATGCTTCAGAAGTGTGAAATTTCTTCCCATTTCAATGACTCATGCTGAAACACAATTTTAGGATTCTATAGCTGATGATAAAAGGAACACCTCTCTCTTTTCACAAGCTGTACATTATAGGATGATTCCAGGAAACCCATCATCTCTCTTGTTTAATTTTCCCTCATTTACATTTCCATGAAGTTGGTAGAGTGGTTTTTGCAGTTATATTCTAGTCCCTGCAGTGGTAGGACTGACTGATAGGCATTACCAGCACTCTTCAGGTGTACAAATCACTTCTTAGTAAGAGGAAGCCTTCTACTAGATCTTGCTTATTTTGTCCAGTGTATAGACAATACTCTTTGAGTTGATTACTTAATTTAATGCTGAATAGAGATTTCTTTTCTCCTCTCCAAATCCTCTGGGATTTTTTTTCCTGAGAATTAGGAGTTCTTCTTAGGCTATAAGATATATATTTATGAAGATTCGTATGAATTTGGTATGTCCATGGGTTTATTATCACAGATGTGATAATCCAATGAAGCACAACTATGTAATGGTCACATTTTGTCTGTAATGTTTTATCCTAAGTGTAAAATGAAGTCTGCAGTAGGTCTGCCCTTATTATCGTGCAGCTTTTGATCATGCTCTGATTTTGTATATTGAACTACTATTTTTCCATTGTTGCATTACAGGGTGTTTAGTTTTTTGGTTTTGCTTTTTTTTCTTATTGTAGAAAACATTCCAATAAAAAAGCTATTGTTTAACATTTTCTACTTTGTTGTTTATGCGGAACGGGTTTTATTCATTGATATAATGGTGCCATAAATTAACTAATAGAACAGCTTGTCTGGATTAAGATTAATAGCCTTTGTTTACCTTATTTGTTTATATGATGTTTTCCATATGGGGTGGGTTGTCGCTAACATTAACCATGACATATATCGAAATACTATCATGAGACACTCGTATTTTCTGTGTAAAAGTGAAAACACTATTGGCTACAAAATGCAATGCTGAAATCATAAATCAGTTCTATACTTCTTCATAAATAACAGTAAGTTGGGGCTAACACCAAAATTTTCTCTAAAGTATTAAGTAGGAAATTTCATTTCCCTTCTGTGTTTTCGGCTTCATAAGAAACAGACAGAAATTTCATTTTCAATATTGGAATACTGGAGAATTCAAGTAACAACGGGAAAAAATTTCATGGAGTTACTTCCAGATGTCAAATCACTCTGTGAAGACAAGAAGTCCAGGTCTGACTTGAGCCCATTCTTCCATTTCCTGTGGTGGATGATGGTTTCCCACTGTTTTTCTTCTGTTTCTGCATTCTGTGAGAAGCCACTAAATAGCTTCTGCCATGTAGTATCTGAGAAGATAGAAAATATATATAATTCATCAAATTATCCCTTCTGAAAATGAATAAAAAGTGTACATCCAAGTATGCTTCAAAAACTTTCTATTCTTGTGCAAAGCCAACAATTACTGACTCTGAAGAGTTCTGTGTAGCAGTGTTGGGTGGTAAAATTCTTATTTTATATAATATTTTTTTCAGTGGGAGATCAAAGAACTCTCTCCTCCCACCTCTTTGTGGTGAGATACTGAAGAATTCCATAAATGAAATCTTTTTTCCTATGGAGCTTCTCTTTACAGAACAGCCAAATAGAAAATAGAGTGTGCTCTGCACTACAACACTTTGTAAGGGAAATGAACACCACTGATTTTCTTATAGTGCCTTTCATAAATATAATCCAGATACAGAAGTCCATTAAATGCTGAACTGAATAGAAAGTTTTATAGCTGTTATTTAAATTGGAGTATGTGGTGGTTTGAAAGACAGGTGTCTGTCAAGGGAGGCGGGAACCTTCCTGGGATAGAAAGGATGACCCCTCTCCCTCCAAATTATCATACCCTTGAAATTACAGGGCTTTCAGGCAAAGATGTGGGAAAAAAAGAATAACAGTTCTCTACTAGGATTATMTATCTATCTATCTATATATATATCTAACAAGGCAGTTAAATGGCAACAATAAGAGAACAGACAAACCCAGTCACAGTCCTTTCTCTGTCGTTGGGTGATTCTCCATTGGGGCAGAGAGGCTGCGGTGACTCCCCCGCGGCTGCAGGGGGCGCCGTGGCGCGAGTGTGGCGACCTCTCCACGTGGCAATGGCGGCTCCGGCGAGCCGGAGAGGGAGAGGGGAGATCACCCCGGTGCGTACCACCCATCGAGGCGCCAGCAGAAGGCAGGAACAGGAGAGCAGAGCAGCCCCCGCAGCGACCCACGTGCAGCAGAAAATCCGGGCTGGCGGCAGAGAATGGCAGRGGCGAGCAGCTCCCAGCGGCAACCCACGTGCAGCAGAAACCCAGGCTGGTGACAGGGACTGCAGAAGCGAGCAGCGCCGGGAAATGACCAGTTACAGAGTAGCACTGTACCTTGTGCCGCGGCAGAACCCCCGCGGAGACATCACAGCGTAGCAGTGCTCTCGGAATAAACCAGCACTCGCTGCATGCACGACCGTCCTAACCGAACGCCGACCTGAGAAGAGTGCGCCTGGCCCCCCGCCCCCTCCAGCCAAGTCTCGAAATTTTTTCACGTCTCACGAGGGTAAGCTGCAGGCCCTGGGAACAATCCCCTGGCCACAATCCCCTGGCCAAAACACCCAGCTCTTGTTTCTCTAGCTGGGTGATTATTATGGCATGTGGGTGTATGGGCAACCTCCTTTGTCTCTTAAGTATCACCTGTTCTGGGTGATTATTGTGGCATGTGGGAGTGTGGGCAACTTTCTTTGTCTGTTAAGTATCGCCTATTAGTTCCCGAGCAACCCCTCCCCGCCCCCACAGGTCTCCCTGCTAGATGGGAGAAAAATTAATTTGTCAAACTTCAAACCTACAACAAAGTATTTCACAGGAAATACACTGGGAAAGCATCTGAGGATTAACCGTATCTCCTCCCAGCTACGAAGATTGATATAGATGGCTTAGAAAAGATGAGAAATGGGAAGAATCATTGCAAACAGTCAAGAGAGCTGATTGATAAGAAGTCAGCAAGGGAAGCAATGAATTCCCCAGGGGTCTTAAAAGGATGCAGGGACATTTTATTCAGGTTCAATAATGAAGTTCAGGGAATGAGAGAAATATTGAGAATAACATTAATTTCTTAAACTGAGAGGATGTTTTAATGTGTTCCGTTGTGAAGAGATGGGAAAGATGATTGTAGGAAGCATGAGTATAGTTCTCGTAAGGAAACGTATTTTCAGTCTATCCAAACAGTCACAGAGTGAATCAGAAAAACCTTTGTACGCTATTGCTACCATAATTATTCTAAATTAATACTTTCTAAGATTTTGCAAGAGCATATTGCAGAACTGAAAAGTATTTATTAATTTCATAAAGTGGATTCTATAATGGCTATATATCTGAGTTGGTGTCAGGTATTGCTTTATGCTGAGTTGCAAAGGCTGAGCCATTTAAGAGATTCCCTTACATTTCCAGAAATAAATCAGATGCTTCCAAGTCTGGCATTCCTTTCTACTTAGGATTTTGCTTAAGTCACTTTTGAAACTGACACAGATGTTAGTATTCATCCTGCCTAGATTCAATAATGGAAAAATACTAAATACCTAATCTAATCTTGCTTTTAGGCCACTTCTGTAGTGAATAAAGAGGCACACAGAGAAGGGCCTTTTTATCTCAATTGATACATGATCCATCCATGCCTGAGATGTACTCAGATTTTTTTTGTACTCTACTAGGGTTATTATTTCTGTCATGTTTTATATTGGTTGTATAATAATGCTTTATATGTCACTTCAACAGTGTGCTTTGGGTGGTTTGGATTTTATGGGGTGATAAAGGGTCTGAAGTCATGTAGATTTGCAAAGGATTTCAGCATCCGGTCTCTTGTGGAAGCTGGTGAAAACTACAGACATTTTCAGTACTTTTTTAATCAGTAATCTGCTACATTTAGAAAATGAGAGTGAAATGCATCCCTGCTTCCATACTTACATTAACTTCAAGAAATGTGCAGAATTCCAGAAGGAATATAAATCAACCATAATTGATGAGGCTTAGCAAAGACCTTATCCTAGTGGGCGAAATTTCCAGTGTTCAGAACTGCTTAGCTTTTTTGGCATGTTCTCCTAACACACTTGATTGAAGAAACCTCAGAAGAGACTTTCATCTCGCCTGGTATGTATGGCAATGCCTACACCTCCAAATTAGTATTTATAGCTACCACCAAGGTTTTAATGTACTTTCCATAACCCTCCTCTGGAAATCTCTGCTTAGGAGGGGTTCTCATCAATATTTCTGATCTTGTAATGAATAGTTACATTATTCTTCCTTCCTTTTAGTATATAATGTCTCACAAGTTCGGAAATGTACCCAGCTTGTTAAATGCTAGTGCACTAATTCTGATTAAAGGTTTTTAGAAGGCATTTTATAAATATAAGTTTTCCTTACATGTCCTTATTATCTTACTTGTAATAGTACATGTATTGAGTAGTTGTCTGGACTCAGTCAGATTACGCACTAGAAGTAGAGATGGTCTTGTTTCTTTGGTCATAAATTTCCATTTCAATTGCTTTCTGACTGTAAACAATTCCTGGAAGACTGTATATACCATACTATTGCTTCTTCATATAGCTTAAGAAAGGTCCATTTAAGTAATACTAAGACTTACACAGACAATATCAATAGGTTACTGAGAAAAAACCAGTTTGCCACATCTCAGAACTGTACTTCTTGAATGAACTGCTTTTCCATATTATTAGATGGTTTGTCAACCTGGAAAATGTGAAAGGCCAATTGGCTTGTCTCCTTATAGCTGGTGAAAGGGATAAGTACATATGTTTTGTTTTGCTTTCAATTTTAAGAGGAAGTCCTGGTTCATTCTTTTAAATGAAGCTTTTTGTGGGAAAAACGAATGTAATTCATAAAATTCTATCTATTCCTATTCTATATTAAAAAGTTTAATTTATAAAATCACCTGTTTTTTAGCTGAAGTAACTTGAAAGAATTTCTATTTCAGAAATTAACATATTTTTGATAAAATTTGATTTTGCATGGTCTGTTTTTTTATTTATGAATCTGTGATATGAAGGAAAAGAGAATACCTTAGGTGGCAACAAATATTACCTTCCATTAATCATATAGCCCACATTTTGCTAAGCAAAGCACATTTTCCATAATCTTATTTGTCTGTTTTCTGTTTGTTTTTATCTGGCACAATGCAACTATAAGAAGAAAGGTTTAGCAAAAATATTATTCTTTGCTTCCACTTATCACGAAAGTTATATCCCTCAGTTAAAGCAGTTTTTACTATGCTATATTCTGCAATATCTGAACTTCTTCCTCTTTCTGTATTTGAAATTGCTCTATATAAGACTACAGAAATTAAGATCCTAATCATGCAATGAGTGGTTAATTGTAATTGAACTGATATTTAAAATCTAGGCCCTAAGGTGCTCATATGCATMCTTTAAATGTATAAGTAGGTGTTCATAAACCCCAGCCTAAATATATGGTATTTTGCAAGCTATTTCATGTACCCTCAGTCAGATTGCATGTGGCACCAAGTTGGGTGGGAGTGCTGACCTGCTGGAAGGTAGCAAGGCTCCACAGAGGAATCTGGATAGGCTGGGTCGATGGACTGGGGCCAATTGTGTGAGGTTCAGCAAGACAAAGTCCCAAGTCCTGCACTTCAGGACAGCAACCCCATGCAACACTACATGCATGGGAAGGAGTGGCTGGAAAGCAGTCTGGCAGAAAAGGGTGTAGGAGTGCTGGTCAACAGCAGCTGAACGTGAGCCAGCATGTGGCCAGGTGGCCAAGATGGCCAATGACATTCTGGCCTGTATCAGCAATAGTGTGGCCAGGTGAACCAGGTCAGTGATTGTCCCCTTGTACTGGGCCCTCGTGAGGCCTCATCTTGAATCCTGTGTTCAGTATTAGGTCCCTCACTATGAGAAAGATATGGACTTGCTGGAGCAAGTCCAGAGGAAGACAGAGGAACTGAGAAAGGATCTGGACCACAAGTCTGATGAGGAATGGCTGAGGGAGATGGGGTGTTCAGCTTGGAGAAAAGGAGGCTCGGAGGGGACTACTTCACAGGAGATTGTAGTGAAGTGGGTATCAGTAACAAATAGTAGGATGAGAGGAAATGGCCTYAAGTTGTGCCAGGGGAGGTTTAGAATGGATTTTAGAAAAGTGTAGTCAGGCATTGGAACAGGCTGCACAGGGAGGTGGTGGAGTCACCATCATGTAAGTGTTCAAAAATTGTGTAGATATGGCACCTGGAGACACGGTTTAGTGATGCACTTGGCAGTGCTGGGTTAATTCAATGATCTTAGAGGTCTTTCCCAAGCTTAATGATTCTGTGATTTATAATAGTTGATGCCTTTTACTTTCAGCCAATTGTCTTGGAGTGATTTATTATGATGGTCTATTCCATGATACTCTGCTTATGCCCAAAAATGGTTCCTGTACCTTTAAAGCTGGAGACCAGAAAAGTGTGAGGCCAGATGGGGGTGGGAGGCTTCTTGCCTCTGCCTAGTGGGCAGATTTGAAGCCTCGCTGCCCAGGCTTCCCATGGCTCTGGGCAACGTGGTTTTCTCTGCTTGGCTGACTTGGTCTTTGGCCCAGGCAAAAAATTTCTCCCTTCCCCAGCTTGGAGAAACTGGACTAGCAATCTTTTGGGTGTCGGGAGGTGAACTGAACAGCTGCTGCTCTGAGACCAGTGGAAGCAGGACCGGCGGGAAGTGGAGCTGCTTTGTTCCAGTCCCAAGCCTCATGAAGCCAAGCTGGGGTGAGAAAGCACACCAAAAGGCTCCAGCCCAGTTGTTTCATCTGCCATGACTGCCATGGAGAAGAGGTTGACACCAGGTAGCCACTAGGGTTTTCCCCGCTGCTGCTGGAACTGCCCAGTGGAAGTTCTACTCCCCTCAGCGTGAGAGCCGGCACCATCTTGGACCACGTGTCGGGAAAGGGGTATTTCCTCCAGCACTGGCCCCATTCTCCAGGACATTTTTTTGGTCTTTGTTCCTGTGTGTGTGTGTGTGGGGAAGTGGATTCTGGCAGTTTAGTGCTTAATAGTTATTTACTTTTTCCCTTGCCTTGTGGGTGGGCATTGTTTGTTAATAAACCATTTTTTTTCACTTTCATCTAGTAGTATTCATTCCCTCTTGGTGGAAAGGGATGGTTGGAACCAGTTCAGAAAAGAGGACTTATTCAAAAGAGTCCTCTCTTAAATTTCTCTCAAAACTGAGACACCAACATTGAAAGTAATCAACACTTACAGTAAGGCAATTTCAAAAGGATCAGAGCTCCACTGAATCAACAGGACTGTGTCTTGATGCTGTACTTTCTTGAAACAAGGGCAAAGTTGGCATTAGCAATAAATCGTATACTTCTTTTTCAGTGCGCAAAAATAAGACTTCTTTCCTGGGTAAAAAGCACATCTATTTGTTCATGTTGTTAGTCTACAATTGTCCAGTCACTATGATCATAACTCTATTATGTAGTCTGTACTGATAATGATCAGAAGATAGGAAGAGTTCGCAGCTCATATAATGACAGTAAGAGGAACATGAGATTTCTGCCTATGCTGATACTGTTATTGTCTCTATACTAAACTTGTACCTAAGCTAAAAGGTATAAAGGTAGTGCTACTGCAATTTTATTTCAACAAGTTCTCACTGAACCCATTGTACATATATCGTGGTTTGACACTGGCCAAAGGACAGGCACCCACGAAAAGCTCACTCACGCACGCACGCACGGACGCACTCACTCACTCACTCACTCACTCACTCACTCTCCTCTGCTCTGGAACTGGACAGAGGACAGAAAATTTAACAAAGGGTTAATGAGCTGAGATCAGGACCGGGAGAAAACACTCCAAGGGCAAAACAGGCTCAACTTAGTGATATAAGGTGAATTTATTACTAACAAGATCAGAGTAGGAGAATGARCAGTAAAATAAGCCCTTAAGAACACCCTTGCCTCCCCCCAACCCCTCCCTCCTTCCCACCAAGGGCACAGGGAGACGGGCTGGGGGGTTTGGTCAGTTCACCACCCAAGAYCTTCTTGCCGCTGCTCAGGGAGAGGAGTCGTTTGCCTGCTGCACCGTGGGGTCCCTCCCACGGGAGGCAGTTCTCCGCAAACTCCTCCAGCGTGGGTCCAGGCTCACGAGCAGCGGTACTCCARAAACTGCTGCAGCGTGAGTCCATCCCACGGGCAGACAGTCCTCCCAAAACTGCTGTGGCGTGGGTCACTCTGCCACGGCGTGCAGTCCTCCAAGGACAGGCTGCTCCAGCCTGGAAGCAAGGCCTCTCTCTCCACTGGGACTCCCACCGGACCACAGCGTCCTGGTATCCACCCGCTCCGGCGTGGGCACCTCCCCCACAGGCGGCGGGTGGATCTCTGCCTCCCCCGTGGACCTCCATGGGCTGCAGGGGAACAACCTGCTTCACCATGGTCCTCACCACAGGCTGCAGGGGCATCTTGGCTCTGGCGCCTGGAGCACCTCTTCCCCCTCCTTCTTCACTGACCTTGGTGCCTCCATTGTTTCTCTCACATGTTCTCACTCCTACTCTTCTCTAGCTGGAAAATTACAACTACCCCACAGACTTTGTTACCATTTCTTCTTCAATCTGTTATCACAGAGGCATTCCCATCATCTCTAACTGGCCCAGCCTTGGCCAGCGGCATGTCCATCATCAGAGCCATCAGGGATTGGCTCTGCTGGACATGGTGGAAGCTTCTAGCAGCTTCTCACAGAAGCCACCTCTGTGGTCCCCCGCTGCCAAAAAGCAGGCCCTGCAAAACCAACACAAYACAATAGGAATTTAGCGGCATATTGTAGTTTGTTTTATCAGCTTCATAGTTACCACAGATGATGTCAGAGACATGATATGCATGATGACAAACATCTGGGAACTGCCGTGTCTGCTCAGATGCCTCAACAGGGAAGGATAGTCTGTGTGTGCACTATTTTCAAAACTGCTTTCTGTCTGTAATTAAAGTGTTTTCTCCTACCTCTTTCACGATTTGAAAGTATTATGAAAAACCACCTCTCATAATTTCCCATTATAGATATAGAATTTGTACAGAGTTTGTGTAAATTCTTTAAATATCAAGGGTTTTAGAGGTTTTGAAAGGCATTTTTCTTGTGCATTAGAAACAATACAAACTGTTCTTCTGAATTTTGTATTTTAGAGAGCAGAACTAATTCTGGGGGCAAGGTTTAGGTCCAGCCATTTAGATTTTTTACCTTTTTTTCCCCCTGGGTTATAGAAGTTAGGGATCAGTCCTGTAAAGACACAAAACATTTTTTTTTCTACATTACAGACTTCATGTTGATTCTAGAGCAATGCAGAAAAGACTACAAAGACCTATAAAACATACTTGTAGTCTTCTACATAATGGGAAAAGCAAATATTCATTAATGGAACAAAGAAAACTTTCTAAACAGAGTATTTTATGTAAATTGTTGCTCTCAAGCACTTTGGTTCTCCAAAAATATGTAAGACTTTCTTCTTTTAAATGCAGCCTATATAGTAAGCCTAAGAATCAAATTAATCTATAATTGTAGACTGTATATTTTTCTTTTGCATTGATTTTTGGTTGATTATCTTCCTCACCTTTCAAATATTTAATTAAATGAAGAATACAACTTTACAAGTTAAACAACAATTTGACAACTTCAAAAACATATAGAAGAAAACGTTGGTAATATATGAACATTTTCAGTTTATTCATTATTTAAAATATATTTAAGAATTTTGCACCAGTTATCCTACTTCTAAAGATAAAAGACTACTCTTTTCTTAAGGAAAAAGTCAAAAAACTGTCCACTTTTTGTGGCTAGAAATTCATGCCATTTAAGCTAGGGGCAGTTTGCGCAGTCTATGCAGTCTTGATGAGAATCCAACAGAGGGCAGAGGAGAAGGAATGTCATTAACAGAGCTTTTTTTGTGAATGGTGGTCTTTTTGTCTTGTTGGCTTGTGTAGTCAAAACCTCTTGTTCTGAGGAAAAAAAAATCATCCTTCTGATATTAAGAAGTTTAAAAATCAGTTAAGCATTTTCTCCATTCCTGGCTAWTTCTGAGAGGCAAACTGGGAGGAGATTGAGGAGCCTGGGGTGGTGATGAAATAAGTAGTGTCCCAAGTCTATGTCTCTTGCTTTGTCCTTTGTCAAGATGTCTTGCAATAATAATTTTGAGAAATTTTTCATCACCAATGTAATCTTGACCAAACTCAGCATGTAAGTATGCTGCTAGCTTATAGTACTGAGAGCCTCCAGTGTGAAGGGTATGGTTAAGCGCACTGTTGTACTGTGGACTCAAATGATAAATTCTGTAGACTAGGAAGCCTGCAAATATTCTCTTAGGTCTAAATCACAGATGTTCAGAAATGTCTATGCCATGCTCTGTACACTCATTAACACTTGGGATGATTATGTTAACATCAAGACAGACGTAGAGTATTAATATTCAACTGGCATCCTTCTAATGTAACTTAACAAAGTTCTCTCTAGAAACACACCTATTGATCTCCTATCAATGTATCCAGTAAGTTCAGGAAGAAGTGCAAGTGAATAAAATTCCTACCCCTTGTTTTTCTTCGCTTTTAATAACCAGTTTAGCAATTTGTTGGGATTGGAGTTTTTTGGTTGGAGCTAAGAAAAGCTTATGACATTGAATTGCAATGAACTGAATAAGTACAGTAGCCTGAGGAAGATATTAATTTTTAATATTAATTTTTAACCCTCCCAAAGTAGTCAAATTTAGTTTCTTCCAAGTTCACAGTTCATTTTTATTGAAGCAAAAGTCGACTCAAGATTTAATTGGAACACTTCAGGTTCATCTGTAATTAACCTAGAATACTATATTTACGACCATATCTTGGAGTCATTACTCAAAGCTCCATCTTTCTAACCCCTCTCTGTCATGTCTTCTCAAGGCTTCATAGACTCAACTCTTTCAACACATCCCCAGATGTTACAGTCCTTTAAACATCTTTGTAGCCCTCCACTGGACCTACCCCAGGAGCTCCATGTCTTTTCTGAATTGAGGAGCTCAGAACTGGACACAGCACTCCAGATGTGGCCTCCCCAGGGATGAGTAGAGGGGAAGGATCACCTCCCTTGACCTGCTGGCAATGCTCTTCCTAATGCACCACAGGATACCACTGGCCTCCTTGGCCACAGGGCACACTGCTGGCTCATGGACAGCTTGTTGTCCATAGGGATCCTCAGGTCCTTCTCTGCAGAGCTGCTTTCCAGCAGGTCAGCCCTCAACCTGTACTAGTCCATGAGGTGCAGGACCCTGCATTTGCCTTTGATGAATTTTATACAGTTCTTCTCTGCCCATCTCTCCAAACTGTCAAGGTCCGTCTGAAGGCCCGCACAGCTCTCTTGGGTATTGGCCACTCCTCCCAGCTTTATGTCATCAGCAAACTTGCTGATGGTAGGCATCTACTGCCTAGGCAGTAGGCATCTACTGCTTTGTCCAAGCCTTTGATGAATAAGTTAAACAATACTGGTGTCATGGTTTGGACAAACTTAGGAGGAAGACTCGAAGAGCCTCCTCTGCAAAAGATAGGGTCCTAAAACTCCCTTCCCCTCTCCTCAAGAATTTCTCGGAGGAAAGCRARAAAAACCTGTTTATTTAACAAAACCCAACAGTTGGGGTGGGGGAGGGGGGGAGGGTGTGCATGCAGGCACCAGGGGAAGGGAAAGGAAAATTAAAAAATGAATAATGTTAGATAATAAACCTCTTGTGATGAAGACAACCTGGATGAATTCAGAGTCCTTTGTTTCCCGGGTGTAGTTTTACTCTCTCAGAAGCTGGGGTGCGGAGCAGGCATCCCTGGGGCCACGCTGAGGCCCCCCGAGTGATTGTATTCCAAACCGAAGCTCGGCTGAAGAGTTCCAGAGGAAGAGACAAAACCACAGTCCCAGAAAAAAAAATAGTCTGTCTCTCTGCCGAGGAAAGAAACTGAAAAAAACAGGGCCAAGGAGCTAGCTGGCTCTCCACTCTCTGCTTTCCAGCTGCAGTGGGCAAAAAACTGGCTGACAAAAAAAAGTAAAAAGTGTTCCCTTTGCATCCAACTGCAGAAAARCAGCCAGCAAGAGCTCTCTCCCGAGAACAAAAAAGTTTCTCCTGAGAACCACAACAAAGCCAGCTGATAAGTAAAAAATGTAAACACCTTTGAAGAAAATCAAAACACCGTGCCCAGCTTCTCGAGCCAGCTTAAAGACACAGAGTTAATATTTTTTCATTAAGCAGGCGATTGGGATATATATAGCATCATAAAGTCACCCCAGGACAACTGGGTCCTGTATTGAAGCTTGGGGACACCGCTAGTGGACAGGCTTCCAACTAGACCCTGCGTCACTGATTATGACCCTCTGAGATCAATAGTTTAACATCATTTTAGTTTAACCATAATTAAATATCATTTATCTACAGATAAATAAGGAGAAATGCATCATGTTGAAAGTTGACATGACAAATTAATCTTTGGTTTCAATTTCTTGCAAATAAAAACAATGAAAGAACAATGTACAGTGGCACCAAGAATAGTCTTTTGTTGAGCTGTCTCTCTCACAACAGCTCCTGAAGCATCAAATGGATGTCTTCCAAATTATATGAAGGACTAACAGCCAGCTCCTACAAAGTAGCTTTACATTCTGGGACAAATCTTTACTGATTTTACTTGCTCCAACTAAAAAACACAAGAACTTCCTTTTTCACCTGTCTCTACCTACTTCCTTTAGGGAAAATTGATTTTCTTCTACTGGGATTAGCTTTTTTCTGAGGAAACAGGGTAATTCATGCTCGGATTTGGCTCATAATTATGATAAGAAACATGCTAAAATTTTATTCAAAGTCATGACATAAATAATTGGAATAGATTTTTTTTTCTTCCAGTTTTGATAAAAAACCGGATTCTGATACTGATTTTTAGGAAAACAAATCTAACTAGTGTTAAGATGACATTTAACAAAGATCATTGCCCAAATTCTGCTTTCCTTTTATCTTGTCATTTTTCTATAATTTTGGTAAAATCAAATACTTCCTATCTTAATTTTAAAACTTCATTTTAAAATGCAGTTATTAAGAAAACAAGGCAAATTATTTCACAAGTTAATATCCCTCATTTAAAAAAAAAGGTTGCACTTAATTTTYTAACTTAATTAATTTAGCATTTACATCAAATGTTGTTTCATGGTACATATCTTTGTTATTTTAAAAAAATATTTTCAGGACCTGGAGTCTCTACTCCAATTAGTTAACCATGAACATCTGTGAAAAACTACGATTATCTCTTTTCTTATGTAAACATATTTCTTCAGTCTTTCACTTCATGTCCCAATAGACAGTAATTTCTGTAGCTCTTTCCAACTTTTTCCATAAGCTTATACTGAAAAAAATGGTGAACCCCTGTGTGGATGCAATCACAACAGTTTTGTACTAGTTGCAATATAATAAAAACAATTCAAGCAGAGTTAAGAAAATAAATGTCTTTTTCCTTATATGCATTGGTTTTTGTTCTGTGAGTTCTTTTAAAATGTTTTTCGGAATATTGTTCTAAAGGACTATTTCATCTGTTATATTATCTCCTCTGTGATCAGTCATTTGCTGACTRCCAGAGCATTTGAAAATCACATTTATAGTTTTCGAATTCTGTGTATTTATCTTTTTGTTTCCCAAGCATTTATGACCAGTAGTTTCTATCATGTACCCACTAAAGTGTTCTTCAAGAACAAACTAGAGGTATCAGTGCATTTGGAGACCTGAGCACATTTAAGAGACCCTTAGCACCAGAGCATGGTGATAGCTTCATTGCTAACACTCATAATAATCTTAGTTCGCATATAGACATTCCTCAGGGTATTGCGCAAAACTGGTTACTTTACGAAACACCGTATTACCTAGAGTGTATTTTCATAATGTGTTATAAGCTGGTTAAAATATTACTTTTCCTGAAGTCTATAGTAAAGCTCCCACTGACATCATAAGACTACTTTTCCACTTTGGACTACAAAGCTTAGTGCAAAGTCAGCAGGATTAGGACACAGCAGCTGAGAACTGTGCTTTTGTAATACTCTTTTTACAGCAGTAGAGATCTTACCTGCATCCC
This sequence comes from Amblyornis subalaris, assembly GCA_018881555.1. NCBI lineage: Eukaryota > Metazoa > Chordata > Aves > Passeriformes > Ptilonorhynchidae > Amblyornis > Amblyornis subalaris. Next base: position 406,094 of record JACAXG010000248.1, on the reverse strand, counting down.
TACGGTGTTATGATGGTTGGTTTTTTTCCACTCTAGGGAAATGACAAGATTCAGTTCATGTCAAAAGTAGTAAGAATTATTGTCTGCACTTAGTAAAACTGCTTTACTGCTAAATAAAGGGTTCTGTGACCAGCTTTGTCACCAATAGCTGCTAGTAACAGCTTAGTCTTAATCTACGTTATATCATTTAATCAGATAATACCAGGTAATTTTCTAATGATCCAGTGATTTAATTTTTGTAGTAAAAATTATTTATATGGTAACATTAATTATAATTAATTATTAATTAATTATAGAACTGTCTTGAGGTGACTTTATGATGCTATATATCCCAATCACCTGCTTAATGCAAAAATATTAACTCTGTGTCTTCAAGATGGCTYGAGAAGCCAGGCGCTGTGTTTTGAATGCTTTCAGGATATTTACATTTTTTACTTATCAGCTAGCTGTGTTGTGGTTCTCAGGAGAGAACTTTAACCCAGTCGCCTTCTCTATAGCTGAAGGCGAAGGCACACTTTTTTACTTTTTTACCTTTTTTTTTTTCCTGTGAGTGTTTGCCCTGCTTTTACTCAGCTGAGGGATATTTGGAGGGAGTTAAAACTTACTTTTGGCTTTTTCCCTCCTCTGCCTGAGGCAAGGAAACAAAACAGCTTTTTTCTGGGACCGTGTTTTTTTCCTTCTTCCTTTGGAACTTTACAACAGACCACTGAACTCTAGGGCGTACACCCTGGGCCCAGAGAGAGGCCTGCACCATCCTAGGCCCAGAGGGAGACAGAGCAGAAAACTACACCCAAGAAACAAAGGACTCTGAATTCATGCAGGTTGTCTTCATCACAAGAGGTTTATTATCTAACATTATTCATTTTTTATTTTCCTTTCCYTTCCCCTGGTGCCTGCGTGCACCCTCCCAGCAGTTGGTCTTGTTAAATAAATAGTGGTTTTTTCACTTTCCTCCAAGAAATTCTTAAGGTGGGGGGGAAGGGAGTTTTAGGACCCTATCTTTTGCAGAGGAGGCCCTTCAAGTCTTCGTCCTAAGTTTGTCCAAACCATGACAAGAACTAAAATTAATTATATGGTAAAAAGATTCTTCAGCCAGAGGGTAGTTGGGCTCTGGAATGGTCTCCCCAGGGAAGTGGTCACAGCACCAAACCTGATAGAGCTCACGAAGTGTTTGGATGATAGTCTCAGGCACATGGTGTGACTCTTGGGATGTGCTGTGCAGGGCCGGGAGTTGGACTCAATGATCCTTGTGGGTCCCTTCCAACTCAGCATATTCTGTGATTCAGTGATTCTGTGATATGTCATCCTTTTGCCACATCTTCAGCAATGAATATATGACTAGAAATGATTCTTTCAGACAAGAATGTCTCCAAATTCCCAGAGATGGTACAGTTCCACATTGTCTATGCTGCAAATCCTGCAGACTTGGCATGAATTGATAATAATTTGCTAAGTGGTCTTCAGGAGCTTGTTTTGCTCCATTAAATTTTTCTCCATTTACTTTCAAGTTAGGGAAATCAGCCTGGCCTGCTTTGACCTGTAGGAACAATAGTAAAATTGCTCCGCTTCTCACTTTAGGTCTTTAAATTCTTAAATTTAAGACTTTAAATTCTTCTTAAGTCCTTAAATTTTTAAAATGTTAGCCTTAGGCTCTGGAGAAAGTCATGGCACTGGGACCTGACCTTAGGGTCAGGTCAGACACTGATTCTGTCTAGTTTAGTTATTGTGGCAGTAGAAGCAGTGCTGAATCAGAAATCATGTTACAGAAACTCTGCAGAGGTGGTATTTCAACTCAGGATGGTATCATTGTACTTTTGGTTGGGGGAAAAAAGAAAGAAAAAMCAGCAGCATTGATTTAAGTTATTAGATAATCAAATATTCATTTAAGTTATTACATGATCAATTATATCTAATTAAATTAACAAAACTGCATTTTTATTAGCAAATATATATCTGACTTCTTTAGGATCAAATCCAGGGGTTTCTGAAATTAAAGGTATTTTTCTCTTGATTCTAATAGGAAGTGCATTTACTCCAAAACGTTTGTTTCATGACATAACTAAAATCTTGAAATTGTTTTATTGTAACACATGTCTGTGCCTACAGAAATGTTTTCTCCTGAAAAACTTTCATCCATATTCTTATGCAGATGCGCAGGAGACAAATTCCTGATGCAGCAACAATGAATTTCATCCAAAGAAAGTACAGATTTTGGCCTGAGAGTAAATCCTCATTAAGGAGATATTAGTTAATCTCTATTAAATATCAAAGACCTTCCTTGTTTTCTTCTAGGCCAAGACATAATTGTAATCTGTTCATCTGGGTTAAGGTGGTTCTGTAAGCTTTTGCCTGAATATATATTATAGTTTGTTTTTACATAGAATAGAGTTCAGCAGGAATCTTGTCCTGAATTAACCTATACCTATGCACTGTGTGAACATTACAGTAGGTTGTTTCTTAATTTTAAACAAACCATGAGATTTGCTGCCCTTGTGGGATACAGTACTTTGTCACAGACAGCACAGTAGCAGTGCAAACTGCAACTTCTCCCATTTACAGAGGTCTGAAAGCCTCATGGAGACAAGGATGTGAAGCCTGATCTCACCGGGAGCAGAGGAGTTCAGCTSTGGGTAATGCAGGATGGTGAAGCATGTCATTAGCTTATTTCACTTTAGTAGGTCTGAGTAAGCTATTGTAAGTCTTCATGTGTTTAAAGATAAACACGTGTTAAGTACTTTGCTGCATCAGGATTAAAGTGCTAATTGAATGCCTAATCCTTCTGCATATCCCAGTGCTGGAAACTCTGTGTGTGTTTGAAAGAGTTCAACTAGACCTGGAGATTTAAGTTATACAGCAAAGTCAGTCAACAGATCATTTATCTTTGCATTGATGTAAATTTCGCTCCTGGTTTCAGTGTAACAATAAGTCAAACTATTCTCCGAGGAAAGAGGGWTGTGCCCTCCAGAACTCGAAAATGAAGTAATGAGGTCATTAGGGAAAGGCAAGCAAGAAAGAGGATGAGCATCTCCTGCTTCTCAGGTGACCGTTTCTGTTGCTGCTTTGTTGATCACATTTGTCTCCGCTACACCTGCTCCCCCGGAAGAGACATTTTCTATCTTTGGTGTTGGGAGATGTCACAGCTGAGAGGCTGATGCCAGAAAACCAGTGCCAAGTATGTAGCAAGGGTGCCTTCGCAGCCTGGCACATAGCAGCCAGACTGATGGAAAAAACCCCTCATTATATTACTTGCATAATGATATCGGACAGGTAGTGGATGGTGACTCATACCATCACGACTGTATAAACTTTGAGGGTCTTTTGAAGCATATTTTTATTTGCTAAAGTATGACTCCAGCATCCTSTTGAATGAGGCCTGCTGGGCTGTACAGCAGGGTGTGGAGGGAGCCATGCCTCCTGGGTCTGCAGAGCTGCCACAATGTGGAAGKGCCATGGTTCCCAGGCCTGCTGGGCTGCCAGTCAGAGTGCTGCAGGGACCATGGCCCCTGGCTGCCACAGCTTTAGTCAGTGATCTGACTCCTTTGGGCTGAGTGCTGTCCATGAGGAAAACATGCTGAGGCAGTACRGGAATGCAGGGCTGCTGGAGGCTGGTTTTGGGCTGCCTGGCAAGGCAAAGCCTAGCAGAAAGAAGAGATATTTTCAAACTTTTCTTGAAATCCTCAAAGAAAGAAGTAAGAGCTAGCCAATAAGGTGTGAATTTTACTCATCTCAAAAGGTAAGCTTTGTTTGCTTAGGAACCAAAGGATTTGTCATTAAAATACCTGGTTGCTGCTGTTCTCTCAGAGCTACAAGTGTTTTGTGCTGGGAACAAGCCAGGTAGTGCTTCCTTCATGGTGACTGACTATTTTCCATTTTCCTTAAAGATACAAAATCCTTCTATTGCTCCTGCAGATGTAGGAGAAGTACTAGTTCAGCTCTTCAGATTATTGAAAATTTAATGTGAAAGTAGTTGAAAACCATCCATCTACGTAAGAACATTAATACGTTTGTGTGTAGATAAGGAACAGTATTGTGTCGGGTCCCCTGAAATAAAAGCTGGGAGGACTGAGGAGCTGAAAGACCCCGATAGAGGAAAAATATACTGGTGGGAAAAAATATGGTGAAACAAAATCCTTCCTGCCTGCTTTCTGAGAAGTTGGCTTGTCTGATTGGTCCATGGTTCTCTCCGACCGCCCTCCTTAGTAATTGGTTGTAGTAGTTTCTCCCCGCCTTCTTCCCTCCCCTAAGCCGTGGTGATTGGTTGCGGGCCCCCCGAGCGCGCGGGTTTAAAAACCAGGTATCATGATTGTTTAGCTCTCTCTTCGCCTCCTACTCCCTTCGCATCTGGATTGGAATAAACTCCCTGGACTGTGGAACGTAGTGCGTTAAGAGCCTTCCTGCCTCTTTATTTCTGGTCTTGTGGCTGGCTATGCCGGGTGTGAGTATTTCTCAGTGCTAATAACTGCACCGGTGATATCTCTCGTTGGTTTGGTGAATTTGCACCCCCAGAACGGCTTCTTCTCAAAGGAGGTTTTGGGAAAAAACCACGAAGGGAATTTGCCTCAGGAGAAACAGCACCCCTAAAGCCATTAGTATTGAATGGAATAAAATACTTGTTACTAGGATAATACCATACACACATCCTGACTGTCTTTCTACTTTCTTATGCACCATTCCATATTAAGCAGGTGAAATTAAGTTGCTATTTAAATATGAAGCGAGTTTCATTTGTTTATAGCAAAACCAATGAGTGTTTGAAGTACGTGGTGAMGCATAAGTTATAAATGGTATATGCTTTCCCATTAGCAGCTGTCTTCAGTATCAAAAACATCAGCAAGACCTGAACAATAACAGTGGGTTTTGAACTATGACAAAACAGCTGATGTTTAAGTAGTTTTTCAGATCTTTAGTACTTGGGTGTACATCTTTAATACTTGGGTGAGAACTGAATGGCTAGAAAGAAATAATTCTAGTTGAGACTATASACCTGTATGCTGTACTGTCCCAAAATACTGCAATTTCTTGTGTTTGTCCACTGCTTAATGTTGTTGATATTATAATATCTAACACAAAGAAAAAACCAAACTGTGCACGTGAAAGACCGTACTTAATTAATACAAATCAACATAAGAGTAAAATTTTACTTTTGAACCAAAAAGCACATTTTAAACTTTGTTACACTTTTGCTTAAATAAATAGCATTGTTTTTATAAATGTGTAATTGCAGAATTCTTCAAGCAAAAGATGGTGTACTTTGCTAAAGCACTCCTAAAATTATTACTGTCTTTAACATCTGGAGATCACGTTCTGAGAGCTATGATAGGTTCTGTCCAGGGTTCTGTCACTCTCCATGTTATCTCTGTTCTATCTGTAAGCGGAGTGCAGTACAGAATACTAAATTTCGCTGCAGTAAAAGAAAAAGTAATATAAAAAAAATTGTGTGTGATCTTTTTCTAAGTCACCTACACAAACACCATACGCTCTGGAACTTCCTTGCATTAAAATAATTGTTATGTGTTTATGTGGTATTTGCATCTAAATTTCCAAGTTCTGAACAACTGACAAGAAAATGTGTTAGAGCCATGCTAACAACCAAAGAAATAATAACAACAAACAAATCCTTTTGTTGACTACTCCTACACACAAAAAATAGAGGCTTTGAAAATAAACAACTGGGTATAGAAGTCCTAGTTCAACAGGCTACTGCCTCTCTCGAAGATATCGTGCAGAGAAATCTGCTTGTCCACTATACCCTAAGAAAAGCTTAATTGCTTCACTCAAGAGTTCCCTCCTCCTTTAGATGCAAAACACCTGACATGCCTACCTGACACACTCCACCACTAGTGTGGATTGTTTATTAGCTTGATCTGTGTTAGGGAAGGGAAGAAGTAGATGTTTTGCCCCTTTTCTTCTACTGAGCTGGGGTCCCACCTTCTGATGTCTGTTATTCGCTTYTCTACTTTCAATTTAATTTTATGGACAGATTTTCCATTCATAAAGAGTGACTGCAGGCTTCTTGAATYTTTGTCTGTGTTTTAAATAAGATTTTTGCCCCTATCGTTTCAGATTTGTCAGCAATACTGGAGAACTTGGGCAAAAAAAAGAGCAGAAGCTGGGGCAGGAGAGGATGAAAGAATTGTTGGTTAARTTAAAGGACAACAGAACACGTGTTGTTATTTTTGCCTCCCCATGGGGAAAGAAATACTTTAAGCATGCTTCTCTTTTAAAGTTATGCCATGAAGTGATTAGTATCTGTAACTGTGGTAACCTAAAGCAATGTGTGGAATGCAGGATTCAGTGGGTTACATGAATATTTTAGTCCTCTCTGGTTTACTAGGGTTATTTTTTAAAGAGCACAGGTTGCAGAAGATGGCAAGCATGAAACAGCCCCAGGAGTTTTTTCAACTGGTAACTCAGGTCTGAATGCGTGATTATTATTCAACAGTGACCTGAAATAGAGGATGCTGCAGTGATATGACCTAGTGGTCATAAGCAAGGCAGTTTCAAAGTGAAGCTGTGTCACAAAATATGTTTGGGAAGACAGTCCTGAATGCGTAAATCTAGTGCTTGTCAGTAAGAGTGACCTCTGAAAGAAGCTATATGTCATAATACTATGGTAGGTGGCTGTCACCAATCAATGAAGCCTTTTGAGGAGTAGTTGAGGTCACTTGGTCTGTTCAGCCTGGAGAAGGGGAGACTGAGGGGAGACCTCATCAGAGTCTAAAACTTCCTTGTGAGGGGAAGTGGAGGGGCAAGTACCGATCTCTTCGCTTTTGTGACCAGTGACAGGACTCAAGGAAACAGCATGAAGCTGAGTCGGAGAAGTTTAGGTTGGATATTAGGAAAATGTTTTTCACCCAGAGGGTTGCTAGGCACTGGAACAGGCTCCCCAGGGACAAGATCACAGCACCAGCCTCACAGAGTTTAAGAAGAGTTTGGACAACACTCTCAGACACACGGTGTGACTCTTGGAGCGTCCTGTACAGGGCCAGGAGCTGGACTCAATGATCCTGATGGGTCCCTTTCAACTCAGCATATTCTGTGATTCTATGATTCTGCATCTGTGAGAGAGATCATGAAAGCGTTTCTTGCAGCTTTCAAGGTCTTTGTGGAACAGATGTGAATTTTCAGACAGTCTGTTTAGTTTAATAATCCCAGCACATCTTTCACCTAATCATTCTGGCTCTTAGCTCTGCTCATCTAATTTGAACTGCTACAGTCTAAGGGCACAACCTTGTAGTCTCCATTAAATAAGAAGGCTAATAGCTAAGGATCTGGAGATAGCAGATACATTATCCTAATAAGAAGTGAGAAAATTTAAAAAATCTATTCAACTCCACTGCATCCACTATTTCAGATGATCAACTCACTGAAAACAAATAAGGATTTCTAAAATTGCTGTAGGCAGAAAAGGTATCAGTATGTGTGTGGGGGTGTGTGTATATCCATAATATTTTGTGGTGGGGAGGGTTGTGAACTGTATGTGTGCTGATTCCACTTACTCTGTGGCTAGCTAGTTGATACTTGTCTTAAACCTTGTAGAATTTATTGAGATTTTTTAAAAACTGAGTCTTGGGAACTATTTCAGTATAACTTCATTAGTTTAGAAGGAAATGTGCATATGAAGCACAGTCATGCCTGTAAACTGCATCAAAGACTGGAATCCAAGTGGACTGCTTTACAGATCTGGGTCACTCATTCTGCTGCTTCTTTCTGAATGTTCCATTTTTAATAAGCTTCTAGTATGTTTTGTTTTGGTTTGTTTTGACAAATAAAAACCTGTCCTGAGAGTATTTGAGTGCAAAGTCTTACAATGTTCTTAAACTGTTCTGGATTTTCGAGGAATGGCTCTGTTACACTACAGCGTGTGCATGGTTAACAAGAAGGAAAAGCTTTGATACCTAATCAGACATCATTAAAATTTCCCATTATTTACTCAACCCAAAATTTATTCAAAGTCATCAACAGTGGCAAAAATTGTTCCTATCAGCATAGAGTAGGAACTGGAATGAGAAGTAGTAAAAGCACCTAAATGCTTTTATAGAGAAGAGACTGTGTAGTCTTACCTACATATATTTAACAAAGAGAATGTTGTGATGTGTTTAAATTCTCAATGTTCCCCTTTGTTATTTTGAAATGTATATATTCCCACCTACCTCTCTGCATAGTAAATAAAATATGTTCATAAAATGCTAATTTTACAAAAGTGGTCTCGGAAGATTGTGATATATTGAACTGTCTTCTATATAGACTGGCCTCACTGTGGAGTACACTTGCTGATATTGAGACCAAATTAGGGAGAAAACTTTCTCCAATGTTTTTCAGCTTTCTTAAATTACACTGCTTTGTGATGGCTTCAAATTATCTATTATCCAAATCTTAAGAGTTAARTAAAAAAATAAAATTTTCTTTGAGGTTTAGTCCAAATTCTTTTTTCATTGAAGAACTTCCATGTGGCCCACCTTCTGGCTGTTGAAGCCTGAATGACTCCATATAGGCAGCCACAAAGGAAAAGAGTGTGTAATGTATAAAGAAGTTGCATTATAAAATGCACCCTTGAAACATAGAAGGCTAAACAGTATTCTGGGTTGCATTGCCAGCAGGCTGAAAGAGGTGATCGTTTCTCTCTACTCAGACTACAAAGGCTGAGTACTGTGTCCAGTTCTGATCTCTCCAGTGGAGCTACAATAGAGAGTCTAGTGAACTGCTACCAGAAGATGGAGGGACTGGAGCATCTCTTCTATGAGGAAAGGCAGAGAGCTGTGACTGCTCAGCTTAAAGAAGAGAAGGCTTGAGGGAATCTCATCAACGTGCACATATATTTGAAGGGAGTATGTAAAAAAAGGTGGAACCAGGCTAGTCCTGCTAAAACAAATTGATAAAGTCAGTAATTTCAGCTGAAAACATAATCTGGTTGAAATTCAGCAGTACCCTGAAAATTAGGCATCTTTGGAAAAAGTTATAGGATCACTAATGAAAGTGGCCAAATTTTTTTTTTTTTTTTATGAAAAATATCTTTACTGGTAGCACAATAGCCATCCTCTAAATGGCTAATGAGTCTCAAAGGGAACCAGAGTGAGACTTCCCACAAACACAAAATGCAATGTAAACTTTGAAATTTTCAAGGTGAGTCTTAGTTTGAGAGATGCAGCGGGATTATACTGTTGCTGTATAATTGCAGCTTATTTCAATGAATATTTTTCTGTAYAAAATGTCTGGGAAGATTTCCTAGCACATGAAATATCTTTTTCCCATCCCACAAGAACAGTTGTAAACAGAACATATGAAACAAATAAAAGAATATTTTTTAAAGACAGCTTTGGAAAGCTAAAAAGCAGTATTATTTTAGCTCTTCTGTGAAATTTCATTTTGTAGAAAAACAAACAGGACCAAATGCATGGTTTCATGAGAGAATTAACTTGTGTGTTAGATAGAGCATCATATATAGAATAGAATTACATCAGAATTTTTATGAACTAGTCCCCCAGTGTGGGATTAAGGTTAGTAATATCTTGGTCATGGTGCTCATTCAGTGACAAGGTCACTGAAGTTTGCTTCCTGAAGGTACAAGATTTTTTTATTTTTAGTAAGCTAAAATGCAACAGGTTGAAAGTAAGTCTTGCACCACAAAAAAAGAAAACAATTAGATATTCTAGTAACCAAGTGTACCTTAATGCAAAGTAAAACATGCTTCCTTTTTCCATAACAAATGTGTAGATCAAAAGACAGTTTTTTGATGAAAATATAATTTAAAAGCTGTTAAATTATATGTACCTGGTGCTGAAGCATTGTTAAAAATTCTGTTTTTACAAGTGGCTCTTTCACTTTAGAACAGGAGAGCTTAAAGTAGAGTTGGCCTTTGAGCCACCTAGCCTCTCAGCTGTTATAATGTAATTTTTCACTGGTTGAGTATGTAACCTCAGTCTTGAATCTATATTCTATATTAATGTTTCTTGTGTAAGACTTCTTCAAAGAATTAACCTATTCTAATTTACACTTGAGATTACAGCTGAGATTTTGGTCTGTTCCTTTTGACATATAAATTAATAAGAAATTGGAATAAGGAAAGTGACTTCTGAACAGCTTTACAAAAACTGTGCAATAATGATGGGTTTTACAACTGACACTGACTTGTAAAAACTATCCCGGGTATTGAAATAGAGCATTTAAATACTAAGGCAGTGTCTAGTCATATGTCCCTCAATGACTGATTGCCAAAGCTGGGGCTGTTATTATAGTAAGCCCCCTCTTTCTCAGCTCCTCTGAGTCCTGAGCAGATGGTGCCTTGGAGGAAATCCACAGATAGCATAGGGCTGGGACTCCAAAGGGACACTGGTGAGCTCTGATGCTGCTTCTCCCTTGTAAGAGCGTATCTTAAAAAAAGCTAATGGCCAAATTGAGGAAGATAGCAAGCCTCATCCTTTCAAAGTTGTTATCTGCCAAGATAAAAAAGACTAATGATGCTCTGTTTAGGGATTAAAAACAAGACATGGGATATTACAGCATGGAGTTTTAAAGACTAAAATAATATCTCTAACAGAAGGACTTTGTATATGCTACTTTTGTGTATTTTACTATTACTTTGAGTAGGTGGAATATGTAATTTTTCTCTTATGCAGTGCATCTGTGCCGGGATTAAAGGGGTTGGGATGACTGAGAGATGTCTCGGMGATGTTTTATTGTTGAATCAGTCTCATCTTTATTGAAGGGTGAGATAGTAGAAACGTGTGAACAACATCTCTACTATCAAAGGCAGCAGCAATTACAATAACAATAGCAGCAATAGCAGCTGCAGCAAGCACGGATGTCCCTGCAGCAGCAGTTGAGGTAGCAAGCTCTCTGCAGCAGAAGCTGAGGTAGCTAAAAAGTTTTTTTTTTTTTTTTACTTTTTTCTACAAGGCCTTATATACTTTTTTAAGCCAATAAGCAGATGCCACAAAGCTGGTTAATACATTTGTACCAATCACTGCTGTATGATTTTACCGCAATGCGCATTTTCTTAACCAATTATCACACTTCTATTGAGGCTTGTTGTACAGGCTTATATTGCTACATTTTAACTTTCTATGAAACTCTATTATATATGGTTTTTTGCTAAACTCAAAGTTTTTGCTTAAAGTTCTT